>JAVUPR010000398.1:3922500-4522500 GCA_036785695.1 Gentiana straminea
CTCTACATAACGGACTCAATGAAATTCGTTGTCTGCAGGACAGACATACCGAGCTCCGCAGGTCGGACTCAATTGTTTGGCAAATGCCAAACTCATCAAGTCAGCAGGACATGCGTCAAATTGAGCTCTGTAGGTCAGACTCACCGGCATAAAACTATTTGTGTAACTAAGTATCCCATCCATGAACTAAAGTTCATACATGGCATAATGGGGGGCATGATACCCCACTACGGACTAAAATACTCAATGTTAAGGCAAAAGAACTTAACATAATTTGCAAATATTAAAGTCATTGTACAAGATAGAATCTTGAAGCATTTCAAAAGCTAAAAATTACAAGGCAAAAGACTTAAGGAGCGTTAGAAATTGAGTTCAGCCGGGACTCCATGGCATGAGTATGGTTCTCCACAGTAGCAGCCAACCGAGGCAGCTCAACAGAAGTAACTGAAGCAGATGGAGCAGCCACAAAAGGCATATGCCAAAGAGCAGCAGAGCGTTGAGGGGCATACTTAAACGCAATGTCTAACTCGTCCCTAAACTCCTTCATATGAGATTCATACGCTTCACCCATGCCAGACTTGTACAGAGCCGTATGCGCAAGATGGTCACTCGCAAGATCGAGAAACAGGGCCCTAGCATCATCAACTCCTAAAAAGTAGCTTTGGTTGACTATGGTGTGAGCCGGGTCCTCATGGCCCGAGAAAGCTCAGCTGATCATTTATACTCTTGGATAGCCTAAATAGATGCCTCTTTAAGTTGGCCGGTAAGTCTAGACAACCGCTTCCAGCCCAGCCTTCTTAGTTCGGAGCTTCTCAATAGCTTGCTCCAGCCTAGTCTTTTCCTCCAAATGTTTATTAGTTGCATCTTGGATGCTTCTAGAATACTTTGTTCCCAGGACCTTCAGGTCAGTTTCTTGAGCCTAAAGCCGCTCCTTGAGATCCTTGATCTCTTACTCCCTGGACATAGCAAAGTCCTTGTACTTACGTTGCTCGGAAGCCTTTTTCTCCAAATCGGAGACCTTCCCTTATAGATTTTTAGCAGATGCAAGTCTTTTAAAGACTTTATGATTGAGGCGAGCACCCTGCAAACACAAGATATTAAAAATGCATCAGGGTAAGAGAAGACAAAGAATACAAAGATGAAGCGGAAAAGAAGAACTCACAGCATCAGCCTGCTACTAATTGGTCATGTTAGAAATCAGACAAAGTCCTAGTTTGGCTTTGTCAAATCATTGATCACGAGGATCTTCAGTATCCTCAAGACGAGCCTCAGATCGACTCATCTTCCTTGACGTACCCTCTTGGGTAGTCACAACACCTTCTGTTCCACCCTTCTTTGTATGTTGGGGGATGTTCTTCGGCGTGGAGCCATCCTGCTCAATGGGAGTAACTCATACACCAAAGAAGGTTGGGCCAAAGAAACATCAGGCTGATTAGCCAGCAGTTGGGAGGTAGAAAAATCAAGAATCGGCCCCACAGATTGTATTGGACTTATTTCTGTGTTTTAGTGATGAGTGCCAGACTAACTGTTATAGTGCAAAGGCAAAAAGATGTCTAGATCAAATGTATAGGTTTATTAGAGTTTGATCTTTGATTAGGTTTGATCAAACAAGCACTGTAATGGTCAGCTGATTTATATCAACAGATTTGTCTATATCAGTAGGGTAGATAGGTTAGTAGACTAGTCAAGAACCTGCTGAAGACTGAAGGCTGAGGGCTCAAACTCAGTTAATGAAGGCTAAGGGATCAAACTTAGTAATTAAATTCAAGGATATGGAATCAGAATTTAGGCAAGTCTATGATGACCTAAACTGATTATATATACCTTGTGTACAAGGTCTAAGTTCCTTAAGTTGGATGGTGATTGGAACTTAGTTATTTGCAAAAAGGTGTAATCTAACTTCTCAAATAAAAGTTAGATAAAAGAAGTCTGCTGCATTGTGTTTTAAACACAGCAAATTAAAGCTCAGTAGACTGATAGGTATTTCAGCAGACTGATGAACCTACTGATGTATATACCTCGATTAATTCAAGATTACATTTGAAGATTACATGGATAAGGACAGCCAACTACCTCTGATTCACTAAACAAATCAATGGCTAAGATTAAAAAGACGTTGGGATGATTCAGGACTTTATCCAATGGTTACAAGTCAAAGGGTGGACATACTGCATTCTGTCAAAAAGGATTCTGACAGTGTCAGTCCTATGAATGGTGACAGAAAGCAAGTCAAATGGGACAAAACCAGGAACAGGAATATTTGAATTTCAAATACAAGTCACATGGACTCCTACCTATAAATAGAGGACTTCCAACTCAGAAAAACATGATGAGAAATTAAGAAAATACAAGAGATAATTCTGAGCTGCATTTTATCACCCTGCTGAACCTACTGAGCTTAAGGCTACTGATCTAGAGAATATCTTCAAGTGTATTCTGTATTCAAGCTACATCAGTTTACACACTTGAAGACTGCAAGCTGCTGATTATATCATCCTAATCAAGTTGCTGCAACTGAATCATTTACTTGATTCCTTCTTTATTCTACAAAGAATCTGCTGAAGATAGTGAAGCACTTTTGTGTGAAAGACTGTTGTTTGTGGTGGAGCTGGTGAAGAGGCAATCCTACCCTTCAAGGACCAGTGGAAAACTTTGGAGCCAAGCAATCCTACTGTTCCAAGTGTTCAGTTTGTGAAGCCATAGTTATTGGTGAAGGACAAGAAACTGAGGAATCTTTGTAACAGCTACATCAAAGATCTCTAGTGAATTACCTCCAACATCACAGGAGAAGAGTGGACTGACAGGATTACACCACCTGGAACCACCATAAAATCTGCCTACTTACTTTCTGCACTTCCACTCCGCATTTAGTTTATTATACACATCAACCTACTGAATCTAGCAACTGAACTCATACACATACACTACTGAGTATCTAATACTTAGTATCATATTAAATAACAAGTAACAAGGCTTAATTTTTGATATAATTCCGCTACACAAATTCAGTAAACTCAACTGTCAGTAGACTACTGTGTATCAGCAGGCTACTGAGGTATCAGCAGGCTGCTGAAGTTACTGAGTTTGTTAACTCCAAAAGTTTTAAGTGTTAAGTTTATTCACCCCCCACTAAACTTAACCAAAGCCTTTTCAAGGGACCAACAATTGGTATCAGAGCAGTGCTTCTGTTATGAAGTAATCCTACTTGTTGTGCTTGTGAAAATACTTTGAAACTTTTTCAAGTTACTGATTTTCAAAGCTTTGCATCATGGATAACAACCAGTATGCTAGAACTATGCAGATGTGTTCTCTAGATAGATTTGATGAATATAAACGTTGAATGCAGGCTTATCTTGCTGCAACTCATGATGAAATGATGGATGTGCCGACAGATGGACCACTGGAGATTACCAAGTCAAGAATAAAGTGGGTGATGTGACAGAGTACATTCCAAAACCAAAAAGTGAATGGAATGCTGAAGATAGAAAGAGAGCAAACCTCAACAATATTGCTATTGATATCATTTATAGAACCTTGGATAGCAATATGTACATGAAGGTTAAAGATTGCAAAACAGCTAAAGAACTTTGGAACAAGATACAGTTGATCTGTGAAGGCACTGATGCAATTAAGAAGAATAAAATCAGTGTGGCCAAGAAGAGGTTTCAAAAGTTCAAAATGCTACCAAATGAAACCATTGAGCAAATGGAGTCATGATTTAATGCTATCCTAGATGAACTTACCCTACTGAGTGTAAGTTATTCAAAAGAAGAAATAAACTCAAAAATCTTGGAAGCATTACTTGACAAAGAAGTTTGAGAGATGAAAGTCACTGCAATAGAAGAAATGAGAAAGCTACATGAAGTGGATACTTTCAATCTATTCTCAGATCTTAAAGCTTATGAATTCAGCAAGGGATTGGTTCCTACCACTGAAAAAGAGGAACCAAAGACAACTGCATTGGCTGCTAAACATCAAGAAGAGACATCAGGAGCTCAAAATGATCTGCTGGATGAAATGCAAGAGCAGATTGCCCTACTGAGCAAGAAAATCAGGATGATGAAGACTGGAAAAAGCTCTCCAAGGATTTTCACTAAGAAATTCAGTGAAAAGAAGAAAGATGATTCCAGGAAAGACAATGATTACTTGTGTATCCAATGCAAGAATCCAGGACATTTCAAACCTGACTGTCCTGAGTTAAAACAAAGTAAGGAGCCTGATTATCTTTGCTTCAATTGCAAGAAGCCTGGACATTTTAGACCTGATTGTCCAGACCTACTAAAGACCAAGAGCCAACAAAGAAGACATGGAAAGAAGGCTATGGTTGCTGAAGATGAATCAGGGTATGAAGTGGAATCTGAAAAGGTAAATGAATCAGATGACACAGCATTAGTTGCTGAGATGGAAGATCTACAACCAAACTATGATATTTAAACGATACTCTACGATCAAAACAACTATTCACACAATCAAAGCTCGAACTTTTGTCAAAAACGATCATGATTACGATTTTAGGGCTAAAACGAAATCTCACTGTTTGGAAAACGAAGTGTATAGGAATGACCGTCTTCATCCAGTGATCGATTTCTTCTATAGCGGCATCTTGCAACGATGAACGGATTGGGCAAACGGTTGAAGATTACGTTCTCCTTTTTTTTTTACACTGCCTCGCACCTCTTCTTGCCGTTGTGCTCTTTTTTTTCCCAGAATTGCGTGATGTGTGATATGGCTAATATGGATGAAACAGAGGAGGTATACAATACTGTATCAATTAACACTCCTGCTGGAAGTGATTGTGAATTAACTTGTGGTTCAAATCCTAGAAACTCTTACAATGAAGAAGCTTTGGATGCCATCCTCAATCAACTGAGGAAAATACAATCTGGTTATGAGATTGTGAAGGCTGAAAAAAGAAGCTCATCAAGTAGAAGTTGAAAGATTGAATGCTGAATTAAGGGTTCTCAAAGGTAAAGAAAGAGATGGTGGACAGAATCAGTATAAGCCTGCTGAACATCCAGTAGCTTCTGAATCTGCTGAACCATCTTGTTCCTCTACTGCATACAAATATGGAAAGCCTTATGGTGATAGAATAGGGCTTGGATTTGGAACTCAACAATCCAAAAAGAGTGGATCCAGTAAGGCTACTGAACCTAGTACTAGAATTGGTCCTAAGTTTGTACCTGCACAAGATCCAACTCCTAGTAAGGTTGCTGAGGCAGTAAAACCTACCGAGAAAGCTTCAAGGAAGCAAAATTAGAAGTCAAAGAAGTCAACAGCTCCTAATAAAAGGAATAAATCCAAAAATAGGACTGCTGTGCCTTCTAGACCTACTGATAGCAGACCTGCTACCAAGTCTGCTGGACCACAGAAAGGTAAAAACCAGAAATATTCCAAGGATAAGAATCCTAAATCTAAAAATGTTAATCATTCTAGGGATACTTATCTTAGGGGGAAAGGTAGATTGTTCCCTACTGATGATGATTGGAATATACCTGCATCTAATGCTAGAAACAGCAAGTATAACCATGCTGCTAGGGTAAAACCTAAGCAATGGAATCAGCAAAGGACTCAGCAGAGGGCTTATACAAGACCTCAGCAGGGACCTCAGCAGACTCCATACTATAGGGCTATTCCTAACACACAACAAACTAATGGTTATGCCAATGCTTCTAACAACAAGAATCACTTCAAACAGCATTATAAACCAAAAGGCCAGAAAACATATGTGAATCCTACACAACCAACTGTTAGAACTTATGGATGTGTAGAATACATGTATGAACCAAAGTATGACAGTTTTAAGAGAAGACCTTATGGAAACATCCCAGGGGTCATGCTTACCACTGACCATTATGGACCCAAACAGGTTTGGGTACCTAAAATGTATTAACATTGTTTTGTAGGGTGTCTGGTACTTTGACAGTGGATGTTCAAGACATATGACAAAGAATAAGCACTGTTTGTCAAACTTTGTGGCAAAGGATGGTCCAAGGGTGAATTTTGGCAACAAGAACACACCTGGATATACAAGAGTATATGGCACACTTGTAAGAAATGGACTTACAATCAAAAATGTTGCATATGTGGAAGGACTGGACTACAACTTGCTGAGCACTGGTCAATTCTGTGACATGGGATACAAGGTAACTTTTGACAAAAACAAATGTATTGTCATTAGTGAAAGAGGTGATCAAGTTGTATTGGCTGGTAGAAGACAACAAAACATGTATGTTGTGGATTGGTCTACTGTAGTTCCAGAAACCTGTCTGATTGTGCATACCAAGTCAAAACTCAATTGGTTATGGCACAAAAAGTTGAATCACTTAAATTTTGATGACATCAATCAGTTGGTGAAGAAGAAACTGGTGATTGGTTTACCTGAGATCACATTCAAGAAAGATACTATATGTGATGCATGTCAGCAAGGTAAACAGACTAAATCAAGCTTCAAATAAAAGACTAAGCAATCAACTAATAGAGTCTTGGAGCTGATGCATATGGATCTATTTGGACCAGTTACACCAACAAGTATTACAGGAAAGAAATACACCTTAGTGGTTGTGGATGATTATTCAAGGTACACTTGGGTGATATTTATGAACAAGAAAAGTGAAACACTCAAGAAGATGTCTGATCTTTTGAAGAGGTTACAAAATGAGAAAAGTTTAACAGTAGTAAAAATCAGATCAGACAAGGGTATTGAGTTTCTCAATAAAGTTATAAGAGAATACTATGAACAGAATGGTGTATTACATCAACTTGCTGCTGCTGGTACACCTCAGCAAAATGGGGTTGCTGAAAAAAGAAACAGGACTCTAAAAGAAGCAGGAAGAACTATGATTTGTGAAGCATTGATACCTGAAAGATATTGGGCTGAAGCAGTTAATACAGCATGCTCTACACAAAACAGAACTTCAGTGAACAAGAAGATGCTAAAGACACCTTATGAGATTTGGAATGGAAGAAAACCTAACATATCCTATTTCCATCCATTTGGAAGCAAGTGTTTTATCTTGAATCATAAGGAACATTTGAAGACATTCCAACCTAAATCAGATGAAGGAATTTTCTTGGGATATTCTTCAGTCAGCAAGGCATTCAGGGTACTGAACAAGAGATCACTGAAACATGAAGAAACAATACATGTTTTGTTTGATGAACCTAAGTTCACTGGTATGGAAGATGAAGGTTGTGAACCTGCTGAGAACCTACAAGTCACTGATCCAGATTGTGTTGAAGTTTTGGAAAGGTTTAATGACTTAAAAGTTTCTGATTCTGCCCCTGCTGATCACCCTGCTGGTGACACTACTGATGCAACAACTGAAGCAATTCAAGGATCTGCTGAACCCCCTGTTGAAGAAGCAACAGCAGACCCTACTGAAGATGAGGTTCCTGAGAATCAATCTAACCAGAATCCACAATGGTTAAGGGATCACCCTGCTGAACAAGTCATTGGCAACATTCAGCAAGGTGTAAGGACTAGAAGACAATTAGAAGCAATGTTTACTTGTTTTCTATCTCAAGTTGAACCTAAAGTTGTTGAAGAGGCAATTTCAGATCCAGATTGGATAATTGCTATGCAAGAAGAATTAAATGAATTTGAAAGAAATCAAGTTTGGACACTAGTTGAAAGGCCTAGTCATGCAAATATCATTGGTACTAATTGGGTATACAGAAACAAACTTGATGAATCTAGTACCGTTGTAAGAAATAAGGCCAGACTAGTTGCAAAAGGCTATTCTCAAGCAGAAGGAATAGATTTTGATGAAACTTATGCACCTGTTGCAAGATTTGAAGCTATTAGATTATTCTTGGCACATGCAGCATATAAAAACTTCAAGGTATATCAAATGGATGTCAAAAGTGCATTCTTGAATGGCATTCTAGAGGAGGAAGTGTATGTTCAGCAACCTCCTGGATTTGAAGTTAAAGATCAAGAAGATAAAGTGTATAGACTCAATAAAGCACTTTATGGCTTGAAACAAGCACCAAGAGCATGGTATGAGAGTCTATCTCAATTCTTGGTGGACAATGGTTTTACAAAAGGCACCATTGGTAAGACTCTTTTCAGAATCAATGAGAAGGACAGCACCATGCTGGTACAGATTTATGTTGATGACATAATCTTTGGTTCTGAAAATGAATTGCTATGTGAGAAATTTGCAAATCTAATGAAGAGTAAATTCCAAATGAGTATGATGGGAGAAATGAACTAATTTTTGGGATTGCAAGTTAAACAGATGAAAGATGGAATCTTCATTCATCAAACCAAGTACACCAAGGAGCTGCTGAAGAAATTTGGTATGGAAAATAGCACCAAGATATCAACTCCTATGAGTACAAATATCAGATTGGATGAAGATAAAGAAGGCAAAGATGTTGATCGGACTTTATACAGAAGGATGATAGGCGTCTGCATGTACCTTCGCCACAGACGATATATCCTTTCTTTGTAGGTGTTTGTGCCAGATTTCAATCCAAACCTAAAGAAAGTCATTTAGAGCGAGTCAAAAGAGTTCGAAGTACCTAAAAGAGACTTTGGGAGTAGGGATATGGTATTCCAAGGATGGAAGCTTCAAAGTTATATCCTACTCAGATTCTGATTATGCTGGATGCAAGATTGATAGAAAAGCACCACAGGAACCTGTCAGTTAATGGGAAATAGACTGGTTTCCTGGTTTAGCAAGAAACATAACTCAATATCAACTTCCACTGCTGAAGCTGAATACATTGCTGCTGGAAGTTGCTGTGCACAAGTACTTTGGCTAAGACAACAATTAAGGGATTATGGAATTGAAGAAAAAGAAATTCCAATTATATGTGCCAACACAAGTGCAATTTCTATCACAGAAAATCCTGTTTTGCACTCAAGAACCAAGCATATTGATGTGAGACATCATTTTATAAGAGATCATGTTGAAAACAAAGATGTGGTGGTTCTATACATCTGTACTGAAGATCAACTTGCTGACACATTCACTAAACCACTGGATAGTGAAAGATTTGCTAAACTAAGGACTGAACTTGGAATTATTAAAGTTGACTGATAATCAGCAATGTACTGGAATTCACCAAGGGGATTAGTCTTTCCTATGTTGGGTGAGCTCACTTAGCAGATTAGTCATTGGTATCAACAATTCCATGTACTTATGTTTGGACAATTGAGCAAATGAGGTTGCCAAGGGAATTGGTCTTTGTCATGTTGGGTGAGCTCACTTGACAGATCAGTCATTCGTATTAAACTTCATCTTGTATTATCAATTGAACAAAACAAGAAGGAATCAAAGATCAGCGAGTTACTCGTCGTAGGTTTCTTGAAGCATCTTTATCGAGGGTCGTTGAGCCAACCCTGCTGATAACAAGTCTGCTGAATAATACGTTACACAGTCAAACTTATTAAAGTCAAAAAGTAGATTGGCGGGATATTTATTCTACCCTTTATAACCGCAGTTAACACGATCTAACGGTTACAAACGTTATGGAGAAAGTAATGGGCCACGTGTCAAATCAGCATTCACTCAAATTAATCATGGTTAAATGCACAGTACGTGCTCTGACAGTCTCAACTGCATTTGCCTATATATACACAGACTATTACACAGAGGCTACTACAAAAATCTCAGATTTATTTTCTTTGTATTTACACTGTGTGAACACAGATTTACAAGTCATCTTCTTCATCTAAACAATGGCGGAAAAGGTTGATGTCCAGATTGGAACAAGCCAAAGTGTAAGAGGCTTTGTTGTTGATGCTAACAAAATAGATTTAGCCATCAATATTGGTCGAAGGATAAGAAGATTTGCAGGTCTGGAAAATATACTCAACATAAGATTGGAAACCATATCATACACAGATGTTGTCAGTTTTTGGAAGAATATTGTGATAAGAGAAGGAAGAGAAGCATTCAAAACAACTGTAAATGCTCAAGAAATTGAAATTTCATCAAGCCTACTGAGGTAAGTTTTTGGTTTTGATGAAGTAATAGATGCTCCTGTAAATCCTGAGGAAATGGGATTGTCAAAGACTGATTTTGTTGACAAAATCAAAACCAATGAAGCCACCAAATCAATTCTAGGCATCAATGTAAAACATATTGGTTATGAATACAATCTGCTGAGCAAAATCATTGCTAAGAATATCTTAGGCCTCGTTGGAAGCATGGATACTCTATCAGGACCCAAAATAGAACTTCTGATAATTATTTGCAGAAGTATGAAGTTTGATTGGGCTGGATATTTCATTCATTACATGAAGAAGGTTGCCAAGGAAGAGAAAGAAGGAATAAGGAAATCCAAGGCCTTACCCTTAGGATTAATGGTTCAAGCCCTGCTGAATCACTTGGAAATTCCTGATGTTGCACTTGAGAAGATAAACCAGTCCAGATACAAGAAAGAGATTGATTATGCTATCCCTGGTCTGGATGATGATGAAGAAGTGGATAATGAGTCCACTGAGAGTGATGGAGATTATGGAGGAGATGGTGATGCTGGTGGTGAGCAGGTCAAGAAAGTTGTTAAGCCTGCTGCACCAAAGAAGACTACTGAGAAAAGAAAGGCTACTGACACAAGGAAGATAACAGAGTTGTTAAAGCCTAAGAGAACAAGAAAGCAAACAGCACAGACTGCTGAGTCTACTGAGGGTCTAATTGATGTGGAAGCTACTGACCCTGCTGTAGTTGAGAAGAATACTGTTGCTGAGATTTTGAGGGAGCAACAGAAAGAAGCAAGTAGAAAAAGGAAGTATACTGTGATTGAAATTGATGATGATCCACTTTCCAAAAAAATGAAGGAGATTGCCAAGAAGAAATATGGCAAGGGGAAACAATTGAAAGTTTTGGAGGCTCAAAGGGAACAGGAAGAGGAAGCAGTAGAAGAAGAAGTAGGAGAGGCTATTAATGCTGAACCATTAACAATTATCAAGCCTAATGAGAATGCAAAGGTTGTTATTGAGCAACCTGCTGGAGAGTCACAGCAGACTACAGAAACTGAACCTGCTGTTGAAGTTAGAGAATCCTCACCTGCTAAGGCTGTTGAGCCTTCTGAATCTGCACAAGTTGTTGTTGAACAACTTGTAGAAGAACCACATCAAACAAATGAGTCTACCCCTGCTGTGGAAGTGGAGAAATTGGTACAAGACCCTGCAATTCCTGCAATAGTTCATGGGGAAGAACAGTCTGCTGTTAACCCTACTGATGAGCATATAAGTCAGGGGGAAGAAAGTGTGGTGCAGATGGAGGTAGTAGGCACGAATGTACAACCAGAGCAACCTACTGACCTACATACATCAATTGAAGACACTTTGAGCTTACTTTTTGGGACCTTTGGAGGTCAGCAAGCCACTGAAACAGCTCCCAGAAGGCTAACAATGCCATTCGAGAGGCATGAAAAGAAGAAGAAGGATGATTTTGTTGATCCCAAACTTCAGCAGGTGGCTGATTATTTTCAATGGAAGTTTGGATTTTACAAGAGACAAAAGCCTGCTGCAGAACCTATGACAGACTTTGAAGAATGGGCTTTTGAAAAGTTGGGAGTGGAGAATTTGTTGGATCTAGTTGATACCACTATGCTGCAATCAAGATTGATGGATATTTTTGAAGATCAACAGAAAGAAGAGGGTATAAAGTTTAGAGAACCCAGAAATGACAGTGATGATTGATCATCATCATCTGATTCTGGTGGTAATTATCCCTCCGGACCAGGTGGAACCAATAGGACTGCAATGTTAAATGAACCAACTGTACAACGGTCACACGATATCGGTAGGTCCGCGAGGGCCGGCACGGGGAGAGATGGATGAGGATGTGCAGGATCTCACCATGGATGATCTGGAGGCATTGATCAATGATGGAATAAGTATTGGTGCAAATAGGTTGGTTGGTGAATCCTCTACTTTATTTGTTGAACAGCCTATTGCACAATCTGAAGATCAATAGAATGTAGATTTGGATGATGAGAGGGTTACTGACCACAGTGAACCTAGTGCCAGTTCAGAGGAATCAATTCAATATCAAGACTGGATTGACACTAAGGTTGCCTTAACCAAATCTGCAAATTATCTAAGGAGGATCACTGATATGGGGGAATTTCAAAAAGAAAACATGGATATATTCCCTGATCAAGTTGTTGTAGCACAAATTGTACCAGAACAAAGAACTGAAGAGGAGGTACAGATTGCTGGGCTACAAACAGCACCTGGACACAGGTTGGAACAGGAGGTACAGGCTGCTGAGTTACAAACAGCACATGGACAAAGGGAACAGGCTGCTGAAGTAGAGCCTGTTGGAGACTAGGCCACTGTAGGAAAAGATAGTCAGCAGGCTGCTGTTGTTGATGAGGAAGAACAGCTGCTGGACTATGACTACAGTGATGATGAGTTTCAAATGCCTAAAGAAGAACCTGTTAATATTGAACCCCCACAGGTATTTATACCTATTTTTGAAAAACTAGCTCTTGATCATATTCTGGAGGAATATCAAGGACCTAACCCTGCTGGACTAGATATGAGTTTTGCAATGGTTATCAGTAGACATAGGCCACAATACACTGTAGAAGAGCCTGCTGATGAAGCTAATGGAGGAATGGCTAGTGGGGTACCAGCACATATCATGGAAGAGTTGCGGATAGTTAGAAATGATATTGCAAATCTAAGAACTCAACTTGACAAACAAGAGCAGAGATTTGAAGATCTGATCAATTTGGTGGAAAATAGAGGGAGGACTACAGAAACAGTTGCCTCCAATATTGCCTCAAATCAGTATGCTCTTGCAGACCTTACCTTGGAAGTGAGAGGAATTAAGCAAGGAAATACAGTGTAGGAGAATTTTCTGAAAGATCAATTTGAAGCCATCCACAAGAAACTTGACAACCTTACCGAAACACCTAAGCCTGCTGGAACATCTCAACCTGCTGGATTGGATCCTAAGCTTACTGAGAGGATCAATCTGCTGGAGGAAACTTTGCAATCAAGGATTACTGTAGTTGATACAAGAACTGAGATTATAGAGGAACAACTGAGTAACCTGATTATCACACAGGAGAGTGTTCATGGACTGCTGTCCCGGTTTGTTGATGATGTCACTAAGGGGGAAGAGGGCCAAACAGCAGTAGCAAAAGAGGCTTCCAGAATTTTTCACAAGAAAAGATGGGAGGCGGATACTAATGCATTCAGGGAACCTGCACCTGGCAGACTTTCACTTACTGATGATCTCCTCAAACAATACAAGAATGAGTACCACAACAAAAGGAAACCTTATCATGACAAGGGATTTCATGAAGGTTTAAACTCATTTTTAGGCTTAAAGTTTTGGGAAGCAAGGGTTAAAGCCTCGATGGCAAATTATAGAGGTGGAAGAGGTGGAAGAAGTGGTAGAGGTGAAAGGAGTTTGCCTATCAGAAAAACAAAAGACTCACTTGTTGAATTCAAAGAACTTTACATGAGATTAGGATTCAGAGTAAATCAAATTAATCTCATTCTACCTGAAGCGTGGAAGTGGTGGAAAGAAGTGAATTCCTACATTGATTTCACTCTGATTGAAAATGAATGGATGAGAGAAATGATTGAAGAGATAAGAGCCTATCAAGAGCAAGTGGAGAAGGCAAGGGAAGACAAAGAAAGAAGAAAGTAGATCAGCAGACTTTATATGTTTTATATTTGCTGTATCTAGACTGTAATACTGTGAACAAATGTTTATAATGAAATCTGACTGGAATTTGTTCTGTTGTTGTTTTTAATCTTTTTGCTTTGCTGTTAGGTGAGGGTAGTGGCATCATCACCAAAAAGAGGGAAATTGCTGGACTTATTTCTGTGTTTTAGTGATGAGTGCCAGACTAACTGTTATAGTGCAAAGGCAAAAAGATGTCTAGATCAAATGTATAGGTTTATTAGAGTTTGATCTTTGATTAGGTTTGATCAAACAAGCACTGTAATGGTCAGCTGATTTATATCAGCAGATTGGTCTATATAAGTAGGGTAGATTGGTTAGTAGACTAGTCAAGAACCTGCTGAAGACTGAAGGCTGAGGGCTCAAACTCAGTTAATGAAGGCTAAGGGATCAAACTTAGTAATTAAATTCAAGGATATGGAATCAGAATTTAGGCAAGTCTGTGATGACCTAAACTGATTACATATACCTTGTGTACAAGGTCTAAGTTCCTTAAGTTGGATGGTGATTGGAACTTAGTTATTTGCAAAATGGTGTAATCTAACTTCTCAAATAAAAGTTAGATAAAAGAAGTCTGCTGCATTGTGTTTTAAACACAGCAAATTAAAGCTCGATGGGCGATAGGTATTTCAGCAGACTGATGAACCTATTGATATATATACCTCGATTAATTCAAGATTACATTTGAAGATTACATGGATAAGGACAGCCAACTACCTCTGATTCACTAAACAAATCAATGGCTAAGATTAAAAAGACGTTGGGATGATTCGGGACTTTATCCAATGGTTACAAGTCAAAGGGTGGACATACCGCATTCGTCAAAAGGATTTCGACGAGTGTCGGATCCTATGAATAGTGACGAGAAAGCAAGTCAAATGGGACAAAACCAGGAACGGTCATATTTGAATTTCAAATACAAGTCACATGGACTCCTACCTATAAATAGAGGACTTCCAACTCAGAAAAAGATGATGAGAAATTAAGAAAATACAGGAGATAATTCTGAGCTGCATTTTATGACCTGCTGAACCTACCGAGCTTAAGGCTACCGATCCAGAGAAAATCTTCAAGTGTATTCTTGTATTCAAGCTACATCAAGTTTACACACTTGAAGACTGCAAGCTACTGATTATATCATCCTGATCAAGTTGCTGCAACTGAATCATTTACTTGATTCATTCTGTATTCTACAAAGAATCTGCTGAAGACAGTGAAGCACACTTTTGTGTGAAAGACTGTTGTTTGTGGTGGAGCTGGTGAAGAGGCAATCCTACCCTTCAAGGACCAGTTGAAAACTTTGGAGCAGCAATCCTACCTGTTCCAATTGTTCAGTTTGTGAAGCCATAGTTATTGGTGAAGGACAAGCAACTTAGGAATCTTTGTAACAGCTACATCAAAGATCTCTAGTGAATTACCTCCAACATCACGGGAGAAGAGTGGACCGACGGGATTACACCACCGGGAACCACTATAAAATCGCCTACTTACTTTCTCGCACTTACACTCGCATTTAGTTTATTATACACATCAACCTACCGAATCTAGCAGCGAACTCACACACATACACTACTGAGTATCTAATACTTAGTATCATATTAAATAACAAGTAACAAGGCTTAATTTTTGATATAATTCTGTTGCACAAATTCAGTAAACTCAACTGTCAGTAGACTACTGTGTATCAGCAGGCTACTTAGGTGTCGACGGACTGCGAGGTATCGCATGTCTTTCTTTGAAGTTCCGAGTTTGTTAACTCCAAAAGTTTTAAGTGTTAAGTTTATTCACCCCCCCTCTAAACTTAACCAAAGCCTTTTCAAGGGACCAACAGATTGAATAGCACGCACCTACGAGTTGTGTTCCTCCCTTAAAGCATCTTCTCTAGGTTGAGTCTCTTCAACATCATCTACGACAGCAGCCTTTAGTGTAGCCAGATCACTCACTGTGAAAAGTGAAACAAAAAAGTATTAGTTAGAGAAAGAAACAAGCATGACAAAGTAAAAATGCAAAGGCAAAATCCTACAGGCAACTCTCTCTTCAGCACTAAAGGCCACATAAGGATCAGGCCCGGCATCAGCCAACTGAGCATTGTTAATCAGCTCAGAAGGAAACTTCTTAACCCTTTGAAAAATTTGCGCATCTCGGATGGCCCGAATCACTTTTTCACCAACACTGGTCGGACACACATCCTTAGGCAGATATCCGGCCTCCACCGTCCCCATTCAGGCCTACCTTTGTGGCGAACAAAGAAAAACCGCTCATTTCACCATTTGTGGGACGACTTCTCTTTTGCAAGAATCAGAATATCACTCCTACGGCCTGATCGGCGAGGAAAGTAGTACCACCCGGGTGAATCCCTAACCTTCTTAATTTGGTAGAAGGATCTAAACAGATCTACGGAGAATGGCACTCTAAAAATTCAGCAAAATATGGAGAACCCTATGATACACCTAACCCCATTGGGGGCTATTTGGGCTGACCCAACCCTTTAATAATGAAGTACGGCCAAGAAGGCCGGACAGAAGGGTAACCTTAGCCCACATTCAAGTCGCTCATGGTAAATAACATAGTAGACACTCGGTGGATGGTGAGCATATCGTTGGGGAGCAGAAAGGATTAGTGGCTCATAAATGCCTAAATCTTTCCAAAACTCGGTGCATGCATCTGTTATCCTTACTTGAGACATAATAGTTTTCACACCGTGGCTCCCCATGATGTTTTTAGTCGCTTTATGAGCATTCAGGTTCTGAACACAAGCAAAAGTCCCGGTTAAAGAATGGAAAGAATATGGACAAGAAGTACAAGGATGGGATTCAGGGGTAGAAGGAACCCATGGGAGTTCCTCAAACAGTACGTTATTAACTGCTTCTCTTGGTTCTGGGTCTAACTCGAACAACCTTAGGACGGGTTCTTAGATCTCAGGTTCAGACTCAGAGGCACTTGAGGGGGATGACACCCTCATCAACAAGCAAAAATTAAATGAAAAATAAAGTGAGAAAGAAGCATACTTGTGGAGATTGAATGCTGAAGAAGAAAATGTAAGGAATTGGCAATAGCGCCAACTCTTTTAGTTTAAAGAAAATTGTATTTTGGGGATGGTTTATATGACGGCGGATATAAACCCCTAAAATGTTCTCGGAAACCGTTCCACTTCAAACGGAATAATCAGTAATGCCTCGAAACCTGGAATAGCTATGACAATGCCATAACGGAACTCTGCCACCTGGCATAGCAGGCTCCTGCAAATTCTACAAGTCTAAAGGACAGTAGCCGAGCTACACCTCCAACATATCTGACCTCACAATGAGTAGTTGAGCCAGATCTAAAGGGGCTTATGATAATGGTCGAACTAAGCCCCACCACGTGTTAACACCTAATTGGTTGGATATAAAATAAAGATAGAGGAACCTTAGCATTAAGGGTCAGGAGCCCCACTTTTGGCCTAATGGACGTTCTAAACCCTATGTGGGAGATCAGCCTAGTCCGCTTAACTTTCCACCGTAGGTCGGTCAGGGTGCAACGGAGTCGGATCAGCACAGTTCGGGCTATAACGGCCTTCAGGGCTCGCCGTACGTCGGCCAGAGCTTCACTTATCCGATAATTAGGCCACATGTTTATAATAAAAGATAATTATGGGAAGATCCTAAAGATCTTTTACCCAGTAGGACTCTGATCCTATCATTTAAACCATTATTCTAATCCTGTGATTATCTCATAAAATCAAGAGGATTAGCACATACAAATCCTTGAGGGATACGAAATAGAGTCCATAATGGACACGGAACAGGCATGCCTAAGACGAAACTTCCTCTATATAAGCGATTCCATGTACTATGAAGAGACTTGATTCCTGATTCATACACAGGATACGTAGGCAACTTGGGATTCGTAATCTCAAGATCAGTCTAAAACCCCACAAAATTCCCCCCGTTTCTTATCTTTTTCTTGAATTAATTGTCACTAGGATAATTACAGCCCAGATTCATTAATAGATGAGACCCAACATCGTCAGTCTACACGCTCCTTTTATCATATTTGACAAATAGCATCCGGAATTTGATTGGTTTTTTTCGAATTTGAATCAATCATTTTGACTTTTGCATGGCATGAAGAGGAAGTTTGGACGGAAAATTCGAAGTTTCTATTAAAAAGTAAGATGAACACTGTAGGACGACAAAAAATCTGATGCACCACCGGTGCATCATCAATGGAAGTACCCTGATAACTATATAGAAGCTTCATCGAACAGCAAATGGCTTCAATCTGCTGGTGTAACGCCCCGCTCCTGGATACCGAGCCCTTATTAGGAAGAGAAACGTTCGGCGCGTATAGCATTAAATCCTTTTTAATTAAATGAAAATAGGCTAAATAATAATTAGGTCATAGTAAAATTACCCCTTTACCCTTTCTGAAAAGTCGGGATGTTACATTCCTCCCCCCTTAAGAGGAGTTTAGTCCTCGAAACCAAACGTAACTGGGAGGTACTTGAACTTGACTTCACAGAGCGTCTAGTTGTACGACTTCTTCCTTGACTTTCTTTATCCACCACTCCAAAGTGCACTTGTTTCTTCTGCATACATGAAGATCTCTTCAATTACTACAAGGTCCACACTTTCTTCCACATCAACATTGGTTAAGCATTATTTCATCACTTGCACAAGATGGACATCTTTTGATACACTTCATCTTCAGCTTCAGATTCTAACCGTATTCTTCTTTCGTCTTCCCAACACTTCTGCTTGTCTTGAGCTAACTTGAGGTTGCGATGCTCTACTTCAATATTCTCGTTGGCTCATTGTATCAACTCTAGTCTCGAAATATGTCATCTTTGTTTCACTTCAACCCTGAAAACTGGCATTCTTCGCTTTTCTCCATGTACAGTTTCAAATCTTGACATCTGGATGTTATCGTGGTAACTATTGTTGTATGCAGCTCTTCTACCTCTATGTTCATGAAAGATCATCAGTGGTACTGTTCCAACTCTCAGTGCATCTTGGTTGCTCCGGATGAACACAAGTGGTATCTTGTGGCTTCATTCATCTCTTTGACACAAACGTGTTGTAGAACCGCAATGATCCCAGCTAAAGGACTTCCGAGTCTTGTTGGGATGGAGAACATGCATTTGCCATACTTTCTCTTGACGATCTGATCCAATCCTTATGCCAATAAGCGTTATCTTGGAAAAACAAACAGAGTTTGAAGGTGACATGTTGAGCACCAGGAAGACTAAACCATTTAGAAATCAAAAGAGGGCAGAATCTCATCATGCCGAAGCTTTAGAAATAAAACGAGCACGCCAAAAGGTCTCAGAATGAAATAAAAGGGAACTTGCCAAGGAAAAATCTAAGTCTGCATTATTCAAACTGAGGTTATTTCAAAATTGAAAAGGAGATAGGGTTTTGCTCATGACAATGTAAGGGAAAAATCAAAAGTATGAAAAAGTATGTGATAAATGAGCTTTCAAGTGAAGGGGAAAAGACACTTAAGAATTGTTGGATAAAGTTTGGCTTCGAAGAATTAACTCAAACTTTCAAAGTTTCAAGGTTGCACTACTCGAAAGGAATAGTACACTGCCGGGGAAATAAGGGCTCAAGGTTATTCCTCATGTGGGAAAAAAAGGTTAAATAGACTTTCAACTAGTATGACAAAATTGTAACAGAAATGCCAAAATAGAAGATGGAATATCAAAAGGTGTATCTGGAGGTTCATGGCTCTAAATGGCCTGAAAGAGAGTTAAAACTGAAGGGTATAAGGTACATTAATCTGAATTGGAAATCAGAAGTTTAGGAATTCAAAAGTTGATTGGCTAAATAAGTTCAGAAGGCACCTTGGCAAAGACTACCTTTTGCTTGAAACTGTTTTAACATAAAGTGCTAGAAGGTTAAAGATAGGTAACTGAAGATGGATTTCAAGGTAGGATTAAAGATCCAACTGGTAAGAAGATGAGATGCATACCTTGAAAGAACAAGTAGTGGAGGATTTGTCCGTATGTAATGATTATATCAGTGGACACCTTATCAACTCATGGTTGAGTGTAAGTTATCTATATTCGGCCGAGTTCAGTTTTGGGTTTATGGTGGTGTAATCCCGGAATTAATAGATTGAATATTATTGTCCGGTCTGACGAAAAATTTTATTTAATTTATTGTAGCTACTGAATATGGGTCCATGGTCCCCGACGTGGATCCTAATATAGCATTTAGGTTTTCTCGTCGCTTCACCTCAATTATAATTAAATAGTTGGATTGGACTATTTAATTGATATGTGGATTAATTGTTTAGTTGGACTAGATAATTAAATACACGGAAAAGAAATTTTTCATGGACTCGGCCCAATGTGATGAAAAATGCATGTGAACATTTCCCAATAGGGTGGGGAGCATTTTGTTATTAAATTATTAGAGAGAAATTAGTTTTCTTGGATAATTATTTAATATGTTATTTAATCATTTATTTGTTAAGTGATAAATCATGGAATATTGGATAATATATTTATTTATCCTAATTTGTTTGGGATATATATTATATTTATCTTTTATTTAAAATAAGGATTAACATAATAATTATCTTTTAATTATTAAATCCTTGGAGGACAAGGATTACTCTCCTATATAAAGAGAGTTCTCCCAAGCCTTATTTACATCACAAATTTCGAGTTTTAGGTAGTATTCTGGCGTAGATATTTCGGCCTAATACTATCGGTTCGAGTTTTAGAAAAACTTCGGGTTTTTCTAAGGTAGCATATCGAGGAGGTCCGGCGGCTTGAAACACCATCCACCTGGTGGCACTTGGAGATACACGTTGGAAGACTTTGGCTTCTCAACTAGGCTCTCAACTAGCTCGGATTGGATAGACCTTGTTCTTGGCATTTTGCACCATAAAAAGGTTGGTAATCTAACCCCCTCGTAGGTTAGATCTATTATTTTATGTGCTTTGATTGTTTAGATCTAGATTTTGTACTTTCCGCTGCGTAATCAGGTGGATCTATGATCCATCCGGCGATATTACATCCTACATTTTATTCATGAGAGCTTTGTTTTGTGTATAGCAAGCTGTGTTGACTGCTTCTACCCAATATCTTTCAGGCAGTTTTCCTTCACAAATCATGGTCCTTCTTGCTTCTTTGAGTGTTCTATTTCTTCTTTCAGCTATGCCATTCCGTTGAGGTGTTGATGTGGCAGCAAGTTGATGTAAAACACCATTTTCTTCACAGTATTTTATAATCACTTTGTTGAGGAATTCAGTTCCTTTATCTGATCTTATCTTCACAACTGATAGACTTTTCTGATTTTGAAGCCTTTTGAGTAGTTCAGTAAGTCTTTGCTTGGTTTCACTTTTCTTGGTCATGAAGATAACCCAAGTGTATCTTGAAAAATCATCTACTACCACCAATGTATACTTCTTTCCACTGATACTGATTGGAGTAATAGGTCCAAATAAGTCCATATGTAGTAACTCCAGGACTTTGGATGTTGAATGCTGAGATTTTGTCTTGAAACTTTCTTTTGTTTGCTTTCCTTGCTGACAAGCATCACATAAGCTATCCTTCTTCTAAGAGATTTCATGTAATCCAATGACTAACTGTTTCTTGACAAGGGTGTTGATGTCATCAAAGTTTAGATGACTCAGTTTCTTGTGCCATAACTAGCTGATTTCTGATTTGGTATGCACAAGTAAACAGGTTTCTGCAACGGCAGTAGTCCAATCTACAACATACATATTCTCTCTTCTTATTCCGGCTAAAACAACTTGAAATGATGTTTCACTGATGACAATGCAGAAATCTTTATCAAAAGTAACTTTGTATCCCATATCACAGAATTGACTGGTGCTGAGTAGATTGTAATGCAATCCTTCTACATACGATACATTCTTGATTGTGAGTCCATTTCTGATCAAGGTACCATAACCTTTGGTGATTCCTGGTTTGTCTTTACTCCCAAAATTAACCTTTGGTCCATCTTTGGCAATAAAATTACTTAGACAATCTTTGCTCTTTGTCATGTGTCTTAAGCAACCACTGTCAAAGTACCAAATATCCTACAAAATAAATTAAACACTTTTAGGTACCCAATTCTGTTTGGGTCCATGGGGGTCAGTTGTCAGTACAACCTTAGGAATATACCCTTTAGGTATCCTTCGGATATTGTTGCACTTTTTTTCATATATAAGCCACACTCCTATAGAATCTATGCTTGGACTGTGTTTTATTTATATGATCTCTCAGATCCTTTGACTAAAACTGATTTCCATGATGTTTTTTATTATTAACACTTGAATAATAACTATCATTTCTTTTGTACTGAGGTCTGTACTGACCTTGGTACTGAGGTTTAGGCTGAGGAGTGAAGTGATTCCTCTGCTGACTTTTGGATTGAAACTTGTGATAAGTTTTCTGTCTGAAATGATCGTTTTTATCAGTTTTAATAGTAGATTCAGAGAAATTCCAGTCATCATCAGTTGGAAACAATCTGCCTTTCCCCCTGAATTTGTGAATCTTTGAATAATTGATATTCTTGGATTTACTTTGACTGAAGTTATTCTGGTTCTTGGCCTGATCAGCTTTAGTAGATTCAGCAGTTGATCTACTTTTTTGATTTTCATGATGTACAGCTGATTTACCCTTTTGATTGACCATGTTGTTGTATACAGCTGACTTCTTTGAAAACTGATGCTGAGACTGACCTGATTCACGTTGAACTTGTTTCACTGGTTCAGCATGCTTCTTAGTTTGAGGACATTGTTCAGCTACAAACTTAACACCAGTTTTGGTATTAGGTTCAGTTGCTTTACTTGTTCCTACCTTCAAAGTTTGCTGTGTATCAAATCCTAGGCCAGTTCTATCTCCATATGGCTTGCCTGATTTGAATCCAGTTGCTGAACTAGATTGAACAAAAGATTCCGTTGATGCTGCTGATGCAGTAGACTGACACTAATTCTTTCCTTTATCAGTTCTATTTAGTCTTAACGTGTTCAGTTCATCATTCAATCTTTTGACTTCTAGAATTGGAGCTTCTTTCTCAGCTTTGATTGATTCATAACTAGCTTCTATGATGATAAGCTGATTCACCAATTGGTAAAGAGTTTCTTATAATTCTGAGTTCTTTGGATTGGAATCGGCTGTTGAAGAACATGCATTTTGCATGGAAATCTGAGCTGAGATATATTTAGAGTTTGATTCACATACCTCATTGGGATCTTCCATGTGTGCCATTAAAGCTATGTCATCAGATAATCTTTCTGTACCAACTTCGTAGTCGGACTCATCTCCAGCTAATAATGCTCTTCTTCCAGTTCTTCGTGGCTGAGTCTTCTTGGTCTGTTCTGGACATTCAGCTTTGTAGCGTCCAGGCTTCTTACAGTTGAAACAAAGATATTCATCATCTTTTCTCTTTTCAGGAGTCTCCTTGATAAACTTCTGAATTACAGGATGACCATTCTTCATCCTTCTGATTTGACTCATCATGAGTGCCATTTGTTCCTCCATTTCATCCAACTGTTGAAGATTGTTTGTGGATGTTTCTTGAGAGTCATTTGATGCTGCTGCAAGTGCTGTGGTTTTTGGTTCTTCCAGAGCTTTGATTATTGCAGCTGTGCTTGTAAAATCTTCACTGAATTCGTAAGCTTTTAAATCTGAGAAGATTTTGAAGGAGTTTTCTATATCAAGTCTTCTAGATTTTTTCATAGTAGGGACCTTCATTTTCCAACATATATAGGTAAGGCCTTCAAAATTCGTGTATTGATTACTTTCTTTGTATATTCAATCTTGAGAAGATCTAGTTCATCCATGATAGCACTGAATCTTGTCTCCATTTGGTCAATGGTTTCTCCAGATTTCATCTTGAAATTCTCAAACTTCTACTTTGCAACTGAGATTTTGTTATCCTTAATTGAGTCAGTTCCTTCACAAACTAACTGAAGTTTGTCCCACATTTCCTTAGCAGTTGTGCATTCTTTCACCTTTAAGTACATGTTGCTGTCAAGAGTTCTGAGGATAAAGTCCATAGCAACATTTTTGAGATTATTTCGCTTGCTATCATCACTAGTCAATTCAGCTTTAGGCTTTGGAACTCGAACTTTCTTTCACCATCAGTTTGCATGTAAGTGATCTGAATCGGTCCATCTGTGAGCACGTCCATCATCTCATCATGAGTAGCAGCTAGAAAGGCCTGCATACGACGTTTGTATTCGTCAAACCTATCCATGTTGCACATAAGCATCTGTCTTGCATACTGATTGTTATCCATTATGGGTGAGTGAAAACTGATTATGTGAATACTAGAAACTGAGCTTTCTAATGAGAACAACTAGAGGAGATTTGGAGCAAATGAGCTTTTAACACTGGCTTGTTAAAGAAACACTGCTGCGATACCAATTTTGGTCCCTTGGAAAGGCTTACACAAGTTTAGAGGGGGGGTGAATAAACTTGTCCCTAAAAACTGGATTTTTAACAAATTAAGGTTCAGTTATGACTTCTGACTTAAGCAAAACTGAGTCAACCGGCAGCGGATATAATTCTAGCCTTTTTCTTGATCTTGTTATTCTATGCGAAAGCTGAGTATGCTAAACTGAATTCTGATGAATGTCAGTTTGTGAGCTGTGAGGTGTATAACAATCAATTATCAGAATGCTGTAAATAAATGCTGAGTAAATAAATAAATACGTAAAGTAAATAAGGCAAATATTATAGAGGTTCTAGGTGGTGTAATCCTGTCAGTCCTCTCTTCCCCTGTGGTGTAAGAGGAAAAATTCCACTAGAACTTCTTGAGGTGAGCTGTTACAAAAAGTCCTAAACAATAGTCCTTGGATAATCCTAGCTTCACTATCTAAACAGTTGTAGAACTGGTAGAATTGATGCTCTTCAATTGCTTGAACACTGGTCCTTGATGGGTTACGTATGCCTTTTCACCAGCTACCACCACAAACACAGTCTACCCGACTGCTGTGACAACTGTCCTTGGCAAAACCTTCCTCGTTTGCTTCACCGTCTAAACCTTTGATTAAGAATCAAAGTTGGGTTGAGAATCAATAAATTGATTCTTGTCTGTGGTTCTTCTAAGTGTATGATTCTTGATAAATCTTGTGTAGCTTGAACACTTGGAAGATTTCTTGATGAGATCTTGTTTTGCACAGATAATGATAGCAATTCAAATGAACGAAAGTAGTGCACACAATGCTTGTAATATTCTTAATTTTTTTTTTGTTGATCCTTGGTGCAAAGTCCTCTATTTATAGTGTAGGATCTAACGTTCATTTACTTTGAATCTGAATTGTATCAACGGATATCTTGTAACGGCTATAATTTATGACCGTTCTGATCAATCAGTATTTCATCCAATAGAATTATTTCTATTACAACGTTCGACTGTACTATCAGTTTGATGGATGTCTGACTTATAAAACTGAGTTTCCTGATCAGTTTCATACTGAGTTCGTCAGTTGTCAGTTCCTAGACTAACTTGGAGCATTAACTCAGATTTTACTCTTCTTCAAATATCAGTACTCCAATTTTACCATCTGATTATAAATGACTTAACCAGAGTACACCATAAGCAAATATCATCTAAGAATTCATTGTCCTTATGACTCTTAGGTCTTCATTCAAGATCCATAAAGTCAGTTCAGGTCACCACAGACTTGCCTGAATTTTAACTTTACAGTCTCGACATGTAAACTGAGTTTGATCCCTCAGTTCTTCAATCTTCCATAACTGAGTCTGTGACCCTAAGTTCTTCAATCTTCTAGATAAGCCAACCGAGTTTTTGTCCCTCAGCAAACTTATCTTCTCATGTTCCATATTGGTGTAGTCTGAGTCAGTTTGTCAGTCAGTCTATCTTGACGATTTTCAGTTTTCTAAATGACTTCCAGTTTTCAGTTTCAAGACACGCTAACTATTACAATGCTTGTCTGATGTAACCTATACAAAAATCAGACTCTAGTATAACCTATACATTCAGTTCTAAACATCTTTTAGCCTTTCACTATAACAGCTAGCTGCAGCACTTCATCAATGGGGTTAAGATAATAATACTTAGAATAAATATGATGAATTACCATCAAAACATAAATTTTATTTCCAACAGTTTCTGTAAACCCATTTAATACCAATGATATTTGCATGATTAGGCCTTTCCACTAGTGTCCATACTTGATTTCTTTCAAACTCATTGAGTTATTCTTGCAAAGAAATTATCCAATCAGGATCAGCAATTGCTTCTTCAACAACTTTAGGCTCCATTTGAGGCAGAAAACATGTGAACATGGCTTCTAGTTGTCTTCTTGTCCTTACACCTTGTTGTACATCACCAATTACTTATTCAACAGGGTGATCTTTTAACCATTGTAAATCTTGATTTGCTTGATTTACAGGAACCTGATCTCCAGCTGGGTCTGCTATTGGTTCAGTAGAGGGATCAACAGATCCTTGTGCTATATCTGTTGTTGTATCAGTAGTTTTACCAGCATGTCCTTCATCAGGGGCATCAGAAATCTTTAAGTCACTTATATTATTTAGTATGTCAACATATATAGGATCAGTGACTTCTTGATGTATAGCAGGTTCTGAAACTACTTCATCCTCCATTCTAGTGAACTTTGGTTCATCAAACACAACGTGTATAGATTCTTCATGTTTTAGTGTTCTTTTGTTCAGCACTCTAAAAGCCTTGCTGACTGAAGAGTATCCCAAACAGATTCCTTCATCTGATTTTGGTTGGAAGGTCTTCAGTTGTTCCGTATGATTTAAGATAGAACACTTGCTTCCTAATGGATGAAAGTAGGATATGTTAGGCTTTCTTTCATTCCAAATTTCATAAGGTGTCTTCATCAGCTTCATGTTCATTGAGGTTCTATTCTATATATAGCATGTTGTATTGATAGCTTCAGCCCAATGCCTTTCAGGTAACTTTTCTTCACAGATCATAGTCCTCCCTGCTTCCTGCAAAGTACTGTTTCTTCTCTCAGCAACCCCATTCTGCTGAGGTGTTCTAGCTGCTGCTAATTGATGCAGCACACCATTTTGTTCACAGTATTCTCTTATGACTTTGTTCAGGAACTCAATACCCTTGTCTGATATGATTTTTACTATTGTCACACTTTTCTCATTTTGTAGTCTCTTCAAAAGTTCAGGCATCTTTTTAAGTGATTCACTTTCCTTGTTCATAAAGATTACTCAAGTATATCTTGAATAATCATCCACAACTACCAGAGTGTTTTTCTTCCTTGTTATGCTTGTTGGTATTACTGGTCCAAACAGATCCATATGCATCAGCTCCAAAACTCTCTTGGTTGATTGTTGAGTCTTTGACTTGAAGCTTGATTTTGTTTGTTTACCTTGTTGACAAGCATCACATATTCCATCTTTCTTATATATGATTTCAGGTAGAGTTATTACCAGCTTTTTCTTCATCAAAAGATTGATATCATCAAAGTTTAGATGATTCAACTTCTTGTGCCATAACCAGTTGAGCTCAGATTTTGTGTGAACAGTGAGGCAGGTTTATAGTACATCAGTGGTCCAGTCTACCACATACATATTTTGTTGTCTTCTTTCAGCAAGTACAACTTGTTCTCCCATTTCACTCATGACAACGCAGTAACCTTTGTCAAAAGTGACCTTGTAACCCATGTCACAGAATTGACCGGTGCTCAGTAGATTGTAGTCAAAGCCTTCAACATATGCAACATTCTTGATGGTTAAACCATTCTTTACCAGTGTTTCATATCCTCTTGTTTATCTTGGTGTATTCTTGTTTCCAAAATCAACTTTTTGTCCATCTTTTGCAACATAATTCATCAAACAATGCTTACTTCTAGTCATATGTCTGGAACATCCACTGTCAAAGTACCAGACATATGACAAATTTCCATATGGTCTTCTTTGAAAAGTGTTGCATTTTTGTTCATATATGTATGCCACATTTCCATAGAATACATTTTGTTACGTAGCATCATATATGGTTTCTGGCATTTTGGTACATATTGTTGTTTGAAGTGATCTCTGTTGTTAGAAGCATTATCATAACCATAGGTTCGCTGTCTGTTAGGAGCAGCCCTGTATTGTGGTCTCTGTTGAGGTCTCTACTGATTCCACTACTGAGGTCTAGCCTTTGCATTATGGTTATATCTATTGTTTCTAGCAGCAGGGGCATGAATATTCCAATCTTCATCAGTAGGGAACAATCTGCCTTTCCCCCTGAGATAAGTATCCCTTGAATGATTTAAATTCTTGGGTTTAACATTCTTATCCTTGGAATATTTCTGGTTCTTTGCTGATCTAGAATTAGCTTTCTGTGGTCCAGCAGATCTGTTATCAGCAGGTCTAGAGGTCCAGCAGACCTACCTTTGGATGCACCCTTTTTGTTAGGTGTTGCTGTCCCTTTGGACTTCTGATTTTGCTTCTTTGAAACATTCTCAGCAGGCTTTACTGCCTCAGCAACCTTTTGAGGTGTAGGGTCTTGTGCAGCCACAAACTTGGGACCAATTCTAGCACTAGGTTATGTAGCCTTACTAGAACCATCCTTAGAAGGTTGTTGAGTGTCAAATCCAAGGCATGTTCTATCACCATAAGGCTTCCCAGATATTAATGCAATTGTGGAACTTGATTGTGCAGCAGACTCAGTTGCCACTGCTGGTGCAGCAGACTTACATTGATTCTGTTCATAATACTTTTCCTTGCCATTGAGTATTTTTAAATCAGCATTCAATCTTTGAATTTTTTTCTTGAAGTGTTTCTCTTTCAGCCTTCACAATCTCATAACCAGATTGTATTATCCTCGGTTGATTAAGGAGGGCATCTAGAGGTTCTTCCATGTCAGACGTTTGGGTTGGAACCACCAGTAGACTCACATTCACTTTCAACAGGAGTGTTCGTAGATACAGAATTGTATACCTCCTCAGTTTCATCCATATGAGCCATAAGAGCATAATCCTCCATATGTGCTATGAGAGCAGTGTCATCAGATTCATTTCCTTTTTTAGATTCAACTTCATAGCCAGATTCATCATCAGCAACCAATGCTTTTCTACCAGGTTTCCTCTGCTGAGCTTTGTTCTTCACCAGGTCTGAACAGTCAGGTCTAAAGTGTCCGGGATTTATGCAATTAAAGCATTGGTAGTCAGGATCCTTCTTTTGTTTCAACTCAGGAAAGTCAGGTTTGAAGTGTCCTGTTTTCTTGTAGTTGATGCACAGAAAGTCATGAACCTTCTTTAATTCATCCTTTTTATCAGTTATTTTCTTGCTGAAATTCCTTAGAGATGCTTTTCTAGATTTCATCATTCTTATCCTTTTAGTTAGTAGGTCTATTTACTCTTGCATTTCATCTAGAATATCATCTTGAACATTTGATGATTCTTCTTTATGAGTAGCAGCCAATACTGTTGTCTTTTTTTTTTCTTTTTTCAGCAATTGGAATGATGTCCTTGCTAAATTCATAGGTATTAAGATCTGAGAACAGTTTGAATGTGTCCACTTCATGTAGACTTCTGGATTCTTCCATAGCAGTGACCTTAATTTCCCAGACTTCTTTTGCAGGTAAGGCTTTTAGAATCCTGGTGTTGATCTCTTCTTTTGTATAGAAAACATTTAGCAGGGTGAGTTCATCCAGAATTGCATTGAACCTAGATTCCATTTATTCAATGGTCTCATTTGATTACATCTTGAACTCTTGAAAATTTTGCTTGAACACACTGATCGTTTTCTTTTTGATTGCATCCGTGCCTTCATAGATAAGTTGCAATCTTTCCCATAATTCTTTGTCAATTTTGCAATGTTTCACTTTCATGTACATATTGCTATCTAAAGTTCTGTAGATGATATCAATAGTAATGTTGTTCAGATTTTCTCTCTTTCTATATTCATCACCCTAGTCCCTTTTTGGTTTGAGGACAGTTTGATTCAAACCATCCACAGTTATGACCTTAGTGATCTCAAGTGGTCCATCAGTCGGCACATCCATCATATCATCATGAGTTGCAGCTAGATAAGCCTGCATACGACGCTTATACTTATCAAAACGATCTAAAGAGCACATCAACATTGTCCTAGCATACTGGTTGTTATCCATGATGCAGAAACTTGAAAACAGAAACGAAAAAGTTTTCAAAGATTTTTCATAAGCACAACAAGTAGGATTACTTTAGAACAAAAGCTCTACTCTGATACCGATTGTTGGTCCCTTGAAAAGACTTTGGTTAAGTTTAGGTGGTGAATAAACTTAACACTTAAAACTTGTTGGAGTTTACAAACTCAGTAGAGTTCAATAGTCTGCTGACCTTCAACAGTCTGCTGACTATTGAGGCTATTGAATTTGTTGCAGCGGAATTATTAAATTAAGCCTTATTACTTGTTTTTATAAAGATGATACTAAGTATTAGATACTCAGTAGTGCAAGTAAAGTGATCCTAGTAGCTAATTAGCAGGTTTATATGATAAGCATGCAAATAAAGTAAAGTGCAGAAAGTAAATGCATTAATGTAAAGTAGGCAAGTTTTATAGTAGTTCCAGGTGGTGTAATCATGTCAGTCCACTCTTCTCTTGTGATGTGGGAGGAAATTCACTAGAGACTTTTAAGATAGCTGTTACAAAAATCCCTGAACTGTTTGTCCTTGACCAATGACTATGGCTTCATAAACTGAACACTAGAAACAGGTAGGATTGCTACTCCTAAGTATTCCACTGGTCCTTGAAGGGTAGAATAGCCTCTTCACCAGCTCCACCACAAAACACAACAGCCCTTGACACATCAGAAGTGCTTCTTTGTCTCCAGGTTCTTCTTGGAAAAGAAGGGGTTGAATCAAGAAAGTGATTCAGCTTTCAGCAAGCTTTTGATCTGGATGATAAGATCAGCAGCTTAGGATCTTCAAGTGTATATACTAGATAGAACTTGATTGCAGAAACACTTAAAGAAAATTCTTGATCGAGAAGTTAAAGCTCAAATAGCATCAGCAGGGTAAGATTGCACTTTGATCAATTTCTTGCTCAAAAACTTAGTTGCTTCGTGTGTATTCTTGTATATGCAATCTAAAACAAGAGTCCTCTATTTATAGGTGTAGATCCTGTGATTTGAATTTGAATTTCAAATACAACCATTACAGGATTTGTCTGATTGTTCCATGAAATTCCCTCTGTTGTACATTCATGACTGTGTCTGTGTCCTTCTGACGACAGTCTATCAACCAATGATTTAATTCCATTTAGATTTGGCTCTGAAATCCTTACAATGTTCCTTTCATCTTAGCCATTGATTGACTGATTAATCCAATTCTTGTAAATCATCCTTATCCATTTAATCTTCTAGAAAAACTTGGATTAATTCGACTTTTACATTCAGCAGACACCTGTTATATAAGTCTATTGATGTCCATATATGGTCAGTTGACTTTTAGTCTGCTGTGTTTTATAAACACCTCAGCTGACTGCTTCTCATCTAACTTTTTATTATGAAGTTAGAGAACACCAATTAGTTCATAACTAAGTTCAAATCATCACTTTACATTTTATGGAACTTAGACCTTCTACACAAGGTATATGTGATCAATTTTAGCCATATTCTGATCCCATATCCTTGACTTTTAATACTAAGTTTGATCCCTTAGCCTTCATTACTGATTTTGTACCATCAGTCTTCTCTTCTGAGTTTGAACCCTCAGCCTTCAACCATCAGCAAGTCCTAGACACTCTACTGACCTAGACACTCTACTGAACTAGATAGGTTTGCTGATCAAGTCAACTGACCTCTTTACAGTGCTTGTTTGATCAAACCTATACAAAGATCAAACTCTAGTAAACATATACATTCAATCTAGACATCTTTTGGCCTTTGCTCTATAACATCTAGTCTGGAACTCCATTAAAACTAAAATATGTTCAACATCGTCTTTACTAAGATCTTTATGTCTCACACTTATAAGGAGGTAATGCACTTCTTGTAGAAAAATAGAAATATAAAGGTATGAACTAAGTTTTTTATTGTTGATTTCTTGATCTTTGCTGCACCGCAGCCTACACTTTTATAGTCATAGGCTTTTGTTCTAGATTTAAAAGATGATAGTTTGAATTTACATATGAACCTTTAAATCAAGATAATCACTTTGAACTAAATGATCACTAGCTAAGCTAACAGATAAATCATAGGATTCTTAGTCATTTCAACCATCCATTGCTCTGTATTTGGTCATAACTGCTGTGAATACGCATCCTTATTGCTCTTGCCACCTTATTTCTCCTTTCACATGTATTTGAATTAGCTCAAACTCTTGTGGGAATCTTTATCTTGAATTTCACTTGAATTTAATTGTCAACATTATATGCCTTTCATATGTTTGTATAAATGCTTGAACAAACTTCACTTTTATCTTGCTGTTTGTCTGTTTTTGGTAACTTTCCATTGTTGGTTGCTTTCCTTTTGTGTAAATGTTTACTGGGCTGTTGCATATATGTCAATACCCCCCTCAAACGAGGCTAGGGCTAGGGACCAAGCCAAGTTTGGGTCTGAGTTTTGTGAACATGGTTTAGGTAAAGACTTTGTGAATATATCTGCCAATTGAGCTGGAGCAGGTATATGTTTAGTGACCAAGAGTCTACGGGCTACATGTTCTCTTACATACTGATAATCTAGTTCTATGTACTTGCTTCTGGCATCGAAAAAATGGGTTTACTATCATGTTTAGGGCACTTAAGTTGTCAGAAAACAGCACTGGAATAGAAGGTAGGGATATGTGTAGTTCCTTGATGATGTAAATGAGCCAAGTGATCTCTACTGCTGTATGTGCCATGGCTCTGTATTCAGCTTATGTGTTGGATTTGGAGATTGTAGGTTGTTTCTTGTCACACCAATAAATGAGATTTGGGCCCAAAAAATGTAGTAGCCTGTAATGGATCTTCTAGTGTGCTAGCAGCTAGCCCAATCTGCATCTGAGAATGGATAGAGCTTGAGATTAGGAGAAGCTTACAGTGATATGCCTAAGGTGAGGGTTCTCTTGACATATCTAAGTAGTCTGTGTGCCTTCTACGAATTTGCCTGGGTTGGAGCTTGCATGAATTGAGACAAATAGTTGACTGCAAGTGAGATATCTGTCATAGTAAAGGTGAGATATTGCACGGACCCCAGCAGGCTTCTGTATAGTGTTATATCTGAAACTGGATGGGAGTCCTCAGGTTCCTTGAGTTTTGTGTCCATAGGTGTATTGATGGGCTTGCATTCTGCCATGCCAATCCTATTTAGTATGGTGGTAGCATAATGAGCCTGATTGAGGTGTATACCTATATTGGTGTGTTGAATCTGAACTCCTAGAAAATGATGGATGAGGCCAAGATCTTTCATAGAAAACTCCTTGTTGAGTAATGTAATTAGTGACTGCAACAAGGTCTCACTGGAACCTATAAGAAGTATATCATCCATATAAAGTAGAAGCACATGAGTGCCTTGATTAGAGTGATAATAGAAGAGAGATGGATCAGATAGGCTGCATGTGAATCCATTGTGTAATAGAAAGGAACCAAACTTGTCAAACCAAGCCCTAGGGGCTTGCTTCAATCCATACAGTGCCTTGTCCAACTTACACACATGAGATGGGAATTGAGGATTAATCATACCTAGGGGTGTTCCATATAAATGTCCTCTATAATGTGCCCATGTAGGAAGGCATTTTTGACATCTAGTTGCCTTATAGACCACTTGTATGAGAGTGCAATTGTGAGAACAAGTCTGATGGTACTAGGTCTTACCACAAGTGAAAAAGTTTCAGTATAATCAAGACCATCTACTTGACTATATCCTTTGGCCACTAACCTGGACTTTAATCTTTCTAAAGTGCCTTCTGACATTAATTTATCCTTGGAAACCCATGTACACCCTATGACATGCTAATGAGGTGACCTCGGTACTAGGTGCCAAGTATTATTGTGGTGTAGGGCATCCAATTCCTCTATCATAGCTGCTTTCTATCCTTCGTGGTATAGGGATGACTTGTCTGTTTTTGGTTCTATTGGAATGGAGTCATAGGAGACTGTATGAGCATACTTAGGATTGGGTTTGAAAATCTATGGTGTGCCCTAGTGGTCATAGGATGATGTGTGGTGGATTGAGGTGGATCTGAAGAAACAGGTGTAGTAGTAGACTCACTGGATGCAGAATGAGGGTTCTTGTTCACGTGGGGAGTGGTCCGAGGCTAGTGAATCAGGAGTAGGTTTGGAATGTGATTCAGAGGATGGCTTTGTGTTTGTCATAGAGTCTAGAGATAGTACTTCTGGGATATATTATGGATCTGAAGGGATTGGTATGGATAAAGGTCCAGGATCTATTATGGATTCTGTGGATTCCGTGGGAGATTCTGGTGTAGCAGGGTTGGATTTAGTTGAAGGTATCCAAGAATCAAATATGTTAAGGGCATAAGGTTTATTAATGGCAGATGCAGACAGGAAAGGAAGGAGAGTTTCATCAAATGTGACTTGCCTGGATATATAAAACTTCTTAGTGGAGGGGATGATAACATTTATAGCCTTTATATTGATTTCTATATCCTACAAACACACAGGGAAATGTCTTAGGTTCAAACTTGTGCTTCTTTGTGTCCCAAGTGTAGGGTAACATCTAGAGCCACAAACTTTGAAACTGCTGTAATCTGGTTTTTTGTTGAAGAGGACATAGTAAGGGGACTAAAACTGTATGGAGGAGGATGGTACTCTGTTTAGAATATGTACTGCTATAGAAAATGACTCAACCCATAGGTGTAGAGATGATCTGATATGAAACATCATTGCTAACCCTAGTTCTCTGATACTCCTATGTCTTCTTTCAACAGCTCATGTCTGTTGTGGTGTGTGAGGACAGAAGATTAAGTGAATTATGCCTTGGTGAGTGAAGTGTGTGGCTAGTTTGTGATTTCTGAACTCACCCCCCTCCCTATCTGAGTTAAACTGTTTAATCTATTTTCCAAATTGTGTGTAAACATATTTATCAAAGGATACTTACACATCATAGAAATCTGATTTGTGCTTTAAAGGAATGAGCTACATATATCTTGTATAATCATCAAGCAAACAAGCATAATGTTGGTCCCTTGAAAAGGCTTTAGTTAAGTTTAGAGGGGGGAGTGAATAACTTAACACTTCAAACTTTTGGATTTAACAAACTCAGCAACTTCAGCAGCCTGCTGACTGGTTAGTAGTCTGCTGATACTCAGTAGTGTGCTGACTGTTGAGTTTTACTGAATTTGTTGCAGCGGAATATATTTAAATTAAGCCTTATTACTTGTTGATAAAATATGATACCAAGTATTAGATACTCAGTAGTGTATGTGTGTGATTCAGTTTCTAGATTCAGTAGGTTGATGTGCTAAATATACTAGGTGTAGAATATAAATGCAGAAAGTAAGTAGGCAGATTTTATAGTGGTTCCAGGTGGTGTAATCCTATCAGTCCACTCTTCTCCTGTGATGTTGGAGGTAATTCACTAGAGATTCTTGAGGTAGCAGTTACAAAAATCCCTAAGTTGCTTGTCCTTCACCAATAACTATGGCTTCACAAACTGAACACTTGGAACAGGTAGGATTGCTGCTCCAAAGTCTTCCCCTGGTCCTTGAAGGTTATGATTGCCTCTTCACCAGCTCCACCACAAACAACAGTCCTTGACACACAAATGTGATTCACTGTCTTCAGTAGATTCCTTGTAAAAGAAAGTTTGAATCAAGTAAGTGATTCAGCTTTCAGCAGCTTGAGGTCTTCAAGTGTGTAAACTTGATGCAGCTTGAAAACATATTACACTTGAAGAGTTTTACTGGATCAACAGATTTATGCTCAGTAGGGTCAGCAGGGTGTTTTCTTGATAAGAATCTGAAGCTCAAGATTATTACTTTGTTTTTCTCTTAACAATCATCACTTCTATCTGAATTTGGAGTCCTCTATTTATAGGTAGGAATCCTTGTGACTCATGTTTGAAATTCAAACATAGCCATTTCAGATTTGTCCCATTTGACTTGCTTTCTGTCACTGTTTATGGTATTGACACTGTCAGAATGCTTTTTGACAGTTTACAGTTTGTCCACCCTTTGACTTGTATCCATTGGATAATCCTCTGTTTCTTCCCAACGTCCAATTAATCTTAACCATTGATTTGTTTGATAAATCAGAGGTTGTTAGCTGTCCTTTTCTTTGTAATTTTCCAATGTAACCTTTAAATAATTCGAAATATATATCAGCAGGTTCCTGAAGGTATTAGTCTACTGAAATATGTATAAGTCAGCTAATCCAAGTTGCTGTGTTTATTAAAACACTTCAGCTGACTTCTCTTATATCTAAATTTTTATTGTGAAGTTAGATTACACCATTTTGAATATAACTAAGTTCCAATCACCAATTAACTTGTGGAACTTAGACCTTGTACACAAGGTATATGTAATCAGTTTAGGTCATCGCAGACTTCCCTAAATTATGATTCCATATCCTTGACTTTAAATACAAAGTTTGATCCCTTAGCCTTCAATAATTGAGTTTGAGCCCTCAACCTTCAGTCTTCAGCAGGTTCCTAAACTAGTCTACTGACTCAAGTACCCTATTGATCTAGACAGGCCTGCTGATGAAAGTCAGCTGACCTATTACAGTGCTTGTTTGATCAAACCTATACAAGATCAAACTCTAATAAGCCTATACATTTGATCTAAACATCTTTTTGCCTTTGCTCTATAACAGCTAGTCTGACACTCATCACTAAAACTTAAATAAGTCCAACAATTTCCCCCCTTTTTTGGTGATGATGCCAATACCCTCCTTACAGCTAAGCAAAAAGATTAAAAACAATAACATAACAAATATAGTCATTTCTCATTATAATCAATTGTTCAAAAGTATTACAAGCTAAATTCAGCAAAGATAAAATGAATGTGTAGGTATGCTGAACTAGTGTCTTCTTTCTCTTTCTTCTCTTTCCTTCTCTTGCTGCTCAGAATAAGCTCTTATCTCTCTAACCATTTCTCTCATCCAATCATTTTCAATAAGAGAGAAATCAATGTGAGGATTCACTTCTTTCCACCATTTCCATGCCTCAGGTAGAGTAAGGTTGATCTGATGTACTCTAAAGACTAAACGCATGTATACTTCTTTGATTTCCTTCTGTGATTCCTTTGCATTGGTGGTAGGAAGACTTCTTCCACCTCTGCCACCTCTTCCACCCCTATGTGCAGCTCTTAAGGCTTTAACCGTTGCTTCCCAAAAATTGAGTCCCAGAAAAGAATTTAGTCCCTCGTGGAAACCCTTGTCATGGTAAGGTCTTCTCTTGTTGTTGTAAACCTTCTTATATTCTCTGAGAAGATCATCAGTGAGTGGAAGTCTGCCAAGTGCAGGTTCTCTAAATGCATTGGTGTCAGCTTCGCATCTTTTCTTAGCAAAAATCCTAGTAGCCTCTTTTGCTACTGTTGTTTGACTCTCTTCCCCCTTATTGACATCATCAACAAAACGGGACAGCAGGCCATGAACACTCTCCTGGGTGATTACTAGATTATTCAGTTGACCCTCCATAATTTCAGTACTTGTGTCAACTGCAGTAATCCTTTCTTGCATAGTATGCTCCAGTAGATTGATCCTCTTAGTGAACTTAGGATCCAATCCAGCAGGTTGAAGTGTTCCAGAAGTCTCAGCCTCAGCAGGCTTGGGTGCCTCAGCAAGCTTGTCAAGTTTTTGGTGAATAGATTCAAATTGGTCTTTCAGAAACTTGTCCATTAGTGTATTTCCTTGTCTGATCCCCTTTACATCCAGAGTAAGGTCAGCAAGAGCATACTGAGTGGAAGTGATATTGGAGGCAACTGTTTCTGCAGTCCTCTCTCTATTTTCCACTAAATTCATCAAATCTTCAAACCTCTACTCTTGCATGTCCAGTTGAGTTCTTAACCTTGTAATGTCATTTCTGATAGCCCTCAACTCATCCAAAATCTCAGCTGGTACTTCACCAGCCATTCCTCCAGCCATATGTCCAGCAGCCTCATCAGTAGGCTCTTCAACATTGTATTGTGCCCTTTGTCTGCTGACAACCATGGCTCTACTCATGTCCCTTCCAGCAGGGGCAGGTCCTTCTTCAACCATAGCACCAAGAATGTCTTCCATTATAGGATCTTGTGCAGGTTTCTCAAAGATAGGTACAAATGTCTGTTGTGGTTCTTCAGCAATTTGTTCTTCTTCAGGCACTTGAAATTATTCATCACTGTAATCATAGTCCAGCCAGCTGTTCATCCTCATCAACAACAACAGTCTGCTGACTATCTTTACCTTCAGTGACCTTTCCTCCAGCAGGCTCTACTATAGCAGCATGTTCTTCAACAACAGCAGGGGTTTCCTCCAAACCCATAGATAGTTCCAACCTATGTCCAGGTGTTGTTTGTACCTCAGTAGCCTGTACCTCCTATTCCAACCTTTGTTCAGGTGCTGTATGTTCCTCAGCAACCTGTACCACCAATTCCAACCTTTGTTCAGGTGCAGTCTGTTCCTCAGCAGCCTGAACCTCCTCAATAATCAATGGTGATCCTTCGAATCCCATCACCATATCCAATCTTGTGATACCACTGTTTGTTCCTCAGTGATCGGCACTCTATGTACAAGAATTGCAGGAAATTCAGCCATAATATCTCTTTGAAATTCCCTAACATCTCGCAATCCCTCTTAGAAAATTGGCAGTCATGGATAGAGTGTCATGAGTATCAATCCAGTCTTGATATTGAACAGAATCCTCAGAACTGATATCAGGTTCACTATGATCAGTAACCCTCTCATCATCCAAATCTACAGTCTGCTGATCCTCAGTAAGTGCAGTAGATTCTTCAATGAAGACAGTATCTATCTCACCAACTAGTCTGTTTGCACCAATATGTATACCCTCATTGATTTGTGCCTCCAGATCATCCATGGTGAGATCTTCCAGATCTTCCTCCATTTGACTAGTCTGCTGGCCCTCAGCAGACCTACCAGTATCAGTGGACAGTTGTATACTTGGTTCATTAATCAAAGCAGTCCCACTGACTCCTCCTAGACCAGAGGGATGATCATTACCAGAATCAGATGATGAAGAGTCATCACTGTCTGATTCATCTCTAGAATCTCTGAACTTGATACCCTCTTCCTTCTTTTGCTGATCAAATAGATCCATCAATCTTGCTTCCAGCAAAGAGGTATCAACCAGATCCAACAAACTTTCCACTCCTAACTTCTCAAAAGCCCATTCCTCAAAATCTGTCATTGGTTCTGCAGCTGGCTTTTGTCTTTTATAGAACACAAACTTCCATTGAAAGTAGTTTGCAACCAGTAGGAGTTTAGGATCAACATATCCTTCTTTCTTCTTTTTCTCCTTCCTTTCAAATGGCAGGGTTGGCTGTCTAGGAGCAATTTGAGTACATTGCTGACCTCCAAAGGTCTCAACAAGTAAGTTAAGAGTTTCTTCAACAGATGCTTCTAGGTCAGTAGGGTCTTCAGGTTGAACATGTGTACCTACCCCTCCATCTGTTCCACACTGGTTTCCCTCTGACTTACATGCTCATCAGCAGGGTTAGCAGCAGACTGCTCTTCCCCCGAACTATTGCGGAACTTGCAGGGTCTTGTACCAACTTTTCAACTTCCACAGCAGGTGCAGACTCAGTAAAATGTTGTGGTTCTTCAACAAGTTGCTCAACTACAACTTGTGCAGCTTCACTAGGCTCAGCAGCCTTTACAGGGGAGGATTCAACAACTTTTACAGCAGGCTCAGGTTCAGTAGTCTGCTGTGATTCTTCAGTAGATTGCTCAACAACAACTTCTACTATCTTAGTAGGCTTAATAGTTGTTAGGGGCTCAGCCTCGATAGCCTCTTCTTCTTCTTCCCTCAGAACCTCCAGAATCCTCAACTGTTTCCATTTGCCATGTTTCTTTTTCTTGGCAATTTCTTTCATTCTCTTAGAAAGTTCCTTTGATTCAATCTCAGTAGCCTTCCTCTTTCTACTGAATTCTTTCTGTTGCTCCTTAAAAACATCAGCAACAGACTTCTTCTTTGCAACTACAACATGGTCAGTAACTTCAATTTCAGCTGGACCCTCAGTAGACTCAACAGTCTTTGATGTTTGCTTCCTTGTCTTCCTAGGCTTTAACATTTCTATTATCTTTCTTGTGTCAGCAGCCTTTCTCTTTTCAACAGTCTTCTTGGGTGCAGCAGGCTTGGCAACTTGCTTAACCTGCTCACCATCAGTATCATCATCTCCTCCATCATCACTCTCAGTGGCTTCATCATCCACATCTTCATCATCATCAAATCCAGGAATAGGAGTAGCAATTTTTGGCTTGTATCTGGATTCGTTAATCTTTTCAGATGAAATATCAGGTATCTGAAAATGATTCAACAAGGTCTGAATCAATAGACCTATGGGCTTGGTCCTGGACTTCCTTACACCATCTCTATCTTCAGTGAATACCTTCTTTATTTAATGTATAAAGAATCCAGCCCAATCAAACTTCATACTTCTGCAGATGATGATCAGCAGGTCTATTTTAGGTCCAAACAGTGTATCTAGACTCCCAATGAATCCCAAAATGGTCTTGTCAATTAATTTGCTCAGCAGGTTATACTCATATCCAATATGCTTCACATTAATGCCTAGAGATGAAGATATCTTCTCATTTGTCTTTATTGCATCCACAAACTTCATCCTTGGCAGATTCATTGCATCTGGATTGGTGGGAGCATTATTTCCAGGTCCAAAATGGAATAGTTCTCTCAGTAAATCTGAAGATATTTCAATTTCTCTTCCATTAACTGTCGTAGTGAAGGCCTCTCGAACTTCATGTATAACAATATTTATCCAGAATTCCAAGACATTGACAAGTGAAATTCTCTCCAGTCTTCTATTGATAACATTCTCCAAACCAGCAAACCGTCTGATTCTTCGTCCTATGTTAATGGCTAGTTCAGTAGAGTGACAGTCAATCACATAACCTCTTACACTTTGACTGGTGCCAATATGAACATCATCTTTGTTTGCCATTATAGATGAGAAAGATTAAGAAGAAAGCTTTCAAATCTGCGTTCACACAAGATATTTGCAGAGAAATCGCACTTTGAGAGTTGTATGTATCCTCTGTGTATATGTCTGTATATAAAGCAAAGAGTGGTGGGTAGAAAACTGTCAGACACGTACTGTAGCATTAACCACGATTAAAATTTAAGTGAATGACTTCTTGCCACGTGTCCCATGACAGACCCATAACGGATTGTAACCGTTCGATCGTGTAACTGCGGTTATAAAGATGAAATAAATATCCCGCTATTTTTGCTTTTTGAATTTAGTAAAGTTTGACTGAGTAACATTTATTTTAGCAGCCTTGTCATCAGTAGACTTGGCTCAGCAGTCTGCTGACAATATGACTTAGCAGCCTGCTGACAAAGTAACTTTGCTGATCTTCCATTCTTCTTGTTTTGTCCAACTGAAAATACAAGATGAAGTTTAATACCAATGACTGATCTGTCAAGTGAGCTCACCCAACAAGACAAAGACCAATCCCCTTGGCAACTTCATTTGCTCAATTGTCCAAACATAAGTACATGGAATTGTTGATACCAATGACTAATCTGCTAAGTGAGCTCACCCAACATAGCAAAGACTAATCCCCTTGGTGAATTCCAATACATTGCTGATCATAGATGTATCAGTCAACTTTTATAATTCCAAGTTGTCTCGGATTTTATGCAATGAAAAATAAACAAGTAATAATTATTTATAAATCCGATATACCTCAAGTGCAAGTATCGTAGTAAAGAGGTTAATACCGGGTCGATCTTACGGGGAACTGACGATTGTTAATCCTAGTTTTTGTCTAACTAACTATGTCACGAAAACTAACCTAAACAGCAAATAAAACTAAACGAGACTGAAAGTAAAGATAACACGAATGTAAAACTGGAAAGAAGAATGAATCTAAAGCCAGGGAAGATACGGGCTGCGAACAATTTAAACTACAACTAAACCTAAGATGTAATAAGAAGATTTGATTAAACTAAACAACTCAAGTTTTAAGGGATTAAATTCAAATTATAACGAGCAAACGAGCGATTGATCCACCTATCCTAACAAGTATCAACTCCTATCTCGATTATATTGTGTTTTCTAACCAAGTTGTGATTTCACCTTGTCTAAAACATGAACCCTAATTTCTTAGATAGTTCACCTATTAATCTATATCTTTCGATTTAAAGATTAACGACTTTACTAATTAAAGGTGTAAACTTTAACGTTTGTAACCTAGAAATATAACCTATTAACTCTCGTTATATAGATTAAACATCTATTCCTTATCACGATGATCTAATTTTTATATGACTTTCATCAACATAAAACAATCAAACATGCACATCTTTCGATATAATTGCAATGAACAATATAAAACATGATAAAGGAAACAACTTTAGATAAAAACTCACAATATAATCGAAGAAACGGAATCAAAACGTGTTGGATATGCTTCACAATGCTCGTTTGATGAAGGCTTAGCCTCTAAACATCCTCTTGCAACTTGAAATTGTAGAAGAAAGGTACATAAGAACTACTAATTTTGATCTAGAGTTTGAATCATAAAAACTGGAATAAAAAGTGTAAAAACGCAGCCTAAAGCCGCCCCTAGGTTTAGGGTTTTGAGTAATTCGTATATGGTATCATTCATGTGGAAAAACAGCTAGTATTTATAGGAAACAAAGTCGGTTTGGGCAAAGTCGGCATATGGACGCCCGTCTGAAATTGTGAACGCCCGTCCACATGGGCTTGAAACTCTCTGTATTGAAATTCGACATCTGGACGCTCGTTCAACGGGTCTGGACGCCAGTTCATCAAATATCTCAAGACTCTGTACTGATTTTGCACCTCTGGACGCCCGTCCACTTGGTCAAACGCCCGTCCAACTGGACGGAACTCAGACACACGTTCAGTGTGATCCAAAGTTGAAATCTTCAACTCTATCTCTTTTCTTCTAGCCAATTTCATCCTTATCTCTTTCTCATCAATTAAATCCGACTTGATCATCTTTTGAATCGAAAATATGCATCTACAAGTCATTAAAACATCGCAAAAATGTAATATAATCCAAATAAACATAAAACCATCATTAAAACACCAAAATTAACCTATTTTGCGAATAACTCATTAAAAACCTCATTTACTCAATAATTCCATTAAACACTCGTTTCTTATGCAAATTATACAAATATGAGGGAAATTATCATAAAATGTATCAATATAAATCGTATAAATTCACCCTTAACAACTCCCCCACACTTAGCTTTTGCTCGTCCCGAGCAAAACAAAATGAAAATTAAGGCTCGAAACGAAAACATACATCTCAAACAATATAGCATAGATCCAATAAATCAAAAGTTCACCACTGTGTGTGCATAGCCATAGAGAACTTCCACTAAATCCAAACTTGAGAAACTCAAAGCAAAACTATCTAATACCCCCTCGTAGACTAGCAATAAATGACACTCATAAGATGTACCCTACAAACGTAAAATATCCCGAAAAGAATGATCGAATATATCTAGGGCCTTTCTGTAATACTCAGAGGATAATCTCTACAGCATATCTATCAGTTTCTACTGGGGATAAGATAGACGATAACTTAGTCTCTCATTCATTTCATAACACTTCTTATTGCAAGTTGATTTAACTATTTCACTTTTTAAACGCACATCAGAATGAGCTATTGCCCTCATAGCAGAACAGGACATTCGAGATATACCCTACCTTACTCAAATCATAAGGCAGCTTTTTCTGACTGTCGTGAGCTTTTAGTCATCGTAGTGGTATAGGACATACGTGGTATACCCTATCGCACTAAAATCATTGACTAGCTTTCGACACACCCAATTACTTCATTATAAACTCAACTTTTTCATTTGACAATAAGTTACGTGTTACTTATCACATTCAAACCTTAGATATTCACAGTATAACATACTTCGGATCTAAATACAAACTATCATAAATCCCAAGATATATACGTAGCACTAAGCACATGACTTATAAGAAAATCGAAATCACTCGTCAAAAGGGGTATAACTTTATAAATTAGCTCATCGTTCACTGTGGCTCGTGAAAAATAGATCTCAGGTGAAACAACTAACTTATCAAACATATGATATATAGCTTGGATGACTATAAAAATAACGAACATTGAATTGAATTGCCTACTCGGGACAAAACAAAAAACAAAAATGTCGAAAATTTTTGAAAATTCTAGCTCATTTTGCATGGACTCGTACGAATTAAGCAAATGTATAGATACATATCAAAGCATTCCCTCCCCCACACTTAAATGACAACATGCCCTCAGGTTGTGCAGAATTAAAGAAAAGATAAAGGACTTAGCTGATTGTAGTTCGAAGGTGGCAATTCTGGAAGTGGTCATGATCCAGATCCAGAAATGCGTGAAGAAATCAGTAGACTGTGGACCATTCACCGGAAAACTGATATCGTCTAAAATCTCACAATCGCTATCGCAAATACCCTGCACACTTGAACAAACATGGCAACATCTCGGGGAACATAGGGGGATATAACATGGCAAAATAAAGATAAAGAGAAGGATAAGGTGAAATCGAATCAACTGACAAGGCAGAGTCAACAATTACCCTAATTAGATTTAAACGAAACAAATAAATCAAAGAAAAGAACAAAAACGAAAGTAACCAAAACAGAAACGGATATCTAGGATGCCTCCTAGTGGCGCTTTTGGTTAATGTCGTTAGCTCGACATTCTTTCAGATCAGCCTGGATCAGGCCATTTGGCTTTTCTGCCAACCACTACCTCGTCTAGACTTGGGTCAGTAGTTCGGCTGCAGAAACAGCACTTAACACATGGGGTGAAATCTTTGATAGCTTTCCAAATACGTTTAAACCGCCCCATGGTCGACTTCTTCTTCTTCTGAGTATTCTGATGACGTTTCAGCTTACGCTCCCTCTCAAACTCTTCCATATCCCAACTACCTGCTAGAACTTCTTCAGATCGACCACTACCGTCATCCTCTGAAAACAGGTCGGGTGAAAACTCTTCAAATTCTTCGATTTCTTTAGTACCACACCCGAGGATATCGAGGAAACGAACAATCAAAGGCTTTTCCTTGGGTTCACCAATGTAGTGCTTACACCTTTGACCATTTACTCGAAACGGTTGGTCACCATAACCGTGTAGTTCTAGAACGCCTCCAGGAATAATTTGGAGAATCTCAAAGGGACCGGACCATCGTGTCCTTAACTTTCCAGGGAACAGATGTAACCTGGAATTATACAAAAGAACTCGTTCTCCGACTTGAAATTCTCTCTTCTTAATCTTGGCATCATGGAGGAGTTTCATCTTATCGTTGCTGATCCTGGCGCTTTCGTAGGCCTGGAGTCTGAATTCGTCCAACTCATGCAACTGTTGCAGTCGATGCTTACCACAGATTGGGAATCAAAGTTCAGAAACTTTGTAGCCCAATAAGCTCTATGCTCTAACTCGACTGGCAGATGACATGGCTTACCATAAACCATTTGATATGGAGATGTACCCATAGGAGTCTTATAGGCGGTTCTGTATGCCCATAGTACATCATCCAATTTCAAACTCCAGTCTTTCCTATGACTGTTGACCGTTTTTTCCAGGATTTTCTTAATGCTTTGGTTGCTCCGTTCAACCTGACCACTCGTCATAGGATGATATGGTGTGCCAGTCTTATGACGAACACCATACTTTTCAAGCACTTTTTCTAAGGATCGGTTGCAAAAGTGCGTTCCTTCATCACTGATCAAGGCTCGAGGGCATCCAAATCTCACGAAAATATTTTTCTTTAAGAACTTCATGACCGTCTTATGATCATTGTGAGTCGTGGCCTGAGCCTCCACCCATTTGGACATGTAATCTACGTAGACTAAGATGTATTTGTTACCACAAGATGATGGGAATGGTCCCATAAAATCGATGCCCCATACATCAAAGACTTCGCATTCTAAGATGGGTGTCAAAGGCATGTCAAAACGCCTTGTCAGAGTACCGGTTCTTTGGCATCTATCACACGCTTTACAGAAAGCTTATGTATCTTTAAAGATCGTAGGCCAATAGAAACCGGATTGGAAAATCATAGCAACGGTTTTCCAAGGACCAAAGTGACCTCCAGTGGGTCCACTGTGGCACTGCTCAATAATATCGCGCTGCTCAAATTCAGGAACACATCTTCTAAGCAGACCATCTTTGCAGATCTTAAACAGATAAGGTTCATCCCAAACAAAAGATTTCAAATCAGAGAAGAACTTTTTCTTCTCCTGATAGGACAATTCTGGATCAAGATATCGGGAATGAAGGTAATTGACAATGGAAGAATACCATGGAACATCTGGAGCGCAGCCATCGATAAGCATAATGTTTTCTAGAGGAAAGTAAAGATCTATATCATCTGGATCATCCTTTTCCTCACTTAACATTCTCGAAACATGATCCGCCACGACGTTTTCACTGCCCTTTTTGTCTTTAATTTGTACATCAAACTCTTGTAGGGTCAGTATCCAACGCAGCAGGCGCGGTTTGGCCTCTTTCTTCGTCATCAGATATCGCAAAGCAGAGTGATCAGTCCATACAATCACTTGAGCTCCTAACAAGTAACTACGAAACTTGTCCATAGCAAAGACTACGGCCAATAATTCCTTTTCAGTAGTAGTATAGTTAACTTGAGAAGGATTCAATGTGTGACTGGCGTAATAGATTGGCTGGAATGTCCCTTTGATTCTTTGTCCTAAAACAGCACCAACTGCATAGTTTGATGCGCCGCACATAAGCTCGAAAGGTAGATTCCAGTCAGGCGATATAAGAATTGGAGCAGAGAATAAACGGTTTTTAAGCTCCTCAAACGCCTGCTTGCGTTTTCATCAAAATCGAACTCAACGTCTTCCTTAAGTAAAGTAGACAGGGGCTTGGCTATCTTGGAGAAGTCTTGAATGAATCTTCTGTAGAAACCGACATGTCCAAGAAAGCCTCTCACTTCACGCACATTCTTAGGATAACTCATCTTCTCGATAGCTTCCACTTTGGCTCTGTCTACCTCAATACCTTTTGCGGAGATCTTATGGCCAAGAACTATTCCCTCATCTACCATGAAATGGCATTTTTCCCAATTGAGTACCAAGTTCTTTTCCACACATCTGGATAACACTTGATCTAGATTGTCAAGGTAGTCATCGAAGGACTGACCAAAGACCGAAAAATCATCCATAAAGATTTCCATACACTTTTCTACTAGCCCGTCAAAGATAGCCAGCATACATCTTTGAAATGTAGCTGGGGCATTGCAGAGACCAAATGGCATTCACCTGTAAGCGAATGTACAATAAGGGCAGGTGAATGTGGTCTTTTCTTGGTCAGCTGGATCAATGGGTATCTGAAAGTATCCTGAATATCCATCCAGGAAGCAGTAGAATGCGTGCCCTGCCAGACGCTCAAGCATCTGGTCAATGAATGAAAAGGGAAAGTGATCTTTCATGGTTACTTCATTGAGCTTTCTATAATCGATGCAGACTCTGTAACCAGTAACAAGCCTCAACGCTATTTCTTCTCCCTTCTCATTCTTCTCAATCGTAATTCCACCTTTCTTGGGAACTACCTGAGTCGGGGATACCCATTCACTATCAGCGATGGCATAAATGATTCCCATGTCCAGAAGTTTGATGATTTCTTTCTTAACCACCTCTTGCATATGAGGGTTGAGCCTCCTGCGGGGTCGTCTAACACATTTCGCACCCTCATTAGTCTTGATCTTATGCACACAGATGTCGGGAGATATCCCTCTGATATCTCCTACTTGCCACCCAAAGGCTTTCTCGTTCTTTTTCAAGACGTTGATTAATTTCATTTCCTCTAAACGAGATAACTTGGCAGATATAATCAAAGGAAGCTTGTCACCTTCTCTTAGAAACACATACTTTAGATGTTTAGGCAACGGCTTCAACACCAAATCTGCAGGGGGGTCTTCTAAACTTGATTTGAGATCTCCACTTTTCAACTCAACATCGCTGGGTTTACTTAGCGGACCCACCGCCAAAGCTTCTCCTTCAACAACTCATCCTCAAAATCAGCTTCTAACTGATCTAGATTGACCGCACCATGATTATTCAAATTATCAACCAGTCGCTCATATTCAGTTGCAACAGCCATGACTTGCTTTTCCATGAAATCATCGAAGTCATCAGACATATCCTCAATAGAAAAGCCGGTTGGAGGACCATAGGGTACTTGAATGGATCTGGAGACATTATAGCTTACTTCTTGATCACCAACTCGTATCGTCACTCGCCCACCATCACAGTCAATGAGGGCTCTGGCTGTAGACAGAAAAGGTCTTCCAAGTATCAGGGGGACATTTTCATCTTTTTCAATGTCTAGGACGTACCAGTCAACGGGAAAGGTAAATCTATCAATTTGAACTAGTACGTCTTTTAAGATTCCCGCTGCTTTCTTAGAAGATCTATCAGCGAATTGCAAATTCATGGTAGTGGGTTCTAGAAGATCAATTAAACCCAGCTGTTTGCACACAGACAATGGCATGAGGCTTATAGATGCACCCAGGTCACATAAAGAGTTAGGGAAGACCAGGCCTCCCATTAACACTGTAAGCACGAACTTTCCAGGGTCACCTCTCTTGGTTGGTAAGTCTTCATAATTGATCATTGAACAATCCTCACCAATCAGCCTCTCCATGTCTGACAACTTCCTTTTGAAGAAACAACATCCTTGATGAATTTTGTATACTTAGGCATTTCAACCAAGACCTCGATAATGGAAGATTCACCGAGTATTTTTCAAGAGATTCAAGCACCTTTTCATACTTCTTATCTTCACTCAAAGGGATGTTGCTCTTTCTTGGTGGAAATGGAAGCTTTTTCGAGATCAATCTCGAAAAGACTTTCTTCGAAGATGCAACGACGATGACTTTGTCTTCCGATCCTTCCACCGAACAGCTTTTTCAATCTTTTTATTAGTCAGGGGATCAGCCTCCTGACTTCCACTTGATTATTCACTCCTCAGGGGATCAGCCACCTGAGGACTTCCAGCTTGTTCACTGTTAATGGTCAATTTGTAGTGTTTTATAAGGATATATTTTATATCAATATTCCCCATATATGGATGTTTTTCGTAGAATTCGAGCTTATAATCGATTAATTGAGCAAATGACGTTTTGAATAGTTAAAATGCAAAATCGAGTAAATATCGTGGTTTTATTATCTATTTTGTATGGTTTTACGTTTTGCTCGGTTTTGTCATCTTTTAGGTGCACAAATGTGGAATGGAAGAGGTCTAAATGATGTTTGATTGAAGATTAAAAAGGAAAGAAAGAGACACAAGAGGATGAAGATGAAATAAAGCTTGGGAAAATCCCGAAAACGACTCGTAATACGACGGGCTAATCAAAAAGGCATTTTCTGAAGAAGAGTCCTTAATGAAAGTTGTAGAGTTTTCCGAGAGCTTTTTTATGACATTCGGATCATAATTTTTGGAGGTCTACAACTCAAGATATGAATTTTAGAAGTTTGCGTCCATGCTCACGAACGAACGTCCACCGCCGCATTGAGCCCAACCGACTTAAAACATTACTCCAGCCGCCTCTCATATCTATATATAGCAGCAGTTTTGTAACCCTAATATTCATTCAGAAAACGCAGCCCTTCATCCAAAAATCCTAAATTTCGTACTGAGAAGGAGCAGCCCGGCCGGCCAAGCTCCTTGCTTGGTCGGCCGGCGGTTAGATTAGTTGTTTTTCAATTCCGTGTTTCGAGTTCCTTTTGATGAATAAAACCGTGAGCAGCCATGGATAGAGCTTGAATGACCTATTTCACGCAGCAGCAAACTTAATTCTTTTCTATGGATTAATTTTGTAAGTTTTAATTAAGATTGTTTCTTTCTTGTGTTTATTTGTATCGTGCAATTTTATATCGAAAGATGATTGTATGATTTGATGCTACCGTATGACGGAAGTCGGTGTAGTTTAGATCACCATAGGAAAGAGTAGATCTTTAATCTATACATAACGGAAGTTCGTAGGTTAAATATCTAGGTTTACGAGAGAACCACAATTTAATTAATTCGATGCAAGATTGTCTTAGATTGAAGTTGAGGGATGTCACCGTTACCGGAAAGATGAGATTTTTCATGTGTTTATTTCATTGCGTTGTTCTTGTTCTCTTTCATGTTTTGTATGGTTTATGTTAATCGAATTTAGATAACGGAAGTTGATAGATTCGTTAGATTGCCGTGAGAGAGATTGACAATAATTATTCCAACAAACGGAAGTTGAGGGATAATGTTGTTAGGTTAGGATTTAATCCATATCTTTGATTCGTATCGATATTAGTTAAGACCGGAAGGTAAACTAATTAATGGCGTGATAAATCGGAAGAGGAAACGCTTCTTTAGATAAGATGATAATCCAAGATAACTTGTGAATGAATGTGTGTGAATCGTGTTTCTTTCGGTGGGGTGATGGTTGTTGGGAAGAGGTTGATCATGGCTTGTTCATGTTTGTTCAATGATAGTTAGTTTTATTGCTTTCGTAGATATAGTTTTATTTTATGTTTGTTCGAAATTATCTTTCCTGGCTTTGGATTCACAATCCTCCGTCCAGTTATTTTTCCGTTCTAGTTTAGGTTTAGGTTTAGTTAATAAAGAAGAATTAATTAGATTAGATTCAACATCCCTTTTCCCTTAGGATCGATACCCGTACTTATCCAACTTTACTAGCAACTACCCGGTATTCGGCCGGTTAGGAGGTAGTTTTGCATGGTAGTATAGGTTTATAAATTTTCTTTTGTTTAATGATGCAAAATCCCTCCAACAAAAGTGGCGCCGTTGCCGGGGAATCGGTGTTTTGTTGAATTTGGTTGAATTAATTTCTCAATTTTGTTACGTTTTTTTTTTATTTTTCGTTTTCAATAAAAGTAGCGTTGAATAAATCGAGAGTTTTTATTTTTGCCGTGTTTCGATGACCGTTAGGTTAAGAATGTTCAAAGAGTTTTTTACTCGATTTGTGAGACGTGAATTATATGTTGTTGCAATCTAGTCTAACCCTCTGTGCTTTAATTTGATGAGGCTGCGATGCTGTGGTTGTTTTGAGTTGATGAACTATTAGGATAATTAGGTTTTTTCTGTGTTGTTCCTGCGTTTCTATGCATATTCGATTGTTGGACGAGCGTTCAGGTAAGTGAACGCCCGTCCAGTCCCTAACATGCAGGTAAACGAGCGTCTGGTTTGTTGGACGCTCGTCCGTTCCAAAACGTATCAGCTCTGTTCTGTTTTCAAGAACCAGACGGGCGTCCATATATCTGAACGCCCGTCCGGCCTGCATAAGTTTTAAACGCCCGTTTGAATTAGTGAACGCCAGTCCAGGTTCCAGATTTCTTCTCAATTTGATTTTTAATGCTTTATTTGATATGGATACTTTAATTTGAGCTTCTGTGGCTAATTGTTTTTACGTAGATGATCTGAACTTGCATGTTTACACCTTTCCATCTATGAATCCATGTTGAATAATTGATTATTTTTTTTATTTACATGATTCATCTATGCAAGTTATAGTTACTGTCGGTTCTCGTATGCTATAACTGGTCTTCGTGTTAATTAGTGGCTAATGTCGGTTTCCGTATGCTACATACCGCTGTGATGAATCTTTTAAGCTTTGAGACTTATGTGCTTCCTTGTTATTCTTGTAACTCATATGGGTAGCTACTGTCGGTTTTCGTAATGCTACCATCTTTGGCATATGAGTTATATCTGTTTAGAATAGCTAACTATTGGTTTTCCATAATGCTATCACCTTTGACGAGTCTTAAAGCACGTCTACACTGCCTGTAATGAACAGTACTGTCGTTTATCGTAACCTGTCATTATTTGGTAGATGTTTATTATATACATGTCATGTTGCAAATGAGTGGGCTAGTTTTCTTTCTTTTATTTTCTTTTATTTTTGCATATCATTCAGATGCATATCATTTAGTTGCATGTCATCTAGTTGCATTGTTTTTCTATTTTTCTTTTATTTTTCTTGAGTGTAGTTAACTCGTCGGTTTCCGTAATACTACCTCGTTTTTATTTTAGTTTCGCATAGGCCGTAGTCACCGTAGAGTTGTCGTGGGTCAACTTGCTCGGCTGAGCTGTCGGAATTTATTTTTTTATTTATTTTATTTTTAGGATTGCATATCATGTAGGCTGCATTGTAGTATATTTTCATGTAGTTGCACCTAGCCTACTGTTGTGTAATGTTCCATGTATATGTATTCCATCGTTATATGAGCTTAAATTTGAAATATCTCTATATCTCCTTTTCTATGTGCTTTATATATGTAATCTTTTCTTTTTCCCCGTAGACTCTTTTTGCACTGATCAAGTGGTGCAGGATATTTTGATAGCTATTGTGCACTTTCACGATGAATTCAGTTTACCTGTGATGCTCCACAGTCTACTGAGCTATGCAGCAATTTTGGTTTTTACCGATTTTTCCGGAATTGCCAGCATCCAATCAGCTAAGTTCTCTAATTTATTATTTCTGTATAACTTGAGGACAAGTTGCAATCTAAGTGTGGGGGAAGGGATAGATGATTTATGTGTCTACTTTCGTTTGCTCATATTTTTAGTATTTCTATGAAAAGTGCTTAATTTTCAAATTTTTTGTTATATCCCGAGTAGACAAAGGCATATCTTTGCTTGAGTTTATATCATTTTTGCTATATTTCGTATATTTAGTAATTTTAGTTGTTTCACCCGACACTCTTTTTCACATGCCATAGTAAATGATGAGCTAAATTTTGAAAGCCTACCCCATTTTAGTTGGAGATTTTTGATGATTATAGCATGTTTCTTTGCTTATGTACAATTCTTGAAAAGTTTAGTAGTTTGTATTCTAGGATTAAAGTATGACATACTGTGAATATCTGTAAGTTTGAATGTGATAAGTGAAACGTGATTAAGTCTTTGCAATAGTAATAAATTGTTTACTTGAGGTGTTATGCTCGGTGGTATGTGCTACTAGAAAATAATCTTTTCCACCGCCAAACCGAAATCTCTAAGTAAACATAATTGTAATTGTGTGTGTCGGAAGCCGGTTTATGATTTGGGTGAGGTAGGGTGTACCACGTATGTCCTATTCCACTATGATGACCAAAAGCTCACAACGGTCGGTTTATAGCCGCCTTATGATTGGAGTAAGGTAGGGGATTATCTTGAAATGTCCTATTCTCGCTATGAGGGCAAAAGCTTAATTCGATGTGTGTTAGAAAAGTGTGAAAAAGTGAAAATATTGAAATATATTATTATGAATAAGTAAGGACTTAGTTATCGTTAATCTTATACCCAAGTATAAACCGAAGGATATGTTGTAGGGATTATCCCTCGAGTTTGTCGAAATGTTTTAGATATTCTCTACTATTTCTTTTTGGGATATGTATGTTTTGTAAAGTGCCTCGTTATAATTTTTGAATATTTCTAACTTAGTGGGAAACCGGGCTAGTTTTGGTTTGAATAACTTTCAAATTGTGGAACTTAGTGGAAGTTTATTATGGCTATGCACACACTACACGGGTGAACTTCTAAGTTATTGAATATACTTCATATTTGTATGGATGTTTATTTGTCTCGAGCTTGACTTTGTTTTGTTTTGCTCGGGACGAGCAAAAGATAAGTGTGGGGGAGTTGTTAAGGGTCAATTTGTAGTGTTTTATAAGGATATATTTTATATCAATATTCCCCATATATGGATGTTTTTCGTAGAATTCGAGCTTATAATCGATTAATTGAGCAAATGACGTTTTGAATAGTTAAAATGCAAAATCGAGTAAATATCGTGGTTTTATTATCTATTTTGTATGGTTTTACGTTTTGCTTGGTTTTGTCATCTTTTAGGTGCACAAATGTGGAATGGAAGAGGTCTAAATGATGTTTGATTGAAGATTAAAAAGGAAAGAAAGAGATACAAGAGGATGAAGATGAAATAAAGCTTGGGAAAATCCCGAAAACGACTCGTAATACGACGGACTAATCAAAAAGGCGTTTTCTGAAGAAGAGTCCTTAATGAAAGTTGTAGAGTTTTCTGAGAGCTTTTTTATGACATTCGGATCATAATTTTTGGAGGTTTACAACTCAAGATATGAATTTTAGAAGTTTGCATCCATGCTCACGAACGAACGTCCACCGCCGCATTGAGCCCAACCGACTTAAAACATTACTCCAGCCGCCTCTCATATCTATATATAGCAGCAGTTTTGTAACCTTAATATTCATTCAGAAAACGCAGCCCTTCATCCAAAAATCCTAAATTTCGTACTGAGAAGGCGCAGCCCGGCCGGCCAAGCTCCTTGCTTGGTCGGCCGGCGGTTAGATTAGTTGTTTTTCAATTCCATGTTTCGAGTTCCTTTTGATGAATAAAACCGTGAGCAGCCATGGATAGAGCTTGAATGACCTATTTCACGCAGCAGCAAACTTAATTCTTTTCTACGGATTAATTTTGTAAGTTTTAATTAAGATTGTTTCTTTCTTGTGTTTATTTGTATCGTGCAATTTTATATCGAAAGATGATTGTATGATTTGATGCTACCGTATGACGGAAGTCGGTGTAGTTTAGATCACCATAGGAAAGAGTAGATCTTTAATCTATACATAACGGAAGTTCGTAGGTTAAATATCTAGGTTTACGAGAGAACCACAATTTAATTAATTCGATGCAAGATTGTCTTAGATTGAAGTTGAGGGATGTCACCGTTACCGGAAAGATGAGATTTTTCATGTGTTTATTTCATTGCGTTGTTCTTGTTCTCTTTCATGTTTTGTATGGTTTATGTTAATCGAATTTAGATAACGGAAGTTGATAGATTCGTTAGATTGCCGTGAGAGAGATTGACAATAATTATTCCAACAAACGGAAGTTGAGGGATAATGTTGTTAGGTTAGGATTTAATCCATATCTTTGATTCGTATCGATATTAGTTAAGACCGGAAGGTAAACTAATTAATGGCGTGATAAATCGGAAGAGGAAACGCTTCTTTAGATAAGATGATAATCCAAGATAACTTGTGAATGAATGTGTGTGAATCGTGTTTCTTTCGGTGGGGTGATGGTTGTTGGGAAGAGGTTGATCATGGCTTGTTCATGTTTGTTCAATGATAGTTAGTTTTATTGCTTTCGTAGATATAGTTTTATTTTATGTTTGTTCGAAATTATCTTTCCTGGCTTTGGATTAACAATCCTCCGTCCAGTTATTTTTCCGTTCTAGTTTAGGTTTAGGTTTAGTTAATAAAGAAGAATTAATTAGATTAGATTCAACATCCCTTTTCCCTGAGGATCGATACCCGTACTTATCCAACTTTACTAGCAACTACCCGGTATTCGGCCGGTTAGGAGGTAGTTTTGCATGGTAGTATAGGTTTATAAATTTTCTTTTGTTTAATGATGCAAAATCCCTCCAACATTCACCTCTCAGGGGATCAGCCACCTGAGTTTTCTCTTGCAACAGAGGGGGTTTTAGGTGCTCAGCTTCCCCTCCTGCGTTATCACTGGCAGGCGGGGCTAGTGGTTTCCCTGGTGGGAAGAACCACTAACTTGAGTACCGCTTCTTAAATTCATTGTACTGGCCTCCTCTCTACCGTATGGAATTGATGGTACGAGGTCAGTACATTGGCTATTGTTCAAGTCGGCTTGAGCAACGTGACCGCCCTTTGGATTTTTCTCGGTGGCGGGCGGTTGCCCTGGGGGTCTTGAAGCTAACTGCTCAACCAGTTGCCCAATTTGTCTCTCAAGGTTCTTATTTGTACTCATCAGGAGTTGGATACTTTTATTTTGCTCCTCCAATTTAGCTTCAAGATTGTTAGATTGGGAGGGGCCTTGAGAGTTTTGGAAATTTTGAGAATAGGGCTGGCTGGGCCGACTTTGTACAGCAGGATTAGAATTGGCGGGCCAATTCTGATTGAACCTTTGATTAGAATTGGAAAAATTATTATTTTGGTTCTGAGGAAAACCAGGGTTTCGATTTTGATTCTGATTGAAATTGGAATTCGGATTGAAACTTGAAGATTGATTGAACCCTTGGTTTTGAAGATTATTCTAGCCAGAAAATTGATTAAACCTTTGATTGTTCTGGCCATAGAATGCATTCACTTCAGCACTCTATCCGTTCATAGGACAGAATCTAGATGTGTGCCCCACCTCGTCACAATTCTGACATGTGACGTGATTATACTGTCCATAATCATGAACAGCATTAACTTGATAAGGTGCATGGGGATTGAATTGACACTGGCCAATCATGTGGCCAGTCTGACAGCAGCTCTCACAATACAGAACCTGAGGGTTCTGTGGAAAGGAAGAAGTTTGATTCATCGGATTGGAAATTTGAGATGTTGCCATCTGCTTCTGCAGCATGGCGATCAAACTTTGCATATTCACTTCCTCAACCTTAGGAGGAGGAGGTGCTTGAATTTCTTGATAAGAGGGCGCGTAGTTATATTTGGCAATGTCCTCGAACAGTGCCCACCCCTCATCAGGCATTTTCTTCAAAAACGCCCCACCAGATGAACTATTGACCGTGCCTTTTGTAAGCTCGGTCAATCCACTAAAGAAAGTGTTGACTTTCCTTTCCAGTGGCAAGCCATGGTGGGGACACTTTCTAAGCTGAGACTTGAATCTTTTCCAACACTCGAAAAAAGGATTCATTCTCTTTCTGATAGAAAGTGAATATCTCATTTAAACATTGGGCCGTTTTTGAAGGTTGGAAGTATTGACTCAAGAACTCTTTTTCGAGTTCAGCCCAAGTATTTATAGATTCGGCAGGGAGAGAGCTATACCACTCCTTAGCTTCTCCCTTCAATGAAAATGGAAAGAGTTTCAGTTTAATGGCGTCCTCACTTACTCCTTGGATGCGTGTGGTGCCGCATATCTCCAAGAATGTATGCAAGTGAGTGTGTGGATTTTCGGACTGAAACCTGTGGAAAAGTGATGCATGCTGCATCATCTAAATGAGGCCAGGCTTTAGCTTGAAGGTCTGAGCATTAATGGCCGGTAGGATGATAGCCGGGTTGACTGTGACTGCGCCAGGCATGGCATAGTCTGCCAACGTACGTCTATCATTGGCAGCCATTATTACAAAATCTGTGATTTCCTCGGCTAACTGATCCTCGAGATCTTGCTCGGCTCTGTCTGCCAGAACCGCAGAACGGAAAATCCGCCTGTTTGGCCGGACTACGGTTCGCTCGTGGTCAGGGGTGTATAGTAACGGTCCCTTTTGACTCCGAGTTTGCATTAAACCGGACCAACAACAAGTGAAAGAAAACTAAAAACTAAGAAATTAAAAGCCTAAACTAAAAATTAAAGCCTAATAAAAGAAAAGAAAAGAAAAGAAGAAAAAGAAACAAAATTATTGACGAAAAGAGGGACCAGACGGACGTCCAAAGGTTTGGACGGGCGTCCGGATGGAATTTAGACTGGACGGGCGTTTGGCGGTCCAAACGCTCGTCTGCAGGGCAGAAGACTTGGACGGGCGTCCGACAACTATGGACGCTCGTCTAAGTGAGCAAAAACGGTTCAGGATTGAAAATTTTACAGCAGACGGGCGTCCAAATGTCCAGACGACCGTTTGGAAGCGTGAAAACAAGAACAGAGCAGAAAAGAAGGGGAAAGAAGAAAGACAGAAACAGAAAGGGGAAACAGATAGAAAAGAAAAACTAATCACAAGGGAACTACAAAGGGAAGACCTTAAACCCTAAACTAAAACCCTAATTACCTAATTAAAAATCTACCTAAAACATGAACAAAAACGATTAAACACAAAAAAAAAAAACAAAAACTAGGCAACCGTCCGGTTCCCCGGCAACGGCGCAAAAAACTTGTCTCGGATTTTATGCAATGAAAAATAAACAAGTAATAAATATTTATAAATCCGATATACCTCAAGTGCAAGGATCGTAGTAAAGAGGTTAATACCGGGTCGATCTTACGGGGAACTGACGATTGTTAATCCTAGTTTTTGTCTAACTAACTATGTCACGAAAACTAACCTAAACAGCAAATAAAACTAAACGAGACTGAAAGTAAAGATAACACGAATGTAAAACTGGACAGAAGAATGAATCTAAAGCCAGGGAAGATACGGGCTGCGAACAATTTAAACTACAACTAAACCTAAGATGTAATAAGAAGATTTGATTAAACTAAACAACTCAAGTTTTAAGGGATTAAATTCAAATTATAACGAGCAAACGAGCGATTGATCCACCTATCCTAACAAGTATCAACTCCTATCTCGATTATATTGTGTTTTCTAACCAAGTTGTGATTTCACCTTGTCTAAAACATGAACCCTAATTTCTAAGATAGTTCACCTATTAATCTATATCTTTCAATTTAAAGATTAACGACTTTACTAATTAAAGGTGTAAACTTTAACGTTTGTAACCTAGAAATCTAACCTATTAACTTTCGTTATATAGATTAAACATCTATTCCTTATCACGATGATCTAATGTTTATATGACTTTCATCAACATAAAACAATCAAACATGCAAATCTTTCGATATAATTGCAATGAACAATATAAAACATGATAAAGGAAACAACTTTAGATAAAAACTCACAATATAATCGAAGAAACAGAATCAAAACGTGTTGGATAGGCTTCACAATGCTCGTTTGATGAAGGCTTAGCCTCTAAACATCCTCTTGCAACTTGAAATTGTAGAAGAAAGGTACATAAGAACTACTAATTTTGATCTAGAGTTTGAATCATAAAAACTGGAACAAAAAGTGTAAAAACGCAGCCTAAAGCCGCCCCTAGGTTTAGGGTTTTGAGTAATTCGTATATGGTATCATTCATGTGGAAAAACAGCAAGTATTTATAGGAAACAGAGTCGGTTTGGGCAAAGTCGGCGTATGGACGCCCGTCTGGAATTGTGAACGCCCGTCCAGATGGGCTTGAAACTCTCTGTATTGAAATTCGACATCTGGACGCTCGTTCAACGGGTCTGGACGCCAGTTCATCAAATATCTCAAGACTCTGTACTGATTTTGCACCTCTGGACGCCCGTCCACTTGGTCAAACGCCCGTCCAACTGGACGGAACTCAGACGCACGTTCAGTGTGATCCAAATTTGAAATCTTCAACTCTATCTCTTTTCTTCTAGCCAATTCCATCCTTATCTCTTTCTCATCAATTAAATCCGACTTGATCATCTTTTGAATCGAAAATATGCATCTACAAGTCATTAAAACATCGCAAAAATGTAATATAATCCAAATAAACATAAAACCATCATTAAAACACCACAATTAACCTATTTTGCGAATAACTCATTAAAAACCTCATTTACTCAATAATTCCATTAAACACTCGTTTCTTATGCAAATTATACAAATATGAGGGAAATTATCATAAAATGTATCAATATAAATCGTATAAATTCACCCTTAACACAAGTTCGGTCCTCAGTTTATCAAATCTTTCACTATCCAGTGGTTTAGTGAAAATATCAGCAAGTTGATCTTCAGTAGGGATATACAGAACCACCACATATTTCTTTTCAACATGATCTCTTATAAAGTTATGTCTTACATCAATGTGCTTGGTTCTTGAGTGCAAAACAGGATTTTCTGTGATTGCAATTGCACTTGGGTTGTCACACATTACAGGAATTTCTCTTTCTTCAATTCTATAATCCCTTAATTGTTGTCTTAACCAAAGTACTTGTGCACAGCAACTTCCAGCAGCAATATATTCAGCTTCAGCAGTGGAAGTTGAAATTGAATTCTGTTTCTTGCTAAACTAGGAAACCAGTCTATTTCCCATTAACTGACAGGTTCTTGTGGTGCTTTTTCTATCAATTTTGCATCCAGCATAATCAGAATCTGAGTAGGATATAAATTTGAAGGTTCCATCTTTTGAATACCATATTCCTACATCTAAAGTCTCTTTTAGATATTTGAGAACTCTTTTGACTACAGCTAAGTGACTTTCCTTAGGTTTTGATTGAAATCTTGCACAAACACCTACAACAAAGGATATATCAGGTCTGCTGGCAGGAAGGTACAGCAGACTGCCTATCATCCTTCTGTGTAAGGTCTGATCAAAATCTTTGCCATCTTTGTCTTCATCCAATCTTATGTTTGTACTCATAGGAGTTGATACCTTGGTGCTGTTTTCCATACCAAACTTCTTCAGCAGCTCCTTGGTGTACTTGGTTTGATGAATGAAGATTCCATCTTTCATTTGTTTGACTTGTAAACCCAAAAAGTAGTTCATTTCTCCCATCATACTCATTTGGAATTTACTTTTCATCAGATTTTCAAACTTCTCACAAAGTGAATCATTTTCAAAACCAAATATTATGTCATCAACATAAATCTGTACTAGCAGGGTGCTGTCTCCTTCACTGATTCTGAAAAGAGTCTTGTCAATGGTACCTTTGGTAAAACCATTGTCCACTAAAACCATGCTCTTGGTGCTTGTTTCAAACCATAAAGTGCTTTATTGAGTCTGTACACTTTATCTTCTTGATTTTTAACTTCAAAACCAGGAGGTTGTTGAGCATAGACCTCCTCTTCCAGAATGCCATTCAAAAATGCACTCTTGACATCCATCTGATATATTTTGAAGTTTTTATATGCAGCATATGCCAAGAATAATCTCATAGCTTCCAATCTTGCAATAGGGGCATATGCTTCATCAAAATCTATTCCTTCTGCTTGAGAATAGCCTTTTGCTACTAGTCTGGCCTTATTCCTCACAATGGTACCAGATTCATCCAATTTGTTTTTGTATACCCATTTTGTTCCAATTATGTTTGCATGATTAGGCCTTTCCACTAGTGTCCAAACTTGCTTTCTTTCAAATTCATTCAGTTCTTCTGGCATAGCAGTTATCCAATCTGGATCAGAAATTGCTTCTTCAACAACTTTAGGTTCCATTTGAGATAGAAAACATGTAAACATTGCTTCTAATTGTCTTCTAGTCCTCACACCTTGCTGTATATTGCCAATAACTTGTTTAGTAGGGTGATCCCTTAACCATTGTGGATTTTGGTTAGATTGATTCTCAGGAACATCATCTTCAGTAGGGTCTGCTGTTTCTTCAACAGGGGGTTCAGCAGATCCTTGAACCGCTCGATTGTTGTATCGTAGTGTTACCGGCGGGGTGTTCAGCAGGGGCAGAATCAGAAATCTTTAAGTCATTAAACCTTTCCAAAACTTCAACACATTCTGGATCAGTGACTTGTTGATTCTCAGCAAGCTCTGAATCTTCATCTTGCATTCCAGTGAACTTAGGTTCATCAAACACAACATGTATTGTTTCTTCATGTTTCAGTGTCCTTTTATTCAGTATCCTGAATGCCTTGCTGACAGAAGAGTATCCCAATAAGATTCCTTCATCTGATTTAGGTTGGAAGGTCTTCAATTGCTCCTTATGATTTAAGATAAAACATTTGCTTCTAAATGGATGGAAATAAGATATATTAGGTTTCCTTCCATTCCAAGTCTCATAAGGTGTCTTCAGCAGCTTCTTGTTCACTGGGGTTCTATTTTGTGTATAGCATGCTGTATTAACTGTTTCAGCCCAATATCTGTCAGGAAATAATGCTTCACAAATCATTGTCCTTCCTGCTTCCTTTAAGGTTCTGTTTCTTCTTTCAGCAACTCCATTTTGCTGAGGTGTACCAACAGCAGAAAGTTGATGTTGTACACCATTCTGTTCACAATATTCTCTTTTACTTTGTTGAGAAATTCAGTACCCTTATCTGATCTGATCTTCACTACTGTCAAAGTTTTCTCATTTTGAAATCTCTTCAAAAGTTCAGGCATCTTTTGAAGTGTTTCACTTTTCTTGTTCATGAATACTACCCAAGTGTATCTTGAATAATAATCCACCACCACTAAAGTGTACTTCTTTCCTGTTACACTTGTTGGTGTTACTGGCCCAAAAAGATCCATGTGCATCAGCTCCAAAACTCTTTGTTTTGACTGCTTTGTCTTTGATTTGAAGCTTGATTTTGTCTGTTTACCTTGCTGACATGCATCACATATAGCATCCTTTATGAATGTTATCTCAGGTAAATCAATCACCAGTTTCTTCTCCACCAACTGATTGATATCATCAAAATTTAGATGATTCAACTTCTTATGCCATAGCCAATTAAGTTCTGACTTGGTATGCACAATCAGGCAGGTTTCTGGAACAGCAGTAGACCAATCCACAACATACATGTTTTGTTGTCTTCTTCCAGCCAACACAACTTGACCACCTCTTTCACTAACGACGATACAGTTGTTTTTGTCAAAAGTGACCTTGTAACCCATGTCACAAAATTGTCCAGTGCTCAGTAGGTTGTAGTCCAGTCCTTCTCACAAGTGTGCCATATCCTCTTGTGTATCCTGGTGTGTTCTTGTTGCCAAAATTCACTCTTGGACCATCCTTTGCCACAAAATTTGACAAACAGTGCTTATTCTTTGTCATATGTCTGGAACATCCACTGTCAAAGTACCAAACACCCTACAAAACAAAGTTAAAGCATTTTAGTTACCCAAAACTGTTTGGGTCCATAGTGGTCAGTGGCAAGCATGACCCTTGGAAAATTTCCATAAGGTCTTCTTTGAAAGGTATCATACTTTGGTTCATACATGTATTCTACACATCCATAAGGTCTAACAATTGGTTGTGTAGGATTCACATATGCTTTCTGGCCTTTTGGTATATAGTGTTGTTTGGAGTGATTCCTTTTGTTAGAAGCACTAGGATAACCATAGGTTTGCTGTCTGTTAGGAACAACCCTGTAGTATGAAGTTTGTTGAGGTCCCTGTTGAGGTCTTGTATAAGTCCTCTGGTGAGTCCTCTGCTGATTCCATTGCTTAGGTTTTACCTTAGCAGCATGGTTATATCTGTTGTTTCTAGCAGTAGAAACAGGAATATTCCAATCATCATCAGTAGGGAACAGTCTACCTTTCCCCCTGAGATAAGTATCCCTAGAATGATTGACATTTTTAGGTTTAGGATTCTTATCCTTGGAATATTTCTAAGTTGTATTCTTTTGGGGTCCACCAGACTTGGTAGCAGATCTGTTATCAGCAGGTCTAGAGAGTACAACAGTCCTAGTCTTGGATTTGTTCTTTTTGTTGGATGCCGTTGACCTTTTTGACTTCTGATTTTGCTTTCTTGAAGTCTTCTCAGTAGGCTTCATTGTCTCAGCAACCCTTTTGGGACTTGGATCTTGTGCAGGCACAAACTTAGGACCAATTCTGGTACTAGGTTCAGTGACCTTACTGGATCCACTCTTATTAGATTGTTGAGTTCCAAATCCAAGGCCTGTTCTATCACCATAAGGCTTTCCAGATTTGAATGCAGTGGAGGAACATGTGTTAGGTGTAGTGCCCGAAAGACAATTTGTGTAATTGTTTTTAATGGATGACAGAATTTATCTCACCTTATTACTTGCTTTGTGCTTGTAAATAATACACTGCTGCAAACCCTAAGTATATCGTATGTAACCGCTTAACTCGGTGTATGGCATGCACGTGAGGATTGAGTTAGTGGTGATATACTTAAACTCGTTAGTCCGTGGTGAACTTAATCGAGTTTAGGGTCTCTTGATTAAAACACCAATAATGCGTCCGAACACCTTAGGGTGTGATAGTCTTATCCGGTTTGTCGGTAGAGGGTACCTACGTGGGGCATTTATATATGATGGCATTCATATAGGGTGGACCGATTTAATCGTATTTCTTGGTATAATTCCGTAATCGAGGAATCTTATTAAATCATTAGATGATCATATATGGATCAACCTTAATCCCGAGGTGATCACGGGATGCCGCTTGTCCCGGGGTAGTGTTTGATGTGTTAGTTACGGTTCACTTTAATATGTGTTCCAAGCCACTTCTCATTGGCACTATCTCCAGATGAGTGAGTAGTTCTGATTTTCACAAACATGGAATCCATTCCTTCCCGCGGGAAGTAGAGAGACAGATCCCCTTATTTGTTAGCCCTAAGAAAGTGATCGATCCCGGGAGTTCACATTTGACTAATTAGCTACTAGTCGGATATGTGTGCTAATTGATCACCGGGGGTTAATGGTAAATAAGGATAAGATATTCGAGTCGGGTTCACGGAGACTTCCACTCGTAATGGACGATCTATGGAGGGTTAATCCGTATGTAGTGATTATATCAATGGACGCTTATTCACTATATGGGTTAAGTATAAGTATACATCTATAATCGGTAGAGTTCAGTTTCGGGTTTATGGTGGCGTAATCCCGGAATTAATAATTAATGTACTTATTATGTTCGATGAATAATTAATTATTGGAGCTACTGGTTATAGGTCCATGGTCCCCGATGTGGCTTCTGTAATTCGGACTAATAATCTTGTTGCTTGGGTCTCAGTGATAATTAATTGGCTGGGCTGATTAATTGATATGCATGAATATTATTTAGTTGGGCTAAATAATATAATACACATAAAAGACATTTTATGTGGGCTTTTAAACCCTAGGGGTGGCGCCATTTATGTCTCTAATTAGCACAAGATTTAATTTTCTTGTGTTATGGAAAATAAAAGATATTCTTGTTATGTGATTGGTTGGATGACATGTTATTTGGTTTCCTATTGGTCAATAATATGTCACAATTATTCATTAAGGAAAATATCTTTTTATTTTGATTAAATAATTAATTATTTAATTAATTAATACTTGGAGGCCAAGGATTTACTCTCTTATAAAAGGAGAGTTATTCCAAGGGAAATTTACATTGATAATTTCGACCACCACTAAAAAGGAGAGAAGAAAAATTTGTTTTTCTTGTCTAGGGTTTTTGAGGAAGAAAAACTTGGAGTTTTTCTTGGTGTTGCATATCAAGGAGGTTCGTGTATCAAGAAGGGTGTCCACCAACCGCCGTTTGGAGAACACATCGGAAGATCAAGGCGACTCTTCCCGTTATTGGTAACATAATCTTAAACCCCCTTGTAGTACTTAAGTCCTTTAATTATGAATTGTGTCATATAAATCGTGATCCATCCGCTGCGCATAGATCTAATTCGTTTAGATCCAAGAACCTGCATCCTTCATGTGGTAGTAGAGCCAGGTTCCACGATTTATATAATCATAATCGTAGTTAAACGATTTAAAGGAGTGGAATTGCATGTAGGTGATATTTTACTTATTATTATGCATTAATAATTTTTAAATTGCTATGGTTGAAGAGATGGATTGGGGTTGGCACCGTTTTCCCGTTAGATCTATTGTAAACTCATATAAACGATGAAAATTCGTTCATATGAGTATAGGAAATTATGTAATTTATTTATTATTGCAAGTTTAATTTCCTGTAAATAGATCTGTTTAGCAGCTGTATAGTGTTTTCGTTTTTTCCATTGTTTGGGTTCAGCTGTAAAACGAAGATCCCTCCGGTCAGAATTAAGATTAGAAGTTGATGAACAATCCCACAAATTTTGGTGTCGATCGAGTCCGTTTTGGTATCCGTTCGTTCGTTTGCGAAGTGGCTGCTTTGTAACGAGAAAAACGCAGGATTCACGAAACCCTAACCGTGACTTCTTCGATTTTCTCGGGAACAATTGGACCGTTAAAATTAAAATCCGACCTGTCAGATCGCATATCATGGAGTTTTGGACGTGATATAAAATTTTCAGGACGATCGGGATTCATCTTGATCCCCGATCGGTCTCGGGAAGTATATGATGCGCCTTTGTAAGAGTCCGTTTCAGCAGCAAGTTGGGCGGCTCACCGAGGAAGATTGACAAGTCAAAGCTCCGATCCGACCGTCCATATTGAAGTCCGAAGAATGAAGATCAGATCTGGAAAGTTTCGTCCCGATCCGAGTTCGTTTGATATGCCGATCCTCGAAGATTCTAAACATTGCAGATTAGGGTTTTTAATTTATTTTCGAATAGATTAGTTACGGGGGTGCCAACGGTCCATCTCGGTGTTTATTTTCCGCACTAGTATACATGTTTAGATTGTATGTGTAGAACCGGAAAATTGCCATGACATGCATCATATCATGAATTCCACTCCATATGCATATATGTAGAAATTAATTCGAGGAATTAGTTAGGCATGTATAAAACACACGATTAGTTTTAATTAATTGTTTGATATTAATTAGAAACTAATTAGGGTAAAAACCGAGGAACACGGGTTTTTTCAATCGTCGAGGTTGGGTGATGTATTCTCGGTGAATCCCACTCTGCGAAAGCATAAGGAGTAAAATCCCGAAACCTCGTGGTTAAGGTGTTGGATTCTCGGTGAATTCCACCTTACCTAAGACGAGATTACGTTTTTGTTCCGTAGTGTCTACGTGAAAGTTTGATGTTTAAGGATTGGATAATCACGGGCAAACAAGTTTGAAAGTGGTTTAACCACGGTTGGGTGGTCAACAGTAGCTACGGCTCAATCGACTTCACCCTCCACGTGTGGCGTTTGCACGGGGTCCGGCAACACCGAGCCATCCGAAGAGCCACTACGGCTCAACGGACCTCTCCTAGCCTTGACCCGTCCGACGGCCACATATGTTCTAACGAATAGGTCGGGTGGGCTAGCCCACATAACCGACAACATTCGGGCCTATGATTTATTGTTCCTTAATGTAACATCAAGTCCAAAAACATGATCAGTAAACCCACCACTTTTTCAAAATATTGAGTTGGAGCGGGAGAGGCGACAGCCGACCCCACGGCCTCTACTGTTGACACAAGCAATGTGAGAGAATGGTGACGCCTCGTGCCGGCCTGGGACCGGCCTCCCTAAGGAAGGCCTTCACCGCTATCAAAATTCAAGGCTTGGTCTCCGAAAGGATAGGATTTTGGGTACTCGTCGGGTCACTGACCGACCCTAAGGCGGCACACTCGGGGTCTACCTAAAAATCTGAGACAGTAGGTCACACTCATAAAAGGGTATTTTTGGAAGTACCTTGGCTGAAAAAGGAAAGGTGATTGAAGATCACAAATGAGATGTTCGATTCTCAATCTGATCTTCAATATTAATCGAAACCTCTTTGACCTACCCTAAGGCGGCACTGAGGCGTTAGATTAAATCCTTGGAACGGTAGGATAGACTATAAGTATTTAGTTTATGTTCCTAAAATTTTAGTAGTGTATGATTTGGATTTATTTTCTGTCTATTTTATTTACAACTGTTAAATATATCTCTCTAAGGTGCTAGACTGCAGTGTAAAATTGACTAGTAATTACTTCGTTAAAAAGTGGTAAGTAACTAGAACGTTGTATTTATTAATCTCACATGCGATTAATTTTTCGGAAGAGATATTTCTCTTGAAGCCTTCAAAACTTAAGTGACGTAAATAGACGTGTCACTGCTGTCGCTCGTGCAGAACGAGAGACAACCGTAGTTAGTTTGAAAGATGATTGGGACGATAAAATTCTTCTAGTGAATTTTGTAGTGTCTACACGAGAAATTTTCTGATAGAAAAATTGGAGAATCATAAATTAAAGTGTCGCAAGTTAGACGGTATTTGGAACCGATAAACTAGTGGGAGCTTTTATATTATGTTTTTCTAATTTATTAGAAAATCAGTCCCACTGGGTAACACTTTCATTAGACATCCCACAGTTCACGAGTAGTGTCTACTCAAACGAAATGCTAGTTCAAGACTATTTCCTTTTAAGGAAAGTTAAGAATGGGAAAGAATGTCTATAAGTGTTAATCATCTTCACTAAAGTTTTGAGGCTAAACCGAAACATTAATTAAAGAAAGTATAGGATAAGGAAAGTGATTTCGGATCACTAACCAATGAATCCTTAGTGACTTTCTTAACCGAGTAACTCGACTCGGTAGCTTAGTTCTTTGGAAGAACAAGGAAGCTGTGCATTAACAATTAATAAAGTAGACAACGGGCAGTTATTTCGGCTATAATAGTGGGAGTGATATAAGGAAATGAATTTCGGATTCTATCCTTGAATATCACGAAAAATTTATTTTTTCGTTTACGTATTCGTTGAAACAATTGGATTCACTTTCAACTCGATATATTGTTGCCTCATAGAAAGTGAATATGACATTTGTAGTACGAATCCGTGACTCGGGCTTTTGTTTGATAAAGTCGAACCACTTAGAACAAATTTGAATAAGTATGTGTAATACATTAAAACTATTAAAGGTAAAAGGTTTCCGTATTAAGATAAGCGACCTTTCAATATCTGTTAATTAATGCATATATCCTAGAGATAAGACCTGACGACTGGCTAAGGGTGATTCCTATCTCCCAGTCTAGGAATACTATCTCAAAGGAACAATGACTAAGTTTCCTTTCAATCGGGAAAGGGTAATAGATTTGAAGGGGTAACATAGCTTGTTCACCATTACCTTCGGGGTCTAGTGAGAGATACAAGCTAGTGGGAGATTTTGAGTGGTGACATTTTGTCTGATAACTACTCGAAACGTGATTTAGTTTGTCGAAAGAATACGAGGAGGAGTCTCTGATTTTAGCAGAGAATAGAGTATTCCATGCTCATAAATAGGCTATCGCATAGTCTTGGGACTGATGCTCGGCCTACCTCCTAGTGGAATGTTTCTCACTGAGGAAGAAACCATAGACTTGCCCTATATAGTTATTGATATGCTACAATACACTGCTAAACTCGATTAAGATAATTCGTTGCAAATAACGGTTAACATTATTATGTAAACCGAGAAGTCTACCTAGAAGATGCTAGTGAGTTTATGGATAAGGAGTGAATTCGGTTCACACCACATCCGTAAATGTAGGCATTTAGCATTTAATGCTTGAAGGTAGGACGGGGATTTTGCGCATACGTTCGCATTGTGATTTGTTCGTGAAATATCTTAATGAGACGAGTGAAGGTTGATTATAAGATTCTTGAGAGCAGAAAGTGACGGTTGAACTGTCACAAGCCTTCTGATAGAATCTATAAGTAACAACCTTAAACCTTGGAGTACGGTTACCCAAGGGTAGTTACTATCTGATTTAATCAGACCACATCCAACATTAGTTGTTGGTGATTACACTGATAAATACTACTAGATCAGAATGTCAATCCACCCAAGACACAGTGGGAGTATGGTTTAACCGTTGACCCATTTTGATTTTGTGGACTTTATAATCTGCTGGGGTGATTGATAACCTATGGCTTTTGGTGGGCTGTTAGGATTCTGATTATAGAGGTTGGTTTGAAAACCTTAACCCTGTGAATGGAGTTTTGGTACTCCAGTTCTGTTCAGCCTCTTGTAGAACCACCTGAGTGTCTCAGGCCCAGTGGGAGCAATTGGATCTACATAGAAAAGATTCGAATGAATAGGAAAGTTTAAACTTTCAGCGCAAAGGTGAGTGGTATAGGGGTGATTCCCTGACAAGTAGAGAGTTAACCAGACCTTGAACTCTCTCACCACTCAGTCTTGCTAGATTTCGTTAGAAAGCAGAAAATAGGGGTGATTCCCTGAGACTTTCTTGCCGAACAACGGAATCGAATTCATTCGAAACGAAGGGTTTTAGCTAAGAATGAATAACGGATTCGTTACAAAGCAGAAGATAGGGGTGATTCCCTAAGACCTTTTTTGCGACACTAATGATATCTTAATTCATTCAGAAAGAACCTTTGGTAGGAGGCCTGCCATGGCTTATATCCTTTGTGGATTTAAGAGAACCTCTCGGTCATTTAAAAGTCACATGTTTTAAAATATGTGGACTTGACCAAAATATTGATAAGTTTTTCGTATTTGGATATCAATATTGGTAATGTAGTAGTAGTATTAGTGTTCATAAATGATAACACCGAAACGGTTGGAAACAACATGGGTGTGCTATCCGAAGTCGGAAATCGACACGCCAAGATTCTCTCGGATGAGAGAATTGGACTATATTCTAAGAATTTGATTCGGTCAAATTCACAAGAATGAGTCATTGGCTATCCCATCCGTCTTATTGGTTAAGATGATCATGCATATACTTATGCAACATTCAACGAGAGTAGTCCTACCTTACATCTCAGGAATGATTCTCTAAATCTCTGGATAAAGAGAAAATGGGATAGAGTCTCTCTTGGATAACGGCAAGTCAGGTTATCACAAGTCAATAGTAATCGAATCTTGGATTCGAGCAATAAGTAGCGGTTTAGTACGTCCTCAAGTATCTTTGAAGAACGAGGAATAATGTGCTTGTATATTCGGGTGCAAACTTGAATATGGTTGACTACACTGATTCTGACTTGTAGTCGGATTAAGGATGATCATTAAGTTGATCTCGGGCTCAGTGTTTACTCATAGTGCTTAGAATTTCCTTTTTGGTCTGGAAGTAATTCCAGGTCTGATAAGCCGATATCACTTCATCGTGAAAACAGTGAAGAGATAGCTTAGAAGGATCTTCTCGGTCATAAGGAGTCAAAAGCATATTGAGAGAGAGTACCGCCGATTGGAAGGACCGGCTACGTTTCAATCCTAAAGATCGTCTCGAGTCGACAACCTAGCTAATCGGTGTACCAAGTCGAGTGCTTGGAGGGTACGGCATTGATGGATATGTCTCATCTGCTTTTAGAGCAAGTGGGAGAGTGTTGTGAATAAGATGAGAAAGGGTGTGCTCTAAAAACAATCGTTGCTTGTCATTTCGTGCAAGTGGGAGATTGTTAGGTGTAGTGCCCGAAAGACAATTTGTCTAATTGTTTTTAATGGATGACAGAATTTATCTCACCTTATTACTTGCTTTGTGCTTGTAAATAATACACTGCTGCAAACCCTAAGTATATCAGTATGTAACCGCTTAACTCAGTGTATGGCATGCACGTGAGGATTGAGTTAGTGGTGATATACTTAAAGTGTTAGTCCGTGGTGAACTTAATCAGAGTTTAGGGTCTCTTGATTAAAACACCAATAATGCGCCCAGAACACCTTAGGGTGTGATAGTCTTATCCGGACTGTCGGTAGAGGGTACCTACGTGGGGCATTTATATATGATGGCATTCATATAGGGAATTTGGACCGATTTAATCGTATTTCTTGGTATAATTCCGTAATCGAGGAATCTTATTAAATCATTAGATGATCATATATGGATCAACCTTAATCCCGAGGTGATCACGGGATGTCGCTTGTCCCGGGGTAGTGTTTGATGTGTTAGTTACGGTTCACTTTAATATGTGTTCCAAGCCACTTCTCATTGGCACTATCTCCTGATGAGTGAGTAGTTTTGATTTTCACAGACATGGAATCCATTCCTTCCCGCGGGAAGTAGAGAGACAGTCCCCTTATTTGTTAGCCCTAAGAAAGTGATCGATCCCGGGAGTTCACATTTGACTAATTAGCTACTAGTCAGATATGTGTGCTAATCGATCATCAGGGGGTTAATGGTAAATAAGGATAAGATATTCTGAGTCGGGTTCACGGAGACTTCCCACTCAGAATGGACAGTCTATGGAGGGTTAATCCATATGTAGTGATTATATCAATGGACGCTTATTCACTCTATGGGTTGAGTATAAGTATACATCTATAATCGGTAGAGTTCAGTTTCGGGTTTATTGTGGCGTAATCCCGGAATTAATAATTAATGTACTTATTCTGTTCGATGAATAATTAATTATTGGAGCTACTGGTTATAGGTCCATGGTCCCCGATGTGGCTTCTGTAATTCGGACTAATAATCTTGTTGCTTGGGCCTCAGTGATAATTAATTGGCTGGGCTGATTAATTGATATGCATGAATATTATTTAGTTGGGCTAAATAATATAATACACATAAAAGACATTTTATGTGGGCTTTTAAACCCTAGGGGTGGCGCCATTTATGTCTCTAATTAGCACAAGACTTAATTTTCTTGTGTTATGGAAAATAAAAGATATTCTTGTTATGTGATTGGTTGGATGACATGTTATTTGGTTTCCTATTGGTCAATAATATGTCACAATTATTCATTAAGGAAAATATCTTTTTATTTTGATTAATTAATTAATTATTTAATTAATTAATACTTGGAGGCCAAGGATTTACTCTCTTATAAAAGGAGAGTTATTCCAAGGGAAATTTACATTGATAATTTCGACCACCACTAAAAAGGAGAGAAGAAAATTTTGTTTTTCTTGTCTAGGGTTTTTGAGGAAGAAAAACTTGGAGTTTTTCTTGGTGTTGCATATCAAGGAGGTTCGTGTATCAAGAAGGGTGTCCACCAACCGCCGTTTGGAGAACACATCGGAAGATCAAGGCGACTCTTCCCGTTATTGGTAACATAATCTTAAACCCCCTTGTAGTACTTAAGTCCTTTAATTATGAATTGTGTCATATAAATCGTGATCCATCCGCTGCGCATAGATCTAATTCGTTTAGATCCAAGAACCTGCATCCTTCAACAAGATTGTTCAGCAGATTCAACAGCTACTGAATGTTCAGCAGGCTTATGTTGATTATGTCCAACTTCTTTTTCCTTACCCTTGAGAACTCTTAATTCAGCCTTTAATCTTTCAACTTCAGATTGAAGAGCTTCTTTTTCAGCCTTCACAGTCTCATAACCAGATTGTATTATCCTCAGTTGATTAAGGATGGCATCCAAAGTTTCTTCATTGTCAAAATTTTTAGGATTTGAACCACAAGTTGATTCACAATCACTTACAGCAGGAGTGTTAATAGATACAGAATTGTATACCTCCTCTATTTCATCCATATTTGCCATTAAAGCATAATCATCCATATCAGCAACAAGAGCAGTATCATCAGATTCATTTCCTTTTTCTGATTCTACTTCATATCCTGATTCATCTTCAGCAACCATAGCTTTCTTGCCAGATCTTCTTTGTTGGCTCTTGCTCTTCAGTAGGTCTGGACAATCAGGTCTAAAATGTCCAGGTATCTTGCAGTTGAAGCAAAGATAATCAAGTTCTTTTTCGGTTTTAATTCAGGACAGTCAGGTTTGAAGTATCCTGGTTTCTTGCAATGATAGCACAAGTAATCATTTTCTTTCTTTGATTCTTCCTTCTTCTTTTCACTGAATTTCTTTGTGAAATTCCTTGGAGAACCCTTTCCTGTTTTTATCATTCTGATTTTCTTGCTCAGTAGGGCAATTTGCTCTTGCATCTTATCCAGTAGATCATCTTGAACTCCTGATGTCTCTTCTTGATGTGAAGCAGCCAATGCAATGGTCTTTGGCTCTTCTTTTCCAGTCTCAGGCACAAGCTTTTTGCTGAATTCATAGGCCTTAAGATCTGAAAACAATTTGATGGTGTCCTCTTCATGCAAACTCCTCATTTCTTCAATGGCAGTCACCTTCATCTCCCAAACTTCTTTTGCAGGTAATTCTTCCAAGATTTTTGAGTTGATTTCTTCCTGTGAGTACTTCACACTCAGTAGGGTGAGTTCATCCATGATTGCATTGAATCTTGACTCCATTTGTTCAATGGTTTCATTTGGTTTCATTTTGAACACCTGAAACTTCTTCTTTGCCACACTTATCTTATTCTTCTTGATAGCATCAGTGCCTTCACAAATTAATTGCAACTTGTCCCAAAGTTCTTTTGAAGTCTTGCAATCTTTCACCTTCATATACATATTGCTATCCAAAGTTCTGTATATAATATCAATAGCAATGTTGTTGAGGTTTGCTCTTTTTCTATCTTCAGCAGTCTATTCTCTTTTTGGCTTTAGAATGTACTGTGTCTCATCTACCACTGTGACTGACTTGGTGATCTCCAGGGGTCCATCTGTCAGCACATCCATCATTTCATCATGTGTTGCATCTAGATAAGCCTACATACGACGTTTATAATCATCAAAACGATCTAAGGAACACATCAACATTGTTCTAGCATACTGGTTGTTATCCATGATGCAAATCTTTGAAAATCAGAAACTTGAAAAAGTTTTCAAAGTATTTTCACAAGCACAACAAGTAGGATTACTTCAGAACAGAAGCACTGCTCCGTTACCAATTGTTGGTCCCTTGAAAAGGCTTTAGTTAAGTTTAAAGGGGGTGAATAAGTTTAACACTTAAAACTTTTGGAGTTAACAAACTCAGCAACTTCAACAGCCTGCTGACTGGTCAGTAGTCTGCTGATACTCAGTAGTCTACTGACTGTTGAGTTTTACTGAATTTGTTGCAGCGGAATATATTTAAATTAAGCCTTATTACTTGTTGATAAAATATGATACCAAGTATTAGATACTCAGTAGTGTATGTGTGTGATTCAGTTTCCAGATTCAGTGGGTTGATGTGCTAAATATACTAAGTGCAGAATATAAATGCAGAAAGTAAGTAGGCAGATTTTATAGTGGTTCCAGGTGGTGTAATCCTGTCAGTCCACTCTTCTCCTGTGATGTTGGAGGTAATTCACTAGAGATTCTTGAGGTAGGAGTTACAAAAATCCCTAAGTTGCTTGTCCTTCACCAATAACTATGGCTTCACAAACTGAACACTTGGAACAGGTAGGATTGCTGCTCCAAAGTCTTCCACTGGTCCTTGAAGGGTATGATTGCCTCTTCACCAGCTCCACCACAAACAACAGTCCTTGACACACAAATGTGCTTCACTGTCTTCAGCAGATTCCTTGTAAAAGAAAGTTTGAATCAAGTAAGTGATTCAGCTTTCAGCAGCTTGATCAGGATTATATGATCAGCAGCTTGAGGTCTTCAAGTGTGTAAACTTGATGTAGCTTGAAAACAGATTACACTTGAAGAGTTTTACTGGATCAGCAGCTTTATGCTCAGTAGGGTCAGCAGGGTGTTTTCTTGAAAAGAATCTGAAGCTCAAAATTATTACTTTGTTTTTCTCATAAAAATCATCACTTGTATCTGAATTTGGAGTCCTCTATTTATAGGTAGGAATCCTTGTGACTCATGTTTGAAATTCAAACATTGCCGTTTCAGATTTGTCACATTTGACTTGCTTTATGTCACTGTTCATAGTACTGACACTGTCAGAATGCTTTTTGATAGTTTACAGTCTGTACACCCTTTGACTTGTATCTATTGGATAATCCTCTGTTTCTTCCCAACGTCCAATTAATCTTAACCATTGATTTGTTTGATAAAATCAGAGGTTGTTAGCTGTCCTTTTCTTTGTAATCTTCCAATGTAACCTTTAAATAATTTGAAATATATATCAGCAGGTTCCTGAAGGTTTTAGTCTGCTGAAATATGTATAAGTCAGCTAATCCAAGTTGCTGTGTTTATTAAAACACTTCAGCTGACTTCTCTTATATCTAACTTTTTATTGTGAAGTTAGATTACACCATTTTGAATATAACTAAGTTCCAATCACCACTTAACTTGTGGAACTTAGACCTTGTACACAAGGTATATGTAATCAGTTTAGATCATAACAGACTCCCTAAATTCTGATTCCATATCTTTGACTTTAAATACTAAGTTTGATCCCTTAGCCTTCAATAACTGAGTTTGAGCCCTCAGCCTTCAGTCTTCAGCAGGTTCCTAAACTAGTCTACTGACTCAAGTACCCTACTGATCTAGACAGGTCTGCTGATGAAAGTCAGATGACCTATTACAGTGCTTGTTTGATCAAACCTATACAAGATCAAACTCTAATAAGCCTATACATTTGATCTAGACATCTTTTTGCCTTTTCTCTATAACAGCTAGTCTGGCACTCATCACTAAAACTTAAAATAAGTCCAACACATAATATTTAAAACCACTGAAAGACTGGACTGAGGCAGGGACCCACAAATCACAATTTAATAATTCAAAACAACTAGAACTAGAATGTTCTGAATGATTAAACGGGCGCTTGCTAAGTTTTCAAAGTTGGCAACTTTCACATTAGTGCTCCTGTTTATTTTTCCCTAAAACATCAATGAGGCATTTATTCTTTAAAAACTAAATTGTAGGAAACTAAATGTGCCCTAGTCTTTGGTGCCATAACTCAATAGTGCATGATCTAAATCTTTGTGAGAAATGGCCTTCAACTTGATAGGGATGGTGTGAAGATCCCTTTTAAGATGCCCCTTCACCAATAGCTGACCTGTTATCTTTTCCTTAAGAGCACAACCAGTGTTAGTAAATAAACAATTTGAAGAGTATTGTGTAATTAATTGTCTGATATAAATAAGATTTTTTTCAAGGCAGGGACTAGTAATACATCTCTGATTATTATAGGGTTAGAGTCATTATTATATACATGAATTTCTCCTATGCCTGTGATATGTAATTTTGCTCCATTTCCTACTTCACTAAATTTGAACCATAGTATTTTGATATATTGTGTAGGATAGATGCATTACCTATCATATGGTTGGAAGCTCGTGTGTTCATGATCCATTCAGAGTCTGCTATAGTATTGTCCAAGGTAAGAGCTGAGATTGCTTTTGGTATGCTGATTTCTTGATTTTGATTTTCCCACTAGCAGATTTGTGCAATGTGTCATGCTACTCCACTATACTGACAAGTCTCATTCTTGTATTGCTCCTTTTCAGCTCTGGTCATCCTTTTTAACACCTTGCCTTAAGTAGTAGTTCTATCTTATCTGCCTTTGGATTGCTGAGCTTGGAAACCTCTGCATGTGGATGTGAATCTGGAGGTGTCATGAGCCTGCTGATGTGATTTTTGACAATAGAAATCCATATGGGACAATGGTTGCGTGTCTACACCCTTGACTGAGAACCAAGATCTTCATGAATATTTGCACTGAATGAGTCACCAGCTGAAATTCAAAACAAGTTAGTCAGGGCGTTGTACAACACAAGTGGAAGAAAATGCAAGAAGACTAAGTGAAAGAAAGCTTACCGTGATCAAGATTGCACCAGCTAACCTATAGAGGTCTTTGACATGAGGCAGAAAGTCCATAAGACTGTCCGTCATTGCAATTCAGTTGGACACACCTATTCTCACAGATATGGCCACCCGTCAAGGATAGAAAAGAGCATATTCTTCAGCAGAGTGACCCCTTCTATAATATTGGCAGCCAAGAGCCTGCCGACTTCTTGAGTTTCATGCTGACGGAAGTTATCCCTCAGCCACATAGGGCAACTTCCAGAGGGCGGGAACAGAATTCGATCATCCATTTCTACTTCTCCAGGCTGATTCTGTTTTGAACCTTGACCTACCCATATGGTCTCAATGACTGATTGTTTCTCACGTCGCCTCGAAGAGCTCTCAACCTCAGCCTTTACAGGTCTGTTAACACTAGGAGCAATTGGTTTTGGGTTCAAATTCTCCGCCGCAGCAAAAATACCCGCATATCTTTCAAATCTCGCATTCTTGGAACTCTTAGCATTAGGGTCAAACTCCCCCAAGCTTCAAACTCGACTACCTCTTCAGCTCGAGCCGCTCCTTGAGTTGGATCCTGAATGTCAAGGCCAGCATCTCCACCTCTTCTCTCGGCAGCCGTGTGATTTGCCTCGCTCTCAGCTTGGCCCCCACCCTGGGCCGGATCATCCACATTGGGACCTCTTACCACCATTGGAAAAGTGAAATGCCTTCCTACAGCTAGTTGCTACTCTTGTTCATCCCTATCACACTGAATATTCCTCCTATTTTCAATTCGCAAAGCAATGGGGTCAATGTTCCCTGCACAAGTACAAAACCATCAGTCTGCAAGGCAAGAACTAAATTTAAGCTACAAAAGATAATCTCAAACGCTATATGCAAGGCATTTGTACTTAGCGAAATTCAGCATGAAAAATAAAGATGCGAGGAGGATTGAAATGAAAAAGCTAAAGCTAGTTACCAGGGTTGGGTGAGCAGTTACACGGGTATCTCAAATAGTACTCACTGCTAGTCGGAAACTCACCCTCAAGACATGTTGCGAACCAATCGAGATCATAACTAATATGGGCGACATGAACCAGAGGCTACACGCCTGGCACCGGGGGGCCGCTATCCCAACCAAAGCATTGTAGTGTTCCCCGGTCCCCAGAAGTCGCCAATTAAAAAACACGTTGTTGGGTCCCATACCTTTTGTTCCATCCAAGAAGACTGATGTATACATTGGACCCTTAACAATGAAATTATCAAGAACACCAAGTAATACAATGAATAACCACGTTTAGATCCCAAAATGAAAAGGAAAAATATATAGAATAAGATGAAGAACAAGACATGAGCAAAAATAGTTTAACTCAAGGATGAAACTAGTAGAACCAATGAATATAAAGAAGCCAAGACCCTTCTAATGATCCTTAAACCAAAGACTACAATGAGACAATTTGCGCTGTGCTCACAAACTTAAAATGCACTTAACAATAGTTGTTAAACTCCAATGAGAAAACAACTCGCAATAACACTATTATTAACCAATTCAAGGTGAGAAATACATATGGTCTGCCCCTCCTTTTATAGGCCAAGGAAGTTGGCATTTTATTTTCTAGCAAATAAAAATAAAATAAGAAAATGTAAAATAAAAATGAACGTAGAAAAATCCTAAGTCTATGTGAAATAAAGAAAAATATAATTACAAAAATAAAAAAAAATCTTCAAATCACAAATTAGTAAATTATCCCCCAATCAGATTGATTGATTATTTACCAAAATAAGATGAATTTGATTGAATCATAAACCCTAATGGACACCTCTTGCACGAACTTTTAAGTGTAGAGGGCCTTATTGGACTCTTATAATATGAGAAGAAATAATAAAATACAAATTACAAGCCCAAGAACTAGTAAAGCATGCTAAGTAGTGCCAAAACCATATTATAGCCCATTTTGCTTGAAACTTGTGTTCAGTTCACTCCAGCTGCTCTAGCATGGCCCAATAATAATTTTGAACCTCTCGAGCTTGGTTTATATTCACCAATAGTGGCTCTTTCAGTGGTTTTTCTTCTACCATTGATGCCTTGTCATGCAACTCAACAACTAGTGCATTTAATACTTCTTTCATCATTTTAGCTTGGAATTTGGTAAGTGGTCCATCTCTTATCTTTAATGGATCTTTTGTAAGCTCCTTGGATGGTCCTCCATCATTATCTCCACCTCAGCTTTGAATTGTCGGTCTCACGCCGATAGATCCTTGTCAGCTTTTAGCTTCAGGTTGTTTGGTATCTCAGCTACCCTGTCTAGGCACCTTCTTAACGGCCAACCGACCCGAGATTCGATCAGTATGCATCGACGACTCCATTCCCCCATCTTGGATGGAAGATTGTAAAACAGCTTCATTTTGTTGGATGGGCTCCTTACCATAACCTGCCCAGTCGCATCCGTAATGGAGAATATATAAAAATGTCCAAGCACAGAAAGGCTCGGCTCGAACCCTAATATGTGATTCAGCGCGAAAAAAGGCTGAAATGATCCTCACTGCCCCTAAACCGATATCGCTGGCTATAATCTTGACAGTGTCCATGCCCTCTACACATAGAATCAAAGTGAAGTAGGATGCGATCTCAACCTTCCCTATAGCCAATGTTGGGCACATCCGCCTCCTCAAAGTATTCAAACCAATAATCCGCACTCAGTTGGAACCTCTGCAAGAGTAAACTAAAAGCAGGTCAGGGATTTAGCTTTGTCATTCTTCACCACTCGATCGCCTCGCTATCAAACTCCTCATACTGAGCCATCTCCCAGCTCGACGTGCGAACAACCGGTTTGACACCTTCAACCGACCACTCAGCCGGCATAACAACTCCCTCATGTTCGACCTATTCTATCATCTCACCCTGATCAGCCGGCTCCGCATGCGTTAGGGATCCACTGATGATATGTTCGTCACCACGGTTCCCTCACATCCTGTAAAAAGAGGGCGAGGTGGATGATTAAAGCTCTTAAACACGAGGTCGAGCCTAGACGAGCGAGTTCGCCCACCTCGACACTTCACCTCTCCTTCACAAGCACAACAGGAAAAAAAACCCTAACCCTAGCTCTAAAATATGAATTGAGAATGACACTGAAAAAAGAAATCATAACGCCAGGAGGAATTCAAAGCTCCCCAACAACAAAGATAACGAAATCTAGCCTAAATAGGACATATAAGTATCAATTTACACGTTTCTCTTACAAAAAGCAAAGAAAATCGTCATGGTTAGGCATTCAAGGTCGGATTCACGTGTTTATTCATCCTAAACTCAGGAAAGCATGAATAGTCAAGGATAAAATATGAAGGTTCATCACAAGAACTCGGAAATCAAGCATGAACGGGCCCATGAATCGGCGAAAGACATGAAATAGAGCAGAAGTCTAAAGAGGTTTAAAGAGATTACCTAGAAAAGCTTGAGAAAATGTGATGGAAACACAAAGATCGGTCGGAAAGCCTTTCCTGAATCTTTTTCCTCTCGCCAAAAAATTCTATGAGCTTACCGGAAGTTCTTGCTCCAAAATACAAGATTTCACGAAAGTATTGAAGTGGGGAGAGCCTTCCTTTTTTATAAAGGCTTGAGGATGGTTTGGATTTCATATTCGCAGCAATTCGATTTACAAAATTTGAAAACAATAAAGACAGCGCCTACTGAAGCACGCTGTTACTTGGAGAACGTGGGTCAATCATTAACTACTGCATCAGATGTGGACGGTTATGACATTTCATGAAATCGAGGCAATGATTGTCAAGCAACCCACTAGAACCACGTCTCCAAGTTCGCCACGACTCGAAGCAATGGGATCTTAAGTAAAGAGAGCTCAGCCAGGTCACTCATACCACTGCTTCGACCAGCTCGCAACACTTCAGGTCGACAATATAAGCCCGATTGCTTCTACACGGTACCTTGCGATCTTACTGTTAGGAACATTTTATTATGTTTTGATGATGAACATACTAGTTGTTATAGCAAGCCTAAAATAAGTTAATATTCTCTGTATAAGTCTTTACTTAGAGTCTGACATGTTGTATAAGTTGAGTCAGACAAGTATTGTACTAGTTGGTAGGATGGCTAAGTAAAATAGAAATCCGGCAGAGTAAAGGTAACCAAGTACCAGCAGAGAAGCATGAAGACAAATAGCCTGACTTATAACCAGGGAAGTCTGTGATGACCTTGGATAATTCTAAGTTATATTTCAAGTAATGAAATTCATTGTTCAAATATGGTGTACACTGATCTCACACAAATCAAGGATCAATGAAGTACAAGCACTCTTGAAAGATCAAAGAAATCAAGAAAGCAGTGAACCAGCAAAGTGAACTGTTTGCCGACTGAGTAAAGAAAAAGCAGTGAAGGAAGATTGACGATCCAAAAACTCGTCTACACAAACTTTAGGGCTTTTCCTCGTAACGATTTAAGGATGCTCCTTGAATATAGAAGACAGTGAACAGAGGGGGTATTTTGGGGATGATTTAGACTGAACATGATAATGACCAAGCTGCCTACGTATCCAATGATGAGATTGGAATCAAGTCTCCGTAGTTCTTTAGGGATTGTTTATATGGAGGGGTTTGTGCCCTAGGCTTAGCATGTGGCGTATCCATGATGGACACTGACTGGCGTGTTCCCTAAGGAAAAGGATTACGTTTAGTTAGACAATCTAGATTAACTACCTAGCACATTGGATAGCATCGGATTTTAGAGAGATGTTTTCTCTCAGCTAGCTTCTTCTTCTTCTTTGAATGAGCTTGCCAAATCCCCTCTTTGTCAGTGTTTATGTTCTTGTTTCTTGCTCATTTAGTTTACTTCCTTCATGTTCTACTACATACTGCTTTTTCAGCTCCAAATTTGATCTATGACTCGCAAAATAAAGAAATATGTTGAAGAAGGTACTGTTCATGTTCCGATTGCTGTTGAACATGAAAGTACAGCAGAAGTGCAGGTTGCAGCTACCTCTACTCCCTTTGTAGAGCTACCGGCAGCTCAAGGTGAAGATGGATGCACCATGGAAAAGAACCTATTGCTTGACCCTCTTGTTTCTAGGAAGCAGGTAGGAGTTGACCCTGCACCTGGTGTGAGTGGTATGGATGTGGCCCCTGCAGTGGTGGAGGTGATGGATTCTACTCTGAAGGGTGGAAATCCTTTGGTATTTGAGGCAATGAAGTTGAAATCTGGGAAACTGGTTACTCCGGCTGTCAACAATGCAAAAAAGAAGGTCATTGTGACTGATTTTGAAAGGCAGGCTCCTTTTCTCTTTTAGAATTACTTGAAGTTGAAAAATTGGCAGATCATGGTCAAACTGTGATGGACACTAATCTAGATAATAGTTTAAATAAAGGCCTAGTATTGGATAAGGCGAGTGAGAGTGTCAATGCACCTGTTGGACTGGTTCCTGCACCTGTTGAACTTGGTTCTTCAGGGGTAGGGCCTGTTACTGGTGGTGTGGTTGATACTTTAAGACAAGGTGGTGTAGTGGAGAAGGGGACTCAATTAGGGGTGGATCCTGTCTCTACTAAGGTCACTGGTGGGAATGCTGCTTCCAATAATCCTATCAGTGGTATTCATGCTCCAGTCATTTTGAATGCTCAATCTGCTGAGTTTTTAGGGCCTAATGCTGCTAAGGCTGTGGATGAGGTGGCCTCTTCTGTACAACTAGTGAAGAATAATAGGGAGCAATCAGATGAAGTAGTTACTTTAACAAACCATGTTATTAGTGAAGAAACTGTGATTTTAGATGAGGAAGATGTGAATGATGATAGTCTGGAGAAATTAAGTCTTATTGGTATCTTTCCAGGCAAATTTCCTGGTAGAGATGCAGTTCAGAAAATTGTTAATGCTTGGCCTAGGAAGTGTAGGTTTAACTATCACAATTCTGGTTGGATAGTGTTCTTGTTTGAGCATGAGTCTGATCTCTGTGAAGTTTTGCAAGATGGACCTTTTTATGCTTTTGGGAAGCCTATGATCTTGAAAAAGATGCCAGTGCTGTTTAACTTCAGTAAGGAAACAAGTTTTGTGGTTCCAGTGTGGATACAGCTTCCTAATCTACCATTAAGGCTTTGGAAGGGTAGGCCTTTGAGTAAGATTTGTTCCTTTGTGGGGTGTCCTTAGTACACTGACAAAGTGACAGCTTCTAGGAAAGTGTTAAGTTTTTCCATATGCTTGGTGGGTGTGGATCTCAAGTCTGATTTGCCCTCTGTCATTCCTATTACCTTGCATGATGGGAAGGTCCTTTTGCAACCTATTTTGTATGAAGAAATGCCTAAGTATTGCTCCAAATGTAATAGACTAGGGCACAATGATGATGGATGTGATGATGCTAAGATTGATGTTCCAACATTATATTTTGCTAGGTCTAAGCAATCTGGTGCTACAAAAACTAATGCCTCAAAAAAGAAGAAAGTGATTATCTTAGATGCTGATAGTGCACAGGATAAGGCCCCTTCCACTGATATTGTTCTACATCCTGGTGGTGCTACTGTTGCTGCAACATCTACTGTGAAGAATACTGTTATTGATAAAGGCAAGAATGTGGTTAGTCAAAAAGAAACTATGAAGAATGTAGAGCAGATTTCCACCCCTGTGGCTAATAACTTTGATGTTTTGGACCCTGAAAAATGTAGCTCTTGGGCAAGTGATGCTGAGGTTGATGATTTGGTGGATAAAGGAGATACTATGGCTTATGGTTCCAGAAAATCAAAGAAGAAAAAGAAGAACAAGAGGAATAACACTTCTAGTGTTTCTGGTAATGTACACAAAGCAACTGATACTGTCTCAAGAGGTAAATCACCTCTTGAAAGACAAAAATGATAGGGTTTTAGAATGTTAGAGGGTTCAATAAGGTCCTTAAACAGTCTACTGTTGTCAAATTTCTCAGACAACATAAGATTACCTTATTTGGAATCCTTGAGACAAAACTGTCTCAAAATAGTTATGATAACTTCAAGGAGAAGAAAGTTAGGTTTTGGAAATCTGTTAATAATTTTGATTTACATACTAGTAAAAGGATGTTGGTTATCTGGGATCCTGCTTTTCTTGATGTGGTGGTTCTAGAGGTTGATATTCAGTGGATCCATTGCAAGGTTAGGATTCTTGTCTCTGGGGATTGCTTTCTAGTTACTTTTGTGTATGGTTTGCATTTTGTTGGGGATAGTGGGACAGGATCAGAGAGTTAAGTGTCAGCTCTACTCTTCCCTGGATGGTTCTTGGATATTTTAATGCTGTTCTTTCTGTGGATGATAAATTGAATGGGAATGTTCCTTCGGACTATGAATTGCATGATGGTGTTGACTGCTGTCTAGATGCCAACCTCACTGATTTAAATTCAGCAGGTGAGTTTTTTACTTGGTCTGCTTCTGGTGTGTTCACTGGGATTGATAGGGTTTTGGTTAATGCTTCTTGGTATGATTGGAACTTGAATGATCTTGCTTTCTTTGAGCCTCCTGGTCTCCATTCTGATCACTCTCCTTGTAGAATTGCTTTATCTACTGACTCTATGATTGGAATAAAGCCCTTCAAGTTTTTCAATATATGGATGCAACATGAAAATTATACTGATATTCTTGCTCAAAGTTGGAGTGAAGAAGTTGCTAGTACTGCTGTGTACCAACTTTGTAAAAGACTTAAAAGGCTAAAGCATCCTTTGAAGATCTTGAATAGAAAGCACTATGCTCATATCTCTGTAAGGTCTGAAAATGCTATTAGGTTGCTAGGTGACTTACAATCACAGAATAATTTGGGGCCAAATGATTCTTTGGCTTCCTAGATCCTGGAGCAGAAGAAGATTTGTCATACTTTAGAGGCTGCTGAGGCTTCCTTTCTGTCTCAGAAGTCTAACGGTCTGTACATGAAACTCGGTGATAGGGGTTCCAAGTTTTTCCACAATTTGGTGAAAAGGAATAATGCTAGGAAGCATATATCTTCTGTTATGCTTGAAGATGGTTCTTTTACTACTTCTTATGAATAGGTTGGGGAAGCTTTTATTGGTTTTTATGTGGATTTACTTGGTACTGAGGCTCCTGCAGTACCTATAGATATTGATATAGTCAATGCTGGACCTAAAGTTTCTAGGGTTACTGCTGCACATTTGATTAGACGGGTTCTGATCTGGATGTTAAGGAAGCCTTGTTCTCTTTCTCTGATGATAAGTCCCTTGGTCCTGATGGTTATTCTGTTGGTTTTTTTAAAAAATCTTGGGACATTTTTGGTGCATATTTCACTAATGTTGTGTTGAAGTTTTTTCACAATGATGCTTTGTTGAAGCAGATCAACCATGCTATTATTGCTTTGATTCCTAAGTCTTCTCATGCTACTCATGTTGGTGACTATAGGCCTATCTCTTACTGTAATGTTACTTACAAGGTGATATCTAAGATCTTGGCTTCTAGGCTTTCTGCTTGTCTTCCTGATCTTATTGATGAAGCACAGACTGGTTTTGTGGATGGCAGAGCTATGACAGATAACATTTTCCTCTGTCAGGAATTGATTAGACATTATGGTGTCAAGAGGGGCCCTCCAAGGTGTATGATAAAAGTTGATATCAAAAAAGCTTTTGATTCCGTTCACTGGTCTTTTCTTGAGGCTGTTTTGAGGGGTTTGGGTTTTCCTGACAGGTTTGTTTTGTGGATCATGCTGTGTGTGTCTACTGCATCTTACTCCATGTCTATTAATGGTGAGATGAAAGGGTTCTTTCCTGGTAAAAGGGGTTTGAGGCAAGGGGATCCTTTGTCTCCCTTCCTGTTTGTTATTGGTATGAAGTATTTCTCCAGAATGTTGAGAATCTTGGTCGGGATTCTTATTTCAAATTCCATGCTGGTTGTCATAATCTGCAGATTAATCACTTGGCCTTTGCTGATGACTTAATGCTATTTGCTAGGGGGGATCCCCTCTCTGTCACTCTTTTGATGAAATGTTTAACTGCTTTTGGGGAGTCTCGTCTGGTTGCTAATTTACTTAAATCTGAATTGTTTTATGCAAGTTTGGATGATGATGGTATAACTGCTCTGATGGATATTACTGGTTTAATGGTTGGGGTTCTACCTATTAGGTATCTTGACATCCCTTTATGTACTGTGAGACTGAATGTGGTCCATTATGATCCATTGTTTCCTACTTTGAGGAATTACTTTTGTAACTGGAAAGGTCATACTCTTTCTTATGCTGGTAGACTGCAACTTATTCTTGCAGTTATTCAAGGTGTTTACTGTTTCTGGCTTGGCATTTACCCTATTATTGGAAGTGTTAAGTTGAAAATTGATCAAATGTGTAGGAGATTTCGGGGGGGGGGTTCTTGTGACTCTAACAAAAAGTCTTTGTTAGTTGGGAGGAGGTTTGTTTGCCTAAGTCAGAGGGTGGTCTGGGGGTTTTTCAGTAGAATGCTTGGAATCTGGCACTTCTTTGTAGAATTCTGTGGAACTTTCAATGCAAGAAGGACTGTCTTTGGGTGAAATGGATCAGTGAAGAATATCTGCAAGATGTAGATTTATGGGATTATAGATACAAGCCTGGGGATTCTGCTCTGATCAAGGTTTTGTTCAAGATCAGGGATAGGATCTTATCGAGTACTGGTTCTGCTATGGCTTCTGTGGCTCTGCTTCAGTCCTGGTCTGCAGGTTCTAAGCTGTGTCCTATAAGAGCTTATGATTTCTTTAGAGTGCATGGGCCTGCTGTTTGGTGGTGCAGGTCTGTTTGGAATCCCAGGGCCAGCCCTAAACACTGTTTTTTTTGCTCTGGTTGTCTATGAAGAACTATCTTCTTACCTCTGACTGGCTTCATTTTGAAGATAAACTGTGTGCTCTCTGTGGTTTGGTTAATGAATCTACCTCTCATCTGTTTTTTCAGTGCCCTGTTTCTTATATAATTTGGGGAAAGATCAGTGTGTGGTTAGGCATTAGTAGGAGGTTGGAGAGTGTGGTTGGTGCAGTGAGATGGATTCAGAGAAAATGTAGGGGTACTTCCCATGGAAATGTTGCCAGATCTGCTTCAGTTTATATGGTGGTGTACATGATTTGGCACATGAGGAACAAGAAAAGATATGAGGGTATTCTCATGAAGACTGCTGATATCCTGCATTGTATTAAAACACATCTTTTCTATATAATGCAGGCTACGTTCACTTTTACTCCATAATGTTAGGATTTTGTACATCTGTAGGTTTTTGTACTTCTTTTGTGCTTTCTTTTGGTGCTTGCTGGTGGTTGTATGAGATCATTTTGTTTCTCTACACACCTTGGGATAGGCTCTGTGAGTTATGCTCTCACATGACCCCATTTTGCAGTTTTTGTGTGTTGTTATGTGTTTAGTAGCTGTTGTTTCTTGATGCATATAACCTCAGGGGTCTTATGCAGCTTGGAATCAACAAATCTAACCTCCTTTCAACACTTTTTAGGTTTTAGACTAGCTCTTTCCTTTGTTTAGAATGTAATTTCTTGTATTTTGCATACCTTGGTTTAATATATTTACATTTAACCAAAAAAAAAGGATTACGTTTAGTTAATCCCCTATATTCTAGGAGATAATTGTGATATTCAAATATTTATATTTAAATGATAAAGATTGGAGCCTTTAAGCCTCGGGATTCCTTCCATGGTTATCTGTTTATTACACACGATGGGAATATGCATAAGGAATGACTCTGGCCGATTAAGATGGCCCGACCTGAGCTGGGTGAAACCCCCGTGTCTTGACCGTCCTACGGAGGTCGGGGAGGAGAGGCGAGCTGGCGTCCGCTCGGACTCTCACACGGGTAAAGGGTAGGATTGAATACGAGTGTTGGCCGACCTGCAAAGGTCGGGGTAATATTTGTGCCTATATTTCTTAGAGGTCAGCCCTAAGAATTGGTCGACCTAAAGGGGCAGGGGAGAGTAGCCGAGCTACTCTAGTTCGGCTTCCGGGACATCCGACCCTCTAGACAGCCCTTCCCTCTAGACAGCCCTTCCCTCTGTATTTAATGTTGGGCCACTAATGAGGTCCCACGTGGGCGAGTTCACTTCTTGGCATCGTCATAAGCTCCCCAGATCCAGCCGAGCTTTGGTAGGTCGGCTCAGATCTGCTTAAGTGGTGGCTCGGGTGTTTAACTTGGAGGTTTTGAATTCGAAGTCCCAGGTGGCGAAACTGACTGGGATGCGAATATAGCTATTCCAGGAAACGAGGCGTCGTTGCCTACTAACACTAATTATGGCCATTTTTGAGGTGAGTGGGGGGTTATAACCCCGTCATATCAATCGTTTCAAAACAATGTTGGCTATGAAATCAGAGGGTCTACTGCCGGTTGTCGATTGCCTTTCTTCATCTTTCCATCTTCAAATCTATTTTGCAAGTAAGTGTTTCTCTCTTCGTAATTGTTGGTCCCTTGAAAAGGCTTTGGTTAATTTTAGAGGGGGGGTGAATAAACTTAACACTTAAAACTTTTGGAGTTAACAAACTCAAAGCAAATTCAGTAGCCTGCTTACTGCTCAGTGGTCTGCTAACCACTCAGTAGTCTGCTGACTGTTGATTTTACTGAATTTGTTGCAGCGGAATATATTCAAGTTAAGCCTTCTTACTTGTTGTTAAAATATGATACCAAGTATTAGATACTCAGTAGTGTAAGTGTGTGATTCAGTTGCTAGTTTCAATAAGTTGATGTGCTAAATATACAAAATGCAGAATGTAAATGCAGAAAGTAAGTAGGCAATTTTTATAGTGGTTCTAGGTGGTGTAATCATGTCAGTCCACTATTCTCCTGTGATGTTGGAGGTAATTCACTAAGGATCTTTGAGGTTGCAGTTACAAAAATCCCTAAGCTGTCTGTCCTTCACCAATAATTATGGCTTCACATACTGAACACTGGAACAGGTAGGATTGCTGCTCCAAAGTCTTCCACTGGTCCTTGAAGGGTAGGATTGCCTCTTCACCAGCTCCACCACATACAACAGTTCTTGACACCTAAGTGCTTCTCTGTCTTCAGCAGGTTTCTCGTAAAAGAAAGTTTGAATCAAGTAAGTGATTCAGCTTTCAGCAGCTTCAAGTGTGTAAACTTGATGTAACTTGATAGTAGGTTACACTTGAAGAATTTTCTAGATCAGTAACTTTAAGTTCAGTAGGATCAGCAGGGTGATTTTCTTGATAATAAACTTGATAGCTTTAGGCAAATTATCTTGTTGTTCATCACTTGTATCTGAATCAGGAGTCCTCTATTTATAGGTGAGAATCCTGTGACTTATGTTTGAAATTCAAACATAGCCGTTTCAGATTTGTCCCCATCTTGACATGCATTTTGTCCATGTACATAGTACTGACACTGTCAGTTTACTTTTTGACAGTTTTCAGACTGTCCATCCTTTGACTTGTATTCATTGGATAAAGCTCTAAATCTTTCCAACGTCCCTTTAATCTTAGCCATTAATTTGTTGACAAAATCAAGAGTTGTTATATGTCATTTTCCTTGTAATCTTTCAATGTAACCTTTGATTAAATCGAGATTTACATTCAGCAGGTTCCTGTGTGCATAAGTTTGCTGAAATACATATCAGTCAGCTGATCTAAGGTTGTTGTGTTTACAAAACACTGCAGCTGACTTCTCTTCATCTAACTTTTTATTATGAAGTTAGATTACACCAATTTGAACATAACTAAGTTCCAATCACACTTAACATATGGAACTAAGACCTTGTACACAAGGTATATATAATTAGTTTAGGTCATCACAGACTTCCCTGAATTCTGATTCCATATCCTTGACTTTGAATACTAAATTTGATCCCTTAGCCTTCAATAACTGAGTTTGAACCCTCAGTCTTCAGGAACTGAGTTTGAACCCTCAGCCTTCAGTCTTCAGCAGGCTCCTAACAAGTCTACTGACTCAGGTACCTTACTGACCTAGACAGGTCTGCTGATGAAAGTCAGCTGACCTTTTACAGTGCTTGTTTGATCAAACCTATACAAAGATCAAATTCTAATAATCCTATACATTTAATCTAGACATCTTTTTGCCTTTGCTCTATAACAGTTAGTCTGGCACTCATCACTAAAACTTAAAATATGTCCAACAATTTCCCCCTATTTGGTGATGATGGCAATACCCTCCTTACAGCAAAGCAAAAAAGGATAAAAACAAAAATAGAACACAAATACAACCATTTCTCATTATAATCAAATGTGTTCAACAATATTACATACTAGATTCAGCAAAAATATAAGGAAAAATGAGAGTCTGCTGATCTAGTTCCTCCTTTCTCTTTCTTCTCTTTCTCTTTCTTGCTACTCTTGATATTCCCTTATCTCCCTGACCATATCTCTCATCCATTGATTTTCAATAAGGGAAAAATCAATATGGGGGTTGACTTCCTTCCACCATTTCCATGCCTCAGGGAGAGTTAGATTGATTTGATGTAATCTGAATCCTAGACGCATGTACAACTGTCTGAACTCCCCCAAAGATTCTCTTGCTGATGTAGTAGGTAGACTTCTTCCACCTCTTCCACCTCTTTCACCTTCACCACCTCTGTGTGTAGCTCTTAAAGATTTGACTCTAGCTTCCCAGAACTTAAGTCCCAAAAAGGAATTTAGCCCCTCATGGAAACCCTTGTCATAGTAAGGTCTCCTCTTATTGTAGTACTGCTTCTTGTATTCTTTGAAGAGGTCATAAATCAACTGAAGTCTCCCAGGTGCAGGTTCTCTAAAAGCATTAGTATCAGCCTCCCATTTCTTTTGAGCAAAAATTCTTGCAGCCTCTTTTGCTACTGTTGTCTGGCTCTCTTCCCCCTTATTGACATCATCAACAAAATGGGACAATAAACCATGGACACTCTCCTGTGTGATCACCTAGTTATTTAGTTGACCTTCCATAATTTCAGTTCTGGTTTCAACTGCAGTGATCCTTCCTTCCATTGTTTGCTCCAGTAGAGTTAACCTTTCAGTGATTTTAGGATCCAATGCAGCAGTTTGAGGGCTATTAGCAGGGTCAGGCACATCAGACTTGGGTGCCTCAGCAAGTTTATCAAGCTTCTTGTGAATGGAGGCAAGCTGTTCTTTCAGGAGTTGTTCCTTGAGAATATTACCTTGTTTTATACCACTCACATCTTTTGTGAGATCAGCAAGAGCAAACTGAGTGGATGTGATATTGGAAGCAACTTTCTCAGTAGTCCTCCATCTATTTTCCACCAGGTTCATCAAATCTTCAAATCTTTGCTCTTGTCTGTCAAGTTGAGTTCTTAACTATGTAATTTCATGTCTGACTGCCCTCAACTAATCAAAAACATGTGCTGGTACTGCACCAGCCACACCTCCAGCCATATGTCCAGCAGCATCTTCCGCAGGCTCTTCAACATTGTACTTGTTAGGAGCATTATATTAAGTTTTGATGATGGCCATACTAGCTGTTATAGCAAGCCTGAAATAAGTTAGAATTCTCTGTATAAGTCTTTACTTAGAGTCTGACATGTTGTATAAGTTGAGTCAGACAAGTATTGTACTAGTTGGTAGGACGGCAAAGTAAAAACAGACATTCGGCAGAGTGAAGCCAGCCAGCACCAGCAGAGAAGCAATGAAGACATTAATGGTCTGACTTATAACCAAGGAAGTCTGTGATGACCTTGGATAAGTCCAAGTTACACTTTAAGTGATGAAACTTAATATTCAAATATGGTGTACACTGATCTCACCCCAATCAAGGATCAGTGAAGTACAAAGATTCTCCTTAAACTGAAGCAAAGAAGAAAACAGTGAATTGGCAAAGTAAACTGACTTTCGGTTGAGTGAAGACAAAACGGTGAAGGAAGATCTAAAACGGCTAAGTCAGAAGGATCACTCAACCGTTTAGAAAACGGCGAAGTAACACTTTCCAGATCAGACTTGATATATGTTGAAGATACAGAAGATCATGCATTAAATTCAAAATGAATAGAGGATCAATCAAGGACGGATTTTCTGCTATTTGTTTGAAAGAAAAATCTGATTACTGAAATCAAGGAGAATGCAATTAAGGGGGAATCAAAAATACAATCAAGGATTATTCCCTCATTAATATAGCCAATGGACGGAATTTCAAAATCAAGGTTATTCAAGGCTATACATAGAAGGCATTGACAGAAAAAGAACAACAACGATCTGAAAAGAAAAATCAAGCAGAAACTCTGTCAATTTGAAAAGCCTTCTCTCTGAACTTACAAGGATACATCCAGTGATCAGCTCAAATATCAGAGCTACAAAGTCATATTCAGCACTGAGATTGATCAAGCTAGTGTGTGAATCACATTCACATCAAACTGAAGCAACTGAATCAGAGGCAATCTGAGAAGGAGTTGAACCTGTGATAGCTGTTGAAGGATCTTGATCTCAAGGAGCAGCAAAGGAGACTGAATCACTAAAGTTGTTGCAGTCAAAGAGTGATAGTCTTGTAGATTGTGAAGCTTGGGAAGCCAAGGACAATCATACTATTGTATCTGTGAAAACAATAGTGAATTCCTCCGATCATCATAGGAGAAGAGTGGATTAAGGGATTACACCACCCTGAACCACTATAAGCCTTGTGTCAATTTACGTTCTGCAATTTACTTTACAGCATTTATTTAAATTTCCTAGATCATAACCTACATCTGTGATCGTCTAAATTGATTTGAAAACAACTAAGTAAGAAGGGACTTATCCGCTGCCCAAAAGCTTTTAAACAAAAGAAAAGTTTTTGAAACTCCACTATAGTCATTCACCCCCCCCCCCTCTGACTATAGTTTCACCCTTCTCTGGGACCAACAATTGGTATCGGAGCAGTGTTCCTAGTATCAGAACCTATTCAGATCTAATTTCTGGTAACAAGGAGATCACATATTTTCAAAGCAGTTTTCAAATTTGAGTTTTCTATACATTTATATTTATATCTTCATTTGCACTTATGGATTCCTCAAACTTCTGGTCAAAAGTACCTGTTTTTAATGTTAATAATTTTGATGGATATAAAATAAGAATGCTATCTCATCTTGCAGCAACTCATGAAGAGATGATGGATGTAATTAACGATGGGCCAATCATAATCACTACTGTGGTAGGCACAGGAGCAGATCAAGGGAAGGAAATTGATAAACCTAAAAAGGATTGGACCAAGGATGACAGGAGAAGAGAAAATCTGGACTTTGTTGCAAAAGACATGATTTTGAAGACCCTAGATAGCAACATGTTCATGAGAATCAAAGACTGTAAAATGGCAAAGGAGATGTGGGACAAGCTATCATTGATAAATGAAGGATCTGAAGCAATTAAAGAAAACAAATTATCTGTTGCAAAACAGAAATTTGAGAACTTCAAAATGAAAGCTGGTGAATCCATTGATCAAATGGACAACGGATTCTCAAGCATTATCGATGAACGCAAACGACTTGGACACACATATCCCCAGAAAGAAGTATGCTTGAAGATCTTGAGAGGACTACCTGATAGATGGAAGATCATAACATCAGTGATCAGAGGAACAACAAATCTTGCAAGCACTGACACTTTGACACTGATGTCCCAATTAAAAGCTCATGAATTCGAATTGAACGGTGAAGATAATGCTCCGGCAGAGACACACAAAATCACTGCACTGGTTGCACCCCAGCAAAGTAACTTTGCCGATTGCATCAGCAAAGAGACACATGAACTTAAAGAACAGGTAGCTTTATTAGTTAAACGCTTTGACAGGTTCAGCAAAAAGAAGCCTTTCAAAGGAAATTCATCATCAAACAAGAAGGGTCACTTCAAGGCTGACTGTCCTGAAGAAAATGACAATGATGATGAAAAGAAGAGATACAAAGCATCTAACAAGAGGAGAAGCAAAAAGGCACTCAAGGCTGAATCCAGCAGTGAAAAGAATGAAGAATCATCTGATAATGACACAGATGACAGTGATGAAGAAGATAACACAAACAATGAAAAAGCATGTCTATGCCTCATGACCAAAGAATTAGATGAAGATGAAGGTGATAGTTCAGACACTGAGGAAACAAGCATATGTCTAATGGCTAAAGAATCAGATGAAACTGAGGTAACATCTAATTCCTGTTCCTCATCAAATGCATCCACATCTAACACTGCACAATCTTCTAGTCTCCCATTGGATACAGCAGACCTAGTCCAAAATCTCATGACTAAATTGGATGAAATTGAAACGAATCATGAAATTCTGGAAAAGGAATGCAAGGATCTAAGAAAGGAGAATAAAAGACTAAAGAAAGAACTGGATAAAGCAAAAGCTGAATTAACCAGTAAGGAGACTTACTTAAATGATCAACAAAAAGCAGATGATCATACATCTGTTATTGACAGATCAGTTAAGAAAATCTCCCTACCGGTAAAGGTAACCACTGCACCACTAAATGCACCATCTTACAAACCCTCAAAAAGGTTTGGATCCAGATCTGGTCTTGGCTACAACAGTCAGGATGAGAGTAGGAATAATGGTCAACACAATTCTAAATCCAGGACCAACATTGGACCAAAATTTAGAAAGGGACAGACCATAGTTCCAACAAATCATCCTGCTCCGGTGAAGTCAAAACCTAGTGTAGTAAAACAGCAGACCAAATCTTCATTTCAGCCAACCAAGAACAATAGTCTTCTGAAAGGTAAAGGCAGACTTTATCCTTCAGAGGATGATTGGAATGTTGCACCTACAAAATACAAAAGGAAACCATTCCATAAAATGCATCATGTGTTTAAGAAAAACCAATCTAGATATGTTCCTAGACACATAAAGCAAGAAAGGTTTCCTACTACATATTGGAAAGTGAAGAAGGATGTAAATGCACCAAAAGGTGGAGAAAAGTATCAGAAAACCTTCAGTAAAAATATTAGAAGGTATTCTGCCATGCCCTATACATATGAAGTTGATGACTTTAATTATCCAAAAAGAAGAACCTTTGGATATACACTTGGTATCGGAGGCATGACTGCTAACAGGTATGGACCCAAACAGTGTTGGGTACCTAAACTTAATTAATTTGTTTTGTAGGATGTCTGGTACATAGACAATGGATGTTCCAGACACATGACAGGAAACAAGAAATGGCTCACTGACTTCAAAGCTTTTGATGGACCCAAAGTCACTTTTGGAGGCAAAGAAAACCCTGGCAAGATTAAGGGGGAAGGCATAATACTCAAGAACAATCTGAAGATTCAAAATGTGGCATATGTTAAGGGACTTAATTTCAATCTGATGAGCATTAGTCAATTCTGTGACAAAGGCTACAATGTGCACTTCAACAAAGAAGGATGCAAAGTGATTCACAGCCAAACCAACACAACAGTTCTTGCAGGTAGAAGACAAGACAACATGTATGTGGTGAACTAGAGAACAGCCAAGGCAGAAACATGTCTGCTTGTCAAAAATAAACAATCAATAAGCTGGATTTGGCACAGAAGATTAAATCACCTGAATTACAAGACCATCAACAAATTGTCAAAGAACAAGTTAGTTGAAGGATTGCCAGAGATCACTTTCAAAAAGGAAAGCATATGTGATGCATGTCAGAAAGGGAAACAAATCAAAAGTTCATTCAAGTCAAAGCCTTATCAATCTACAACCAGAGTTCTACATCTGTTACACATGGACCTGTTTGGACCTGTCACACCAGTAAGTGTAAGTGGTAAGAAATACACCCTAGTAGTGGTGGATGACTTCTCAAAGTACACCTGGACCATTTTCATGAACAAGAAGAAAGAAACACTCAAAAAGCGCTGATTTGCCGAGAAGACTCCGAATGAGAAAGAACTAAAGATTATCAAGATCGATCGAGACGAGGCACCGAATTTCTAAATGAAATTATCAGAACCTATTGTGAAGAAAATGGAGTACTACATCAACTATCTGCAGCAGGAACTCCACAACAAAATGGTGTAGCAGAAAGAAGAAACAGAACTCTCAAAGAAGCAGTCAGAACAATGATTGCAGAAGCATGCTTGCCAAAGAGATTTTGGGCTGAAGCAGCAAACACAGCATGCCATACACAAAACAAATCAATCATCAACAAACATCATGGAAAGACTCCATATGAAATATGGAATGGTAGAAAACCTAATATCTCATATTTTCATATGTTTGGATCAAAATGTTTTGTTTTGAACAGGAATCAGCTGCATACCTTTGATGAAAAGGCTGATGAAGCAATCTTTATGGGATACTCAAACACCAGTAAAGCATTCAGAGTACTCAACAAAAGAACATTGGTGATTGAAGAATCAATACATGTAGTTTTTGATAAACCAAATACAAATGGTGAAGACCTTCAAGATCAAGAAAAAGAAGCAACACAAAGGGAAATCTATACAAATACAACAATTCCAGCTTCTATCTTGAATCAACATTTTGAAAATCAAGAAGAGCCACATATCAACACAACAGAAAAAGCTCCAGAACCTGAAGACCATACACATAATGAAGTTGTGGAAGCACCAAGTGAAGAACAACTATAACCTGATCTAAATTGGCTGAGAGACCATCCTGAAGAACAAGTTATTGGAGATATTCACACAGGAGTTAGAACCAGAAGACAACTGGAGCACATGCTAACATGTTTTCTATCACAAGTGGAACCCAAGACAATAGATGATGCAATTCAAGATGCAGATTGGATCACAGCCATGCAAGAAGAACTAAATGAATTTGAAAGAAATGAAGTCTGGGAACTTGTTGACAGACCAGATATGGCCAACATCATTGGAGCAAAATGGGTATTCAGGAACAAGATGGATGAGCAAGGAACTGTTGTCAGAAACAAAGCAAGACTAGTTGCAAAAGGCTACTCTCAAGCAGAAGGGATAGATTATGATGAAACATTTGCACCAGTAGCAAGATTGGAGGCAATCAGACTCTTTCTAGCATTTGCAGCATTCAAAGACTTCAAAGTCTATCAAATGGATGTCAAGAGTGCATTCCTAAATGGACTTTTGGAAGAAGAAGTATATGTAGAACAACCTCCTGGATTTCAAATCAAAGGAAAAGAAGATAAAGTATACAAACTCAAGAAGGCCCTCTATGGACTCAAACAGGCACCTAGAGCCTGGTATGAAACACTATCACAATTTCTGATCAAGAATGGATTCAACAAGGGAACTATAGACAAGACTCTATTCAAACTAGAGGAAGGAACAAGTACATTTCTAGTACAAATCTATGTTGATGATATCATTTTTGGATCAGAGGATGAAAAGTTATGTGAGAAATTTGCAAACCTGATGAAGAGCAAATTTCAGATGAGCATGATGGGAGAATTAAATTATTTCCTTGGCCTTCAAGTAAAGCAAATGAAGGATGGTATTTTCATTAGTCAAGCCAAGTACACAAGAGTTCTAATACACAAGTATGGGATGGATACAAGTGGCACAGCAGACAGACCAATGTGTGCAAGAGTCATACTTGGAAAAGATGAAGCAGGAAAGGATGTTGATCAGAAAATATATAGAGGAATCATTAGATCCTTACTATACTTAACTGCAAGTAGACCTGATATAGCTTTTGCAGTAGGAGTATGTGCAAGATTTCAAGCTCAACCAAAGGAATCACATCTTCTAGCAGCCAAAAGAATAATCAAATACCTGAAAAGCACTATCAATGTAGGTATTTGGTATCCAAAAGATGGAGGATTCAAATTGATATCATATTCAGACTCTAACTATGCTGGATGCAAAATAGATAGAAAAAGCACTTCTGGAACATGTCAAATGCTAGGCACCAGACTAGTCTCTTGGTTCAGTAAAAAGCAAAACTCCATATCTACATCAACAGCTGAAGCAGAATATATAGCAACAGGTAGTTGTTGTGCACAAGTACTTTGGATCAGACAACAGCTAAGGGATTATGGAGTGGAAGAGAAAACAATTCCAATCATGTGTGATAATACAAGTGCAATATCTATTACTGAAAATCCAGTGTTGCATTCAAGAACAAAGCACATTGATGTGAGACATCATTTTATTAGAGATCATGTTGAAAAGGGAGATGTCATCCTAAAATACATACCCACTGAAGATCAATTGCTTCACTAAACCACTCAGTTATGAAAGATTTAGCATGTTGAGAACTGAATTAGGAATGATTGAAATTGACTAAGTACCAAAGAGCGGCTAACCGGAGTAATCGGCTAAGTAACTTCAACAACTGGTTCAACCTTTGCCATTACAGGAGATGTAGCAGGTAAGGCACTGGTATCCAGCGAAGTTAACTCAACTGATTGTTAGGAACGGTTAAATGGAGCAGCTCAGAGAAGAATTCTCTACATCGGCTAAGTGACCAGCCAAGGCACTTCACCGAATTAAAGACTTGGACAAATTAAAGTGTGAACAAAATCAACTCCTGCTACATGTGGAGAATAAGGAAATTATAGAGGATTATTCTGTGGAAAATTACACACGTGGAGATCAATTTGTGATCATGGAGATAACCATATTCTTTTTAAATTATGAACGCCTCGATTCCCGGGCTCTATCATTACTTACCTCAAACCACTCCATCCATTACGCTCGAATATCGTGATTTACATACACAAAATCACGCCATTATGTCATAAAATCCTTCCACATTCAAACCACGTTCACACTACTCAAAATCACCCTATATAAACAATACTTAGAGATCTTCAGAAATCTTTACACTCTCTTGCAAATTACAAACCCTACTTTTGGTTCTCTCTATTGCAAATTCAAGTTCATTTTCATACTTCCTTTCATTTTTAACAATGGCATCATCTTCCTCAAACACCCAAGCTGGATAAGAAAAATCGATTGCCACTGGATCATTCTTTCAAGAAGAACACTACTTGAATCTGTGCGAAAATGACGAGGATGCCAAACGATTGGCTACAGGTTGCGCAAACCTAAAGTTATCAACCTTTCTCAATCCTCCAATAACCGAGGTTTCTATGAAAGTCTGATTTCCTTCTGGAAATCTGCAGAATACGTACCTGGGCTCCCTGCAGAAGAAGGTGACGAGTGGGAAGAAGACAAAATCGTTGCAACTGTCAATGGCAAAGAAGTGGTGATTACAGAAAAGGTAATCCGAAAGCATCTTAAACTCTCAAATAAAGGTCAAGCAAAAGTGACACTGCTATCTCAAAACTTGGATGATTTCTGGGCAACTATTGCCAAAACTGCAAACCCAGGATCTACAAAAGTCAATTGTCTGAGATCGGCTTTAAAGAAACCATTCAATGAGTTCAGTGCCCTAATTGGCAAGACTATTGAAGGAAAATTGGGAGCAAATAATGCCATGACAGAAATTAGAATGCGGCTAATGCGAATCATCTACAAAAATCTACAATTCAATTGGGCAAAATACTCTTTTTGAGAATTAAAGAACAAATCCAAAGTGAAGTGAAGGCAAGGGAAAAGGGGATAAAAGAGGGAAAGACAAAGAAAGGACAATTCTGGGTGAAAAAGTCATATGGGATTCAGTTACACTATCTGTTGCAATGTCTCAAAGTCCCTACTGTACAACTCCACAAACTACATGAGTCCAAAGTCATGTTTACCTATGCTAAACAACAAAAGAAGGCAGGAGAAGGGAAGAGAAAGAAATCCACACATCACACTATCATTCAAAGAAAGAGGCAAAAGGTCCAGCGAAATCTGGACAAGACAGACTTTGGAAAATTGGTTGATGAAGAAGAAGAAGAAGAGGATTCCGACACTGAATATGTCAGTGAGGATGAACAGCATCCTAATGAATGTCAGTGAGGATGAACAGCATCCTAATGAAGAAAAAACTGGAGAGGATGAGGAATCTCTATAAGAAGCTGCACAATTGTCTGCAAACGATATAGATGATCGAATTGCAGAATATCTTGAGTGGAAGGAAGGTGATTCCCGACAACAGCTTCAAGACGCTGATCACATGCTTGCGGAAGAGGCATGGCTGTTTGATTTTCTGGGAATCACAATTCTGGTTGGTGTGCTTGATGAATCACCTCTATGGGACTTGGTTGATGCAGCCAAGGCAAAACTGCCCCAGACCTCTGGGAGACAGAGTGACGACTCAGAAGATGGTGGAGATGATCATGATCAAGATGATGGTGATGATCATGATGACAATGATGATAATGATCATCATGATGAAGATCTTGGTAAAGACAGAGAAGAGGATACTCCTGCACCAGATGCAATTGATGATACCACTCTTCTCCGTACATTTTTGAACCCACAAGCCTCCAACAAGTCCACAACTCCAGCAAAGACAGCCACTCAACCGTTTTCTGTCAACGTTCCAGCTGACAGCACAAACATTGTGGACACTGGCTCAGCTACTGCCACTCCAGTCAAGGAAACCCCCGGCACAGAGATAGGGGAACAGCAGCTTAAGCCACACCAGCCTACACATCTACCCAAATACTTGAAGATCTAGATGTGAATGCAGATGTCACTCAACATCAAGACAAGGGCCAGCAAACAGATCCAGAACCAGCTGACGTAAGGCACAAACTCTCTCAGCCGGCCACTGGCATTACAAACGAAACTTTTGAGAAAGCAGCAGATTTACTGGCTGAAGAATTGGAACAGCAAGCCATGTATCTCAGATCCATGACTTCCGCATTTAATGACAAAAGCTCCTACATTGAACACAAGTTTCAAGCTATTGCAGAGTACATTGATGCACAAAATATTGTGGTTTAACAACAAGGGAATCTGATGAAGCGGCTCAACATCAATATCACTAACAATCTTGCAGGCATCAGGAAGCATATTTCCCAAGAAAATGAATCAATGGCAGTAGCTTTTGGCACTAGAATTCGCAGTGTCAATGAGAAATTGAATGAGCATAACAACAGATTCACATCTATTGAATCAAAACTTGACTCTCTGATTGGAACGGCAGAGGCCACAAATAGTATCTTACTCCAGCAAAGAGATGATGCCGCCAAAAAGGGGGAAACTCAGGATAAGCCTGAAGGATCAAATGGATCAACTATTAGACCCCCAAACTTCACTGAAGAACAACTGAGAGCAAGGGACAGAGAAATAAGAATCAGAAATGAGGCAGAAGAACAGCAAAGAAGGGCCAGAGAGGAAAGAGAAAAGGCTCTAAATGAACCCTGCACTGGATTTCCTCATCCTATGCAACGAAGAGATGATGATGGAGACAGATCCGGCCGACAGCAAAGGCCTGGATCTAGTCAGCAAAGAGGATCAGCCAGTCAACACAGACTTAGCACCAGAGGAAACACCAGCAGAGGCAGTAGCAGCTCTAGATACACTGAACAACACAGAACTTTTACTGGTCACCAAAGCAAAGCTGAATATGAAGCAGATGTACTGGACCATGTAAGAGAATTTTTCAGAGTACAGGAAGGACTTTATCCTCATTCCTCACATGATGAAGCATGGGCTGATTGGCTAAGCTATCAAGATGAAAGGATGAGAACTGATATGGCTAAGCTCTACAATGAAGTCAAAAGAGAGTTTGCACTCCTCAGGCAAAGCAACAACAAACCAAGCTCAGCCATACCACTGTCCGCAAAAGGACCAGAAGACTTGCCAACTGAACAACAAGAAGAATTCAACTATATGGCAAAATTCTTCAATCCTACGGGAAGAATGGAAAAACAGAAGCAGTGGAGTCTCTACAAAATCCTCAAGTTTGCAGATTCATATATTGCTGAGGCTAGGGAAAGACTTGAGAAGTACTTTGGGGAACCTAGGGCAAATGAGACCATACCTGATTTCAACAGACTTTTTGCCAAAAGAGTTTTTCAGGGTGTATCTGAATACACAGCTATGGCATATTGGAAGTGGAAGTTTCCAGAAATCGATTGGAAAGACATTGAAGAGGTTCAGACTACAAAGTTCAAGAGGTACAAAGCTGAATTAAGCAAAATGTAGTTTGTAACCTTTGAATAAAGCTTATGAACTTAGTGCCCTATGATGGATAAATAAAAAATTGTTGAGTTTTTGTTCTGTTATTTATGAAAAATTTGGATTACTTATGTTCAGGCTTATGAGGGTTTTGGCATCATCAAAAAGGGGGAAATTGTTAGGAACATTATATTAAGTTTTGATGATGGCCATACTAGCTGTTATAGCAAGCCTGAAATAAGTTAGAATTCTCTGTATAAGTCTTTACTTAGAGTCTGACATGTTGTATAAGTTGAGTTAGACAAGTATTGTACTAGTTGGTAGGACAGCAAAGTAAAAACAGACATTCGGCAGAGTGAAGCCAGCCAAGCACCAGCAGAGAAGCAATGAAGACATTAATGGTCTGACTTATAACCAGGGAAGTCTGTGATGACCTTAGATAAGTCTAAGTTATGTTTAAAGTAATGAAATTCATTGTTCAAATATGGTGTACACTGATCTCACACAAATCAAGGATTAGTGAAGTACAAGTACTCTTGAAAGAACAAAGAAATCAAGAAAGCAGTGAACCGGCAAAAGTGAACTGTCTGCCGGCTGAGTAAAGAAAAAGCAGTGAAGGAAGATCTAATCAGCTAAGTCAGCAGGAACACTTAACCGGTCAAGCAACAGTCAAGTGAAGGTTCAGCCGAATAAGGTATAATTTCTATACTTATTCAGAACGTGTGAATAATTAGAAGATCAAGCATTAAATGCATAATCAATCAAGAATCAATCAAGGACGGATTTTATGACAGACGTATGAATAAAATCCGGATCACTGAAATCAAGGAGGATACAATCAAGGGGAATCAAGAATTTATTCAGAATTACTCTCCACATTAAATAGCCAACGGACAGAAATTCAAATCAAGGATTATCAAAGCTATAAATAGAAGGTGTTGACAGACAGGAAAAACAACGATTACAATATTGAAAAACGAGCAGATACTCTGTCAATTTGAAAAGCCTTCTCTTGGAACTTAAAAGACACATCTACAGATTGACTCAGCAATCAGAGCTCAAATTCCATATCAAGCATTGAGATTGATCAACAGAATCAGTGAATCCAATTCACACCAGTCAAGCAACTGAATCAGAGCCATTTGAGAAGGAGTTGTGCTTGTGATAGCAGCTGAAGGATTTGTTCTCTAAGAGCAGTGTTGAAAACGGAGTCACTGAAGCTTTTGTAGCCAGGGAGTGATAGTCTTGAAGAATGTGAAGCTTGTGTACTGATAGGAACCAACTTTACAGTACATTTCTGTACAGTTCAGCCCACGATTATCACATTTCTGGCATGTTTCGGGTGAGTTTAGACCCTATTTTGAGTATCAAATGAGGTTTTATTGCATGGCGAGTGACTGTCGGTTTTCCGTAAACTCGACCTTATTTTAGCATTTTATACTCGTTTTTCCCGAGCACCCGTAGTTTGCGGGGTTATGCGTTTGCTTGTTGTTTTCATATGGATGCAGGACTAGGGTGTCTCGAGAGCCCGAAAGGCGGGAAGTATGAAGTTTAGACGTGCCCGAGGCGAAACACGGAGGTTGAAGGTGAAAAAGTGAAGATTTTGGGTCACATGGGTCCGGACGCCCGTCTGGACACCTTGGACGTGCGTTCAGTGGCTGTCCGGACGGACAAAAACCTCTCATCCGGACGGCTAACTCTCTGGAAATTGGGAAAACTTTGATGAAGAATTCGTCCGGACGGACAGACCAAGCATCCGGACGGACAAGAGCATTTCATCCGGACGGACATCTATGCATCCGTCCGGACACCGGAAAATCAAGAACAGTCCGGCCGGACATGGCGTATATCCGTACGGACGAGAAGACTTTCTATATAAAGCCGCCTCATTTCTCACAGCCGCAAGCAGAATATAAGGGGAGATAATATTAGATAGGTTAGGCGATTTGGGGCGATTTTCTTCGTTTCTTAGAGTTAGAATTAGTGTTATATATCATTAGAATCCTCTTTCGATCTTCTCTTTGAACCTCTAACTTTTAGCTTCGATCTGTAACATTTCAAGTGACAAGATTTGTTCTTTTGGAGCTCGAATTTGGTAGTTCTTCAAGTAATCGAAATGGGTATGTTTTCTTGTTGTTTTACCATTGTTGTGATGTTTTTCTTCCGTTTGTATTGTTTAGATTCGAGTATGAGTAGCTAGATTCATCGTATGGTCGAACCACGTGAATGCGGGTGAAACACCATTAGAGAGATGAACCGGGAGGTAGTGTAGCGCGTAATTTAACGTTTTAATCGATAATCCACATCACGAAACTTGTTTTGATTGTTTTAATAGCTTTGAATGAGATTGACAACCTTGTTCATTGTTGCACACACGTAGCTTATAAATGTATGTTGCGGCGACGTGTGGGAACGGGGTTTCGGGACCGTAGAAGTTTTGGGCTTGAAAGGTAGTCTGACACCTACCCGTGTACTAGATTGACGCCCTAGTCATCGAGTCCAGTTCCAATACGGGGTTTGTCCTATGAGTTATCGTTAGACGGCAAGGTAAGGTAAGGCACACTCCCGGGGTAATCTGTTTAAGGGTAAAGTAATCCGTTGGATCGTAGTTCGGTCATACTTCTTTTAATTGTTTAGAATTCCGAGTAGTGTAATCTTTCTTTTACGCAATAGTATAACTTCACACCTATCTGTTTGACCTGAACTGAGTACTAAGTCAACTGTGGTACTCAAAAACCAATCTCTGTGGGTTCGACCTCGGACTCCTCAAGCACTATCCTACAATCGACCCGGTCCACTGCCGGTTAGAAAGTAGATTTTGCTAAGGTTTCGAGTTTTTACTTGATCGACCGGACCTAGAAAATCCGCTTATCAAGTTGGCGCCGTTGCCGGGGATTGGCAATGCTTTGATATCACAAAAGTTGACCGAAAGCTTGGGCTTAGGTCGTTTTTATTGTTTTCTTGTTGCTTTTTTTTGACTTGCAGCTGAAGTGCCACACCACCTATTGATGAGGTGGTGGTGACGAGGCACTGTGATTGTTTTCGTGTTGTTTTTTGTGATTTTGCAGATTGAGCATAAATGGGTGGATACTCTCAACAATACGACTTTTATGAAGAAAAATCCACCTACCAACCTTGGGCACCTGAGCTTGGTCAAAATCAGTATTATCAACCTTATGACCAAGAGCAGGGTGCGTCCATGGGATGTGGAATGGACGACGATTATCGATATGATGAGGGGAACTATAATAGACAGAATTTTGGGGGAAATTGGAACCAGAATCGACCGGAAACTGGGGAGGCAATCAAATCCAAAGCATGACTACAATTGGAGCCCAAATCAAGGACAAGGGAATAATCAGAATTATGACTCGAACAACCCTTGGAATTGGACCTCTCAAAATCAGCACTTACAGCAGATTGACCTTGCCTATGCCGAAGAGGAACGAGAAGTAGGTATTATTCAGAGGCGATGGAAAGGGTTTCTATGGCTATGGATGAGGAAGTGTCGGCACATCAATTGATCGATTGGTTGAACCGGATGCTCGTGTTATATAAAGAGGCCGAGGATGCTTTGAAACGGGTGGGGAGATGCAAGACAAGTTTTCCGGCGGGGAGTATAGGACCGCCTAGCCAATGAAGATTGGCCCCATATGAGATACAGGCTATGTTGGATGTCTCAGGATATCGAGTCTCTCATGACGGCCCGGATGCCGGATCAAAATGAAAAGTCTTGCACACAAACGGTCCGGGTAGACAGTGATATTGACGAGTCAAGTTGCTATAATGAGGTGCTCGCCCCGGAGGATTCAGTGATTGAGTTGGCTTTATCACCGCCATCCCCCATTGTAGTATTTGATTATATGAGTTTCCAAGTCCTCCCGAGTGAACTCCCGAATAGTGAGCTGAAAATGATGATGTTTTGGTAGAGTCCGTGATGCAAACTGAGTTGGAAGCTAGGAAAAGGGAGTTAGTCGCTTTGTTAAGAGAGAACTCGCGATGGAAATAGGGCCAAGAGAAAGTCGTCGGTGAAGAGGTTCAGGTGGAGAGTGAGGTTGATGAATCGGCTTTCTATGAGGAGATTTCTGAGCCAGAGATTGAGATGCAAGAGATTGATATGGGATCGCCCATCACTCTATTAGTTGATGATGTACCATTCGAGTCGGTGGAGAATTTTTATGAGTATGCCAAGCCACTTGTAGTGGAGCCTACCTCAGTTTTGGGTGAGCCGGAAGCTTTTGGTATTGCCATGCTCTGGGACATGGAGGATACCCATGATTGTAAAGTAAGGGAGGTGGAACTGTTGTCTATCATACCACATCCCGACGATGACCATCATGACACCTTGACGAGAGGTGCAATAGATTTATTTGAGGTCGTCGATCCGGTGGGATTAGAAACGGAGAAGAAGATGGGACAGCTCATTCTGCCGCCTAGCTCGCTAGTGGTTCGAGGTCATGTGGATGAGCCCATTATGTTGACTCCCCCGGATAGATTGGTCATCTTTGATATACCGGTCCCGGATTATTACTCCCTTCCATTCTGTGCGGATGTGTTCTACGAGGTTAAGTTCGAAGGGTCCCGGGTGGAAGACACACGTAGAGGTGATAGAGAGGAAAGACCACGGTGGTGGGGTGATTCCAAGAAGAAGATGATGAGAGGTTTTGACAGAAGAGGATTCCCGAGTTGGGAGGAGGTTGCATCGAGGGCTATGAGAGGTAAGTTTCTAACGAACTCGGTTTTCATGATGCTTGCTATTTGTATTCTTCTTGAGTTGTTGATCTTTTTGAGTTCGGATTTTGGTTTATGGTTTTGATGATACTTGTTTGAAATGAAATAATTGAATTGTTGTTTTGAGTCTTTTATGGTTTGAGTCCGTTTTGGTGTCACTTGGTCGAGCCAACGACGTAAAACAAAGGCGCTCGGTGGGACCATTTGCTGTGTTTTGCTTGTTTTGAGGTGATGTTTTTGCTACTTTTTCTCGATTTACTGATTGTAAGCCATAAGGCACCCACTTTTCATCTTTTCATGCCTTCTGTGACTATGCCTTGGATTTGACTTGGGTTAAGATTTTATTTTGAGCACGTTTAAACATGTTGGTTGTTTATTGTATGGTTGATTCGTATTTTGACTATCTCTATGCCATATGTTCAAGTCTTCTGACGTGACGAGGTCGTTTATTTTTATCACCCCCGGATTCTCCCCATATTATATGCTTTGGCACACGGACCATGTCCCGTGCATGTATTTCTTGGATGTTTTTCAATGACTAGGGATTCGGGATGGACTACTTTCACGACCGTTACGGGACTTGATCGCGCCGTTTTTCCGGGCTCATAAGCTAAGTCTTTCTTTTTCCTTCTCGTTCACACACCGAGGACGGTGCTTCACTTAAGTGGGGGGGACGACTTAGCTTATTCGCTTGTTCTTAAAAGTATTATGCCGTGATGTGATAAACTTGGTTTTTACTCGTTTCCGAGTCGATTTTTAGGCCGTTTTTCAAACTTTTCCAAGATTTTAACACCACGTTATATGCATGCTGTTCACAATTGAGTGGCGAAAGGTCTTTAGTTTTGTGAATGTCTCACAGTGAGTCTATATTGTCATGATACGGAACACTTTTTAGTACACGTTTGACGACGGTTATGCTTATCACGATTACTTTACACACCTGTACCCCTAGTTTCGAGGCGAAATAGAAGGATTGGCCTTGGTAGGAACACGGGATGACAGTTTTGGCGTTCTTTTTTACCCTACTTTAGCCAAATAAGCCTGAGCCGAATGTTTGACCTTCGTAGCCCCTCTCAGCCTTGATAGAATGGTCCGACCACCATTCGCTTTATAGCCGTTTCGTTACTTAGTCAGAAACCTACCCTTGAGCCTTATTTTGGTCACATTCCCTTCATTTGACCCTACGAGTGGACTTAGTCTCTTGTTAAACCACACTTGCCAAGGCAAGTGTGGGGTGGGGAGATGTTGTTTTTGAGTCGGGTTGTTGTTTCCTCAGTTTTAGAGCTATAAGGAGAGGAGGAGCTCAGTGGGGCTGGATGCTCGGGTTTCATTTCAAAAAAAAAAAATCAAATCAAATAATTGTGTTGTATATAGAAATAAAGGGTTGAAAAAGGCAATGAGCTTAAAGCAATGATGATGTTAGGGTTGGGATAGTCAGATAGGTACTAAGTATTCGGCTCACCTCACGACACTTGAAACATAGTCGAGTTTGGCAATGAGTTCGGGTATTTTAGTGTCCTATAGTTCCCAAAGTGTTGAAAATGATCAAAAAGGAGTTTGGTAGGTTTGTTTGGTAAAGAAGACGTGGTACGTGTTTGGATTATGTTCACCCGTACTTCTTTTCTCCAGTTTCCCAAATTACCCTTTTCGATTAACCGAATTTACCCTAGCCTAACGTTTTAACCATTCAAGTCCTGCTGGACCGTGTTTAACCTTGGTTAGTCCCGATTAGTGGAGATTCTAGGAAGGGCAGGATTGTGTAAAGTCATTTGTCCGGTATTCCAAGCCCGAAATCGTATTAAGCATAAGTCATCGTCATTCAACACACACTCACTCCGAGTCATGATCTAGTAGAGCCAAAGTAATGCATTCACTTAACTAAGTTCTTTTCACCTCGATATTTTGAAATGCATGCATGTACCGTAAAGTTGATTCCTTGGTATTGTTTGAACGCCTAATTTACTCGAGGACGAGTAAAGGCTAAGTGTGGGGTGGTGATAGGAACCAAATTTACAGTACATTTCTGTACAGTTCAGCCCACGATTATCACATTTCTGGCATGTTTCGGGTGAGTTTAGACCCTATTTTGAGTATCAAATGAGGTTTTATTGCACGGCGAGTGACTGTCAGTTTTCCGTAAACTCGAACTTATTTTAGCATTTTATACTCGTTTTTCCCGAGCACCCGTAGTTTGCGGGGTTATGCGTTTGCTTGTTGTTTTCATATGGATGCAGGACTAGGGTGTCTCGAGAGCCCGAAAGGCGGGAAGTATGAAGTTTAGACGTGCCCGAGGTGAAACACGGAGGTTGAAGATGAAAAAGTGAAGATTTTGGGTCACATGGGTCCGGACGCCCGTCTGGACACCTTGGACGTGCGTTCAGTGGCTGTCCGGACGGACAAAAACCTCTCATCCGGACGGCTAACTCTCTGGAAATTGGGAAAACTTTGATGAAGAATTCGTCCGGACGGACAGACCAAGCATCCGGACGGACAAGAGCATTTCATCCGGACGGACATCTATGCATCCGTCCGGACACCTGGAAAATCAAGAACAGTCCGGCCGGACATGGCGTATATCCGTACGGACAGAAGACTTTCTATATAAAGTTGCCTCATTTCTCACAGCCGCAAGCAGAATATAAGGGGAGATAATATTAGATAGGTTAGGCGATTTGGGGCGATTTTCTTCGTTTCTTAGAGTTAGAATTAGTGTTATATATCATTAGAATCCTCTTTCGATCTTCTCTTTGAATCTCTAACTTTTAGCTTCGATCTGTAACATTTCAAGTGACAAGATTTGTTCTTTTGGAGCTCGAATTTGGTAGTTCTTCAAGTAATCGAAATGGGTATGTTTTCTTGTTGTTTTACCATTGTTGTGATGTTTTTCTTCCGTTTGTATTGTTTAGATTCGAGTATGAGTAGCTAGATTCGTCGTATGGTCGAACCACGTGAATGCGGGTGAAACACCATTAGAGAGATGAACCGGGAGGTAGTGTAGCGCGTAATTTAACGTTTTAATCGATAATCCACATCACGAAACTTGTTTTGATTGTTTTAATAGCTTTGAATGAGATTGACAACCTTGTTCATTGTTGCACACACGTAGCTTATAAATGTATGTTGCGGCGACGTGTGGGAACGGGGTTTCGGGACCGTAGAAGTTTTGGGCTTGAAAGGTAGTCTGACACCTACCCGTGTACTAGATTGACGCCCTAGTCATCGAGTCCAGTTCCAATACGGGGTTTGTCCTATGAGTTATCGTTAGACGGCAAGGTAAGGTAAGGCACACTCCCGGGGTAATCTGTTTAAGGGTAAAGTAATCCGTTGGATCGTAGTTCGGCCATACTTCTTTTAATTGTTTAGAATTCCGAGTAGTGTAATCTTTCTTTTACGCAATAGTATAACTTCACACCTATCTGTTTGACCTGAACTGAGTGCTAAGTCAACTGTGGTACTCAAAAACCAATCTCTGTGGGTTCGACCTCGGACTCCTCAAGCACTATCCTACAATCGACCCGGTCCACTGCCGGTTAGAAAGTAGATTTTGCTAAGGTTTCGAGTTTTTACTTGATCGACCGGACCTAGAAAATCCGCTTATCATGTACCCAAGGACAATCTAACTATTGTATCAGTGAAAGACAATAGTGAATTCCTCCAATCAGAATAGGAGAGGAGTGGATTAAGGGATACACCACCCTGAACACTATAAACCTTTGTGTCTATTTACTTTCAGCAATTTACCTTTCAACACTTTATTTATTGCATATTATATCTGTGTTTGCATAACCTACTTTGAAACGGTATTTGAAGAAGGGACTTATCCGCTGCCCAAAAACTTTTAAAACAAAGAAAAGTTTTTGAAACTCCAGTATTGTCATTCACCCCCCCCCCCCCCCTCTGACTATACTTTTACCCTTCTCAGGGACCAACACTTATGCTTTCGAGCATGACGCATATGGGCCCGGTCGCTTCAGAAAGGCACCTTTTGATCTTATGCTTTCAAGAATGACGCACCTAAACATGTTCTCTCTCTAGCACGACACCTCACAATAAGACGCTTTCGAGCCACAAACATTGATCAAGCCCTATCGCTTTCTAGCATGCCACCTCTCAGCAGGACGCTTTCGAGCCACAAATGCTGATCAAACCCGTTCTCTCTCTAGCACGACACCTCTCAACAAGACGCTTGGAGCCACAAACACTGAACAAGCCCGATCGCTCCCTAGCTGCGCACTAGACTACACTCACGAGCCCTACGTTAATTTAGCATATCGCTCTATAGCAGTCATCTCAGTATACGGTAAATCAAGTCTCCAATAGCTTTGTTCTATGACTTTCATATGTACAATGAATAGCTCAAGGAGTGTGGGGCCATTGATACGCAAAACCCGTAAAAGAGCCCTCGGATTCCCATTGGGCCTCCATGTAGGCCCAAAAATGATTAAGGTTCTTGGCCCAGTCAGTTTGCACCTTCATAAGCCGGACTAGGCCATGCATAATCCAGCCCGCCTCGCCCCATTACGATTCTTATCATTGGCTAGACAACGAGCATCAATAAGCAAAGCCTTCAACTCGCCTTCTTCAAGACGATACGAAGCACTGGGGGCCAGCATGCCTATCCCTCGGCTCGCAGCCCGCTTGACTAGGCAACAGAGTTACGAGACGGTTACAGGTGAAGAGCCTATAATGGCCGAGATACAAGACAACTCGCAAAGTTAGAGCTCGCCTCGCAACTTTATACTAATGCTTTTACTTGTATATCTTTTCCCGCCTTGTAACCGCCGACTCTAAGCCCCTATAAATAGGGGCATTTCTTACCCTTCAGGAGGGACACTAAATTCAAATCGCAGAGAAACTCTGCCAATTTGTCGACAACCTTGTTGTTCTTGCATGTTCATACAATCTTCATATATTTCTTGAGCATTCCATAGCAAAACACATCTTTTAATCCAGATATCCACCTACAAATCCGCTAAATCTTGTTTGTGATAATTGCAATATTATCAGTAATATATTAAAAATATTATAATAATAAAAAACTTATTAGACAATATGGACTATGCCGTCAATTTATATTAGGGTTTTATATTTATTTTTGTATTTCCGTTTATAGCCCTTGTGGCTCTCTATATAAACATCTTGTAATAGCTATTCTCAAATCAATATCAATAAACAATGCATTATGATGTTATAATTATGACATGGTATCAGAGATCCGATCCTAAACCCTAAATCTTTTTCTCTTCTTCGCATGAATTTCTCCTTCCTCTGCAAATTCCTCTGCTCTTTTCCCTTTTAATTTCTTCCACCCTCAGGCTTGCCGCCGCCGCCACCCTCAGGCTCGATGCGATGACGACTCTCTCTTCAACTTCTGACAAACCCTAGCAGCCGCCGCTGCTAGGTTGCCGCTGCTGGATCTTCTCTTTTCCGCCGCTGCGATGACGACTCCCTCTTCAACTTCTGACAAACCCTAGCAGCCGCCGCTGCTGGGTTGCCGCCGCCGGATCTTCTCTTTTCCGCCGCTGCGATGACGACTCCCTCTCCAACGGGTTGATTTTATTTTCTGCATGGGTATATCCCAAAATATTTTCTTTTCTGCATGGGTATATAAAAAAAACAAAAAAAATTATTTTTCTGCAAGGGTATATCCCTCCCTCCTGTTCCCACAGGTTGATCATCGGTTCTCTTTCGGGTATATCCCTCCCTTCGACAGCCATCAACGCCAACAGGTTTCAAGCTTCATGTCTGCTGCGCTCCCATGTGCTTGAGGGGGCCTATTGGAGATATAATTAGATTTGCTCGTGTAGCTGTTGCTTTATTTCCAAGCTTGGTCTTCGCACAGCGCCGTCCGCTTGAGGGAGCGTATTAGACAATATGGACTGTGCCGTCAATTTATATTAGGGTTTTATATTAGGGTTTTATATTTATTTTTGTATTTCCGTTTATAGCCCTTGTGGCTCTCTATATAAACATCTTGTAATAGCTATTCTCAAATCAATATCAATAAACAATGCATTATGATGTTATAATTCTGACAAAACTTAACTGAGCCGATCTCAAGAAATTTTTTACCTGCTCAAACGAACTCTATCCGAGCTCGAGCATTACGTTTTTTAGGGGCTACTCGACTTGATAGGTAAATGCTTGATCAAGATGGGATCGTTTACATCCTTAGAAGGCACGTAGAAACCCAACAAAAAAATATAGGGCCAAAGACCCAAAAGTACACAAAACGGACTTATTGGACTTATAAGGACTAAAAGGAATATGTTGTATATACTTTGGTTGAACGAATGATTTGCTGGCAAATGACTGTTCTGAACATGAGTGTGGCAACACTAGCTCTGAACTGCTATTTGCTTGCAGGCTTTGAGAGTGTGGCAAACTTGGGGCTTAATTTTCTTTACTTTAAACCCCTGAGCCTGAATTATCTTGTGGCTTGTGGCTTTATGACAATAATAAGTGGTGGTTAAATTGCGGTGGTTTATCACTGAACATTTATTTTTGCAAATTTTCGCATTTTGGTTCTGATAAATGCTATCTCAATCTTTTTGATTGTTCTGCTAATCTGTCACACAAAAACATCTCTGTCATTGATCTTTGTTTCAATTAGGATTTTCCGAGTACTTTGATGTGTGGTGTTTTTTCCATTGTCCATATAATATTCATGCTAATTTTCCTCATTTGATTTTTGTTGTTATTAGCCTGTATGGATGCATGTATGATAAGCATGCTTAGAATACTTGCGTCCGGCAACATTTTTCTTGTTTGTGTGGCAACTTTGGTATGCTTTTCGTGCGATTTTTTTCCCTTTAGATAGTGAATACTTGGATTTTTATTTTTTTTATGTGAAAATGGGAAATCGATTAATGTGATAGTAAACATAAAGTAGCATGAGTGTCAATGCCAATGCCTAAAGAAATGTATTATCACCATTGTACGAGTTTCAAAACTATTGGTGAAGCCGTGAAAGCTCAATCACTTTTTATACAAAACTTTTTCCTCTTCAACATATTTTCAACCTTCTGTACTTAATGCAAATGCTTGTTAAGAGGAAAGGGTTTCCAGAAAACAAACTGCACCTCACGTGATTTTCTTCTTGCAAATGATTTGCTCTATATTTTTACGAGCAGGCCTCACCTTTGTGATAACTGATAAGTTGACTTGGATTAGGTTGTTTATGCAAAAACGGATATTGCCGCTCACTCAAAAGGAATAACTGCATTTATCATTGAGAAGGGAATGCCTGGGTATGCTTGGAAAAACTGCCACAGCAAAAAATGATTCGTGGAAAGCCAACAATGCTACAAGAATGCACCATAATGCAGCAAGAGTAACCATTCTTCAGAGAGCAAAACAGCCCCAACCCCCCTCCCCCCACCACACCAAACTGTTTACTAATGCACAACATGACTAACCAGGTACATTTCAGATTAACACAATTAACGAAAAATCATACCCCACACAACACATGTAACACTGCCAACCTATTTCCACAGGAAACGCATGAACTACTACGTGGCACAAACACACGCCTAGCAGATATGACAATTTGCACCCAGGTGCGTGCGCAGAGAAAGAGATTCGATGACCGCAAAATGCGGTACTCAATCCGACAACTGCACTTCGGGAGCCCGAATGAACCAGACCAACAGACGCCTCATACCATCACGACAGAAACAGTGCAAAAGGAGACAACAGGTAATTGCATACACTAAATACCTGTCCCACTTGTACCGTTTTCCTTCACACTAATTTCACGGTTGTCACTCACTCGCCCTACCCATTGATTGAGTACACCACACAAATACGGCAGATCATGTATGTGCAACTTCAGCTTGTTTCACCATTAGTAAAAGCCACAACATTGACTAAACGAAACAAACATGTTAACCTGCAGGCTCAGCAGCGAAACGCCAGCAAAATAACACAAAAACAGAGGACAACCATGCTGCGGAAAGACTGACTCGCAAGAGAAAGTGCACCTGGATACCGGAAAAGATGGGAATGCAGACTTATTGGCACCGGTGACACCCATCAAAAATATGAAGTTCACATATATCTAAGGACACTACTCCTCAGCAATGTAAAAACCCAAATCCCTATTCCCCTAGGTCCATAAACACTGTCTATTTTGCTAACTACTCCCACAATGGCAGCTTATGTAAGATACAAACACCAGCATGCCAGAACAACTGTAGTCAGACCAGTGACAATGTATTTTGGGAAACACGTTGACACTTGTACGCCGTGTTTCGAAGCACAACTACTTTCAGGAAAAAACGCATAATGGACGCATTTTGACATATTACAACCACATCTTCCCCTACCCCACAACGCAAGACATTAAAAAAACAACTTACCCATTCGAACACGCAAAAAACAACACAACCCGAGGGCCTCATCGTGCAAAGCACGATCATCCCACTAGTATATATATATATCCGTATTGCAAAAGTGGTTGATGAATATCCCATTTGGACTTTATTTGGATTAATTTTTATTTGTGAATGAATTTAGGTTGAAAATGTTGTTTGGATTACATGTAGAATAAAATGGAAGTGATTAATAGTAGAAAAATGGGTGTCCAAGTCCAAACACACCCGTGAAGGTCTTTCTTTTTCAGATGTACATCGTAGAGCAAGATGGAAGTGATTAATAGTCAACCCCAACGACGAGAACTGGAATTCCTCTTTCAGTCCATCATCACATGACAATAATAATAATAATAATAATAATAATCTATACCCCAATTCTAAATTCAGTCCATCAGTACTCAGTAGTAGCGATTATAGTAGTAATCTTCGTGGCGGCGGGTTCTTTATGGGTTTCTCTTCCATTTACATCCGTCTCTGTTCAGACGCCAACAATACAGGCGGGGTAACAGTGTTCGAAACGGTCTTGCTATGGCACAACTCGATGGGCTTGAAGCTTCAGTGATTGCGATCGAGACGTTTCCGACTTTCTCGTATTTGGATAAGCCTAAGTCTTCAAATGACTTAAGAGAAATCGATTAATTCCCCGGCAACGGCGCCAGAAAGTTTGATGACCAAAATAGTAACGACCAACCTTAACCGGCAGAGTACCGGGTCGGAAGTACTGCAGTGGAGAGCAAAGTCGTATCCCACGAGGAATCAATCAAGTACCAAAGTCATTCTCATACTTAGTTTAGGTTAATCAAGTGTGTTCAAGTTTTGATTATGCTAAAACGATTTTTAAACTAGAGATAAAGAAAGAAAGAGACATAGCCAAATCACGATCCAATCGAATACTTTCGCCCCTCTAATCGATTATTTGGGAATGAAGACTACCAACCAACCATCCTAATGCTTATATCGACTCGTTCATGGGTGCAAACCCCTAAGATAGTACTAGACGCCATGCAAAACCTAGTACCCTTTGCCCGGTTCAACAGTCCGCCTTTAAGGATTTAACTGACCGGAATAAGATAAACGCTCTAGAGCCGCTCGATTTATACCGACAAACCTCGTTACCCAATCGATCTAAACAACTCAGTCAATTATAAATAACGATCTTAAAACCCCCTTTCCCACATCTCTTCGCAACATACATTTATAAAAGTGATGTGTGACTTCATGAACTAGGTGATCAAGCTAATTCACGCATTAAGAACAATTAAACACTACCCAATCCCAATTAATCAATTAGAGGGTGATTTCTTCAACTATCACATGATTCGACTATGGTACGGTTTAGCTACACATTATTAAACAAGAAAGAGCAATTAAGGAAAGAATTAAAGCCATAAAACAAGAAGAGGAATGCTATTAATTACCAAAATCGCCGTAGAAGTCGGATTACATCAAATTTCTTCAAACACCCATATCCAAGGATGAAGATGAAGACCCAAGATGATCCAATCCAAGAGTAGAGAAGAAATCTATTCTAGAAACTAAACTAATTTAAGTCTAATCTAAGGGAAATGAGGGTTAGGAAGGATTTAGGGGAGGGGGAAGGGGAGAAGAAGGGAACGAGTCTCTGTATGTACATACATAATTAGATCTAAAAATCTCGTTTTTAAGCTGAAAATATGCTATTTTCGATGTTTACGGCGTGCACCGGAGGTGTCTCGGCGCACTCCGAGACATCACCGTAATTTTGTAGCTTCAACAGCATTGATGGCCTTCAGTAATATGGCAATATCTTCGCGTGTATAGCTCCAATTTGAGTGATTAAAGTTGCGTCGGAAAGCTCATTCATTTGTCTACAACTTTCATGAAGACCACAAGTCCAGAAAATGCATGTATCTGGGAGAAAAATGCATACATAGTGAATGTAAGGCGAAAACACCAACTGTTTTGATCCGTTTCCATCCCCGGGCTTCGGTTATGCCACTCTAAGTATCATGCCTCATCTTCCGAGCTCACGAGTCACCTATTTCCTGCATTTCCATAGCACAATATACCAAGCATAATCCCGCAAGATAAATAGGGCTCGAATAGGGCCAAAACACCGTAAAATGATAAGGTTTTCCATCAATTTGATGGATTACCTCTAAGTAAGTGCTCAAAGCGTTTTTACCCTATAATCGGTCTAAAACCACCCAAAACAAGCCAAGAGTGTCGTAAACGGGGGTTAAAACATGCACCAAAACATAGTAAAGTTGACTCTCATCAAAGTGCCTCAGATCTTTTCTACCTTGTAGAGCTAACATCTCAAACAGATTGGTCTCCTATGGTATCTCCCCTATCTGTGGTATATGTTGTTACCATTCTGAAACTGCAAATCACATTTTAATTAATCGCCCAAAAGCTAAAGAAGTGTGATAACTGATCCATCTTTTAACCTATCTAACTAGTGGATGACAATTGTCTCTAACAAGAATGCTAATTCTTGAAAGGAGACTATTTGAAGAACCATTCACATATATTCTGGCACCTATGGAAGTCTAGAAACGATTGGGTCTTCAATAGAAACATAATTGAACCAAATGGAAATCTTGATATGGATAATAAAGACTACCGATGCTAACAATCCTGATTGAAGGCCTGCCCAAATTCAGATTGATGATGCTCCCCTTCTTGGTTCTGTTTGTTAAACGACAGATTCAGAGTATCTGAATGGCGGAAGAAATCATGAAGATTGTTTTCTACATCCATTGTTACTCGACTGCGATCATAAGGATCATTTCCTACTTACTCGACTGCGTCCCCGTTTTGCCATGATGTTGTTGCCGTCTTGATAAGGATTCCGGTATCTCTCTCCTTGCCTACAATCATTATGTGTTGGTTCTTTCGTAGCTTTATGATGGAGTAAATCATTGTTTTTATAGGTGGAGAAAGGGCCAAAATCCGAATGACCTAGGGTTTTGCTTTAATCTCGACCGTCCATCGAAGCCGAGTTTTAATCGGATTAAAACTCCTTTTATTTAACCAATTAGATATTATTAGCATATTTCCTAGGGAAAACTAATTTCCTATAAGTCCACTATTACAGGGTAGGAAATTACTCAGGCTCAATTAATGGGCCGACATAAATTTTCATACAGGTTCTGTTAAGAGCAATAGTAGTGGTTGGAACCAAAAGGGGCCTCTAAATATGAGGTGGTGCATGTGTCGGGCATTTATTAGACATTGGCAAAGAAAAATGTACGTAATGACTTGTTAATGTGAATGAGAGACTTTAATTGTCTCCATTGGCCTCTCTGCACCGACAGGAATAGAGAAGTTTTGAAAAGAAAAGGCATGAAAATAAAAGCCACTACCCCATTTTCTTTTTTAATAAGGTGTCTATTTTTCTGATGTGGCAATCGAAGGCCAAAAATATAGGCCAGTACATATGCTCTAATAACTCTTAACTTGTCTACACATGAGTTTACTCTTCAAACTGATGCTGCTTGGATCAACCCATTCTGGGTGCGGGTGGGGGTGGGGGTGGGGGTGGCATTGCTGTGTTTGACAAAAACTACAACTTGATTGAAATTTGAGGAGGATCCTTAAAGGGTATGGACTCTGCTCTCCGATCTGAAGCTGAATTTGTTAGGTGGTCGTTGTAGAAGGCGAAAGAGAAGGGTTGGAGAAGCATTCTTGTTCAAATAGATTCTCTGGTCTTGTGTCAACTGATCAATGGCTCTAAAAACCTAACCCTAGAGAACTATGTCCCAGTTATGGACATTCAGACTTTTATGAAAGGCTTCTCCTTCCGTAGAATCTTGTATGTGAGTAAGAAACTCAATGTTATTATTCATGCTATGACTGCTTCTGCTAAAAAAAAAAAACTTGAAAATCCAACTTTTTGAATTGAATCTTTTTCCACATAGATCAATTCCTTGATCCTTGTTGAGGATGAAGTTAGAAGGTCAAACGCCCGGATGTAACACTTTCTTCCTTATTAAATGAATTGTCGTATTAGAAAAATAAGTTAGTAAATTTTTTTTTTTTTTTATTTGTAATAAAGTCCACGTGATTTGCCAACCCAGTCGTCGGTTTGTTTCTCGTAACGAAATTCTATCTCAGACACTAAAACGTGATTAAAAGCAATGATAAAAAAACCAACCGCACCTTTTCCTTAAATTATTCAATTTCCCAAAAGGTAAGTCATTTCCTTCTCAAAAAAAAAAAAAAAAAAAAAAAAAAAAAAACCTCATCGGATAAATATTTCATCCAAATGTAACCAATGCCCAGCGGCCGTAGAATGTTCCGGCCGTAAGAAGACGGCTGTTGCGACTCTTCAACCTGAAATTCTCCGGCTACATTATCTCCTGCTTTGTCGCCACCGTTTTTCCAGCAGCGCTGACATGCAAATCCGTGTGAAATGCGCTGCGGTCACACATCTCTGATCTATGCCATTCGTCGGTCCATCGCCAAAGCCTTGGTAGGATACTACTAAATATATGTGGATGAGCAGAGCAGCCGAAGGAGGAGTTCAAAGATAATGGTAGGACTCTTCTTGTTTGCCGATCCGAGATGTGAGCCTATGAAGTTTGGTGGTTGTGAATCGTGATCCTCGTGCTAGGTTCCAGAAATGGTACTGTTGAATTGCTAAGCTCTCATTGTCATGGGTGGTACTTTGTAAGTTTCTTAATTAGTATTGTTTTCTGTTGAAATTTTTTGTTAAGCTCTTATGGGTTATTGTTATGGAAAAGAGAGATGAATGGAGGAAGAGTGTTGTTTAGAGTGGGAGCTATAAAAGGGCATCAAGGCCTAATCAAATGCCTGCAAGCATCACATTATAATGTAGCCGTGTAGGAGGCGGTTTCATGCTATATAGTGGAAGCCATGATAAAACTATCAAAGTGTGGTGGGTTCTTAAGTAGCATTATGATACAACCATTTTTTTCCCTTTCTTTCTTTAATTTAAAAAATAAGTGTTATGTGCATATAGTTGGAGTTTTTCTCCTCCTAATTAAGGTCATTCATATAGTGCTTGCTTGTTTACAAAGAGCATATTGACTGGCTTCAGAAAGCTTGTTTTAAAGATGTTCAGCTGATAATAATTGGTCCAAAACAGATCTTCTCGTCTTGATCATGGGTTGTTCTATGACTGGTGTGCGTGTCAGCGTGTGCAACATACGTAAGGAAACTCCCCTCTACATCTTGGTCCAAAAGGAGGAAGATGATTAGAAGCTTGTATATCCATTGTTGTTTCTCTTTCGTTTCATATTGTCGGTGGACTCATTGTGATTTATTTCGTTCTTGTTCGTATGCACATGTGGATTAAGGATAAATAAGTCCCAAAAGGTATGTATGCCTATCTAAAGCTTCCAACAAAACAGTTAAACATAAGGTAGAGACTAGACCTTGGAGTTGGTCTACAGCAGATACATAGGATTATTTTTTATGGGCATACTCGCTTGAAGTTGATGTACAAAAATCTGCAGAATGAGCATTCACATGCTACTTAAAACCATGGATTGGAGATTCGGCAATATGGTAAGCTTATGATATAAATTATTTTTTTTCTTATTTGTTACTTGTAACTATTTTTTTGTTTGTTGATTTCATCAAAGTGTGGTTGAAATGGTTTCTCTGGAAAGTTGTTTTGTGAAATTGATGTCGGTTAGTTTTTCAGTTATAGATTTTGGGGATGATAATCCTATGTTTTTGGATCTTTATTACTTAACTTTCAGTTTTTTTGTAGAACCCTAGGCTTGAAAGTTTGTGCTTGTTCTGTTTTTCAAGTCATTATAGTATGATTTAGTTGTATACAGCTATGTTGTATCGGGTGATTCTTCCATGGTTACTCCATTTGTGGAGTTGTATCGTGTGGATGAATCTGAACCGCGCAGTTTGAATTCAAGTTAAAGTGTCTGGAAAACGAAGAATTATCGGCATATCAGAATAATCGTTGGCTAAACAAGAAAATTAGAGAAAGAGGCTAAGCAAAATCAAAATCGCTAGTTTTGTTCAAAGAAAGAAGAGGAGTTTAAGAAATAAGTCATCATCCCAACATGTGGAGCAATCATCACAGCCTATGGTGCAAGGATTTGTAGCATTGCTTCAACGAAGCGAGTACCTTTCACATGATGATAGTTTAGTTGTATTTCCCTCCCATAGAAGTGTGAATTTAAGTTGTGATCCAGTCTTCTAAGGTAATGTTGATTTACCGTTATTCATCTATAGTGCATTTTTGGATGGCTCTGATATAGAGCATTTTTTGGTCTTCTCTTTTTGCTTGGTATGGCTCATAGAGCGCCTTTCATGTATGCTATGAATGTTATTTGCTGATTTTCTTGTTGTTCAAGTTTAGTACAAATATATAGTGGAAAACACATATTTTGGAGGCAATTATTTCCATATTTCCCTTCTGTTTTTTGTCCTTTTGTCCTTTGTATATTTTACGATCTAAGTAATAAAATTCCCGTATGCTACTACAATATTCTAAATTTCTAGTTTAGTTCATGTGCAAGTTTTTCAAAAGGAATATTAATATTGTTTCAACCACTTTGACACAACAAATGTCCTTACCGTTTTAGAATAAATTTGACAGACAGAAAATTATTTCATCAATAGAGATAAACATAATTCAGAAACTTGATTTTCAACGGGAAATGCAATGACCTTAGTCATTAAGCAAAATCCAGTCCCCGCCATTCAAATCCATATAAAAATCATCTGTATTGGAATTTAAACACAGATCCGTAAAATACCGAATATCTAAATCCTTCTTTACCCGCATTGCATAATATATTTAAAACACACTCACACCTGTGGGATCGGGGGTGAGGGGACTCTTAATGGTAGGGTTTACCATTTTTTTAAAACACACTCCATAACAATACATTTAGTTTAGTCATTCCTCTTCACATCATTACAAAGCAAGAAACATGGCAACTTGATGAAATAAGTTGTCTACATGAAATGAACATTTTATTGAAAGAAACACACACACACACACATACAAAAAAAAAAAAAAAAAGACTACTATATCCATGTGAAATACACAAGGAGATACAATAAAAAATCATCATATAATTCAACGATCCGTTGAATAATAGGTCACTCTATTCAAAAGAGATAGCGAAGGCCTTCCCCTTTCAACATATACTCAAAAGCTTCGTTTATCTCAGCAAACTTAACTTCATGTGTGATAAAACTTTTCCAATTCAAGCTCCTGCACAAACCAGAAATAAAGTCACAAAAAGCTCTAGACTTTGCACAACATGATTTGTATATTATATCAAGATGCATAACATGATTTTAATGATTAAAGCTCAATGATTTTTCCACTTTTAGTTGAACGATTATGAAGTTTTGCTGTCTTTGCTAAATGATGTTGTACATATTTCTTATCATTTTCTGGTGATGAGTAGCTTATTTTTTCAGTAAATTTATAAATAAAAAAAATGGCTGCCATGGCCGAAATTACAGGTCGCCGGAAAATCTTTTTACACCAAATTCTAAAATTCTAAGCAATAGAGTAAAGAAGACATCACAAAGTCCATTTCGAACTCCAACTCTTCCCCAATATGCATAATCAACATTAAAGCTTGAATTTTTCAATAAAAAAAAATCCATTAAAGCTTGAATCTCACCGGAATTATCTTCTTCCAAAAGAGGTGAAGCAACACAGCCATGTCCGTCCATCTCTCTCTTAAATCGCAACAATGGTGGGCTGCAGGACGGCCACCGGAGCCAAGCAAGATTTTTTGAGAAATGGGGCAGATAAGCAGCACAGATTTTATGATATGATAGGGGGGGGGGGGGGGGGGGGGGGACTGAATTGCAATTATTGTATAATTGAGGAGTAAAGGTTGAAAGGTGGGGTTTTTAATTTTCAAGAACGAAAAAGGCGTCGTTTTCATTAAATTTGCCGACAAAAAATTCATGTGGCTGAGATTAATATCAGCCACGTGTCAAGCTGAGAATAACCTAAAGCTGGATTAATGTTGGGATATCAAAAGCAGATGATCCGGGCCGAAGTAAACCAATATAAGCATGTATTTTTTTCGGGTACGTTTTGAAAACTTCTTTCTAATATTGTTGTTCTGTTTTGTTGTATATCTTCGAATTGAAGACCGAAACTGTTGATACCATGCTGGTTTTGATACATGAGGGCAAAATGTAGATGGCGCGATATATGATCTCTTTTGCAAAACTATGTCCCTTAGCTGAAGATCAACGCCCTCATTTATTCGATGGTCCTCTCTTGCTTGTTTTAAGAGAAATGATTGTGCCGCGATATATGCCACAACAAATTTTTAAATCAGACTTTTTTGAGACCATATGATTCCACATCATAATCAATGAGCCTAAAGTGTGTTGTGTACAACGTTTTTCTTTAATGTTTTTTTTAAGAAAACGATTTCTTTATTGGCTATCAGTGTTGTGTACAATGTTGTGGTCATTATCACTACTCTTGTTCAAAAGACAAAGGAGGCAATCCAGTTGCCATTTCCGCAGTTTCGTAATTACAATGCTTGATTGAAAAAAGGGAACATCTTTTCACACAGCAAATTATTCTGACTCAATGCGAGTCAGAAAACGATGATTATTCTGATTCAATTCGAGTCAGAATTTTGTATATTTTCCATACACAGTACCAGTCAGAAAGTATTTCTGACTAAAATTGAGTCAAGAAAACTTTTAACATTCTGTCTGAAATTCGGTCAGAACCAACGAGTTTGCAAATTATTTTGACCCAATTCGAGTCATAAAATGATAATTAAGCTGATTTAATTCGAGTCAGAATGTTGAATGTTTTCCCTACCCAATACCGATCAGAAAGACTTTATAACTAAATCTGAGTCAAGAAAATTTTTAACATTCGGTCTGAAAGTCGGTCAGAATCAACAAGTGAAATAAACACAAATATGAAGGGTAAAATGGAAAAGAAAAATGTTGTGTATTAAGATTTTTATTTGTGTGAAAAGACATTTCCATTGAAAAATGGGATGAACAATGTAATATCACTAAATTTTGTGTGACGGCAAAAAGGTAATTTTAATGGATTTATGTTATTCTATGAATATTTTTTTCTTTTTCTAGGTGAATTTAATCAAAGGCTTTCATTAATTATTGGGAGTTGATTTAGGGAGCCTTTATTCGTAGCACATTCAATCTACTTCCGTACCCCATTAAATTGAAAAAAATATGATATCTATCTGTCGCACCACACATTAAATTTCAGTAATACAATATCTACTTGTACACCACACTTTCAGTCCAAAGTGATGAAAAAGAACCGTTTTGTTAATTTTTTTACCACCACCAGATTTATATATTATCATTTCCCCCTAATTTAATAAAAATAACAAACCCCCCCCCCCCCCCCCCTCTTTCCTCTTCCCCGTTGTATAAAAATACAACCTCCCACTTTTTTCCCGGCGACCCATGTTTGCCGGCATCAACCACCGGTGGGACCTCCAACCACCACTGTTCTACTCCTCTTCTAATCTTGTCTTCCTCCCTTCAACCTTGAAATCCAAAACCTTTACATCCCCACCCAAAAAGAAACCCCCCTCCCGCCGCCCTTCCACCTCCAAAGCCATGACGGCGGCGGCTTTTCAGCTCCGATACAGTCTTTTTCGAGCACCCACCACCGGAAACCCATCCCCAACCTGAACCCGCCACCAATACCACCCAATCCGTCCCTTCCCCTCCCAAACCACCTGCCCCTCCCCCTCCAATAGCGGAATCCAGCCAGAATTCTTCTATTGCCGATTCCGGCCAAACCGGGTCACCTTCAACCAAAACCTTCATTGATTCCGATGACCCCTTCAACATACTTTTTGGTCCTTCAAAATTATTGGTGTATGTAGGGTCTGGGATGTAACTATATCAAATTAAGGGATTAATTTGTAATATAAAAAAATTCTGTGGAAATAGTATATATGTGTGGTGTAAGGTAGAAATTAAGATGTAATTAATGAATGAAAAATATAAGAATTTCATTGTGGTGTAAAGGTAGATTTAGGTTTTAGATGTGATGTGATGTATAGAGTGGTGCAATGGTAGATTGGATGTGGTGCAAATAAAGACTCCCATAAAAAAAACACATAAGATCAACCAGATTTCATCTTGCATATTAGGAGTCATCATTGAGAGACCATGGACTTATAATAGGTAGTTCCGATAAATTGAATACAATAATTAACATTTTAATTATTTTCATTCAATCTGCTATTATGATATCATAAATCCAGAATTAAACTCTAATATTTATGTGTATTTCCCACTCTTAATTACAGAGGGTCTTTGATATAATCATTTCATGAAACTCACCCACAATAAACAATTCTTAAATAATGTCGGATAATAATCCGTAAACCTTTTTCAGTGTCTCTTATCCCTATTAACCATTACTCTACTAATAATCAATTTGTGTATAATCAATATTATATATTCAGCTAATTGATTAGTTTCTGGACTAACAGTTAAGAGAATCATCTTCGTATTTCCCACGTGAGGAATGGATTCAATATATATGACTTACATTCACAGTTACTTATTCCCGAATGATATGATCGTGAAAGTGGTTCCGACTGCGGCACTTAGCAGTCGTTGACAAACACATCAAACACCACCCTAAAACAAACAGGAGTCTGTAATCGTTTCAGGATTCAAATTTATCTATACATGATCATTTTGTGGTTTAATAAGATTTCAAGATCATGAAATCAAATGAAAATTTTAGATTAAATTGGTTTGAGTCCTATATGATTGTATCATACTATCCCACACACACACACATACATACACACACACACATATATATATATATATATATATATATATATATATATATATATATATATATATATATATATATGTCCAATATCGACACTCCAGATAAGTCGGTCACACACATATTGTTCTGGGGTATTATATTAATGATGTTTTAACTAAAAGATTCAATTTACACAAACTTGCTATTTAAAGTGTATCTCCATAATCTAAATCTTCGTTTACATAACACCTTAGGTAATGTGAATTATGGTAACACTATGAACACATTGAGATTTTCTTTGATGTGCATTGAAATGCATAAAATAAAAAAGTAGCTTAGCTAAAGTGGTAAGTGACTTGAGAATGCCTAGGGAGGTCACCGGTTCGATTCTCATCTGAGGCGTCATGTTAAAAGAATTCTTGGCTAGGCCTTACCCTGAGTAAGAGTCGGACTCTGCAGACACAACCCGGCCCGAACTCCGAATTAGTCGGAGTAGTGGGTTCTGGATACCGGGGGCTTTAAGAAGAAAAAAAAAAGGAAAAAAAAAGAAAGAAAAAAAGCAAATAATGGTAAACAACAATGTCATTTTATTTCAATAGAAGGCATTACAATATTGGTTTCGTACACCATGCCTAACACTCACCCCCCAAAATTTACCCTTAACATTCTCACCGTCAACCTCAACCTCATCCCTGCACTTGCATATCATATCCCACACTCATTCCTTACCCTGATCCTCTACCTTCTCCCCCATCTCAACCCTACCTCTTACGCCCCATATATCCACCCAAACCCTACCTCATACATCCACCCCACCCTCACCCAGTCTTTCTCCCTACCCTTATCTTATCACCCCCCACCCACCTCCACTCGTATCACATTAATTTTCCACTTCGTATTATCGTATGACAAATACACGGTAGAATGTCTCAATAATATCACATTTCTTTTATTCACCCGCTAATTTCAAAGTGCTCACGGATCGACGACTTATACTTCCTCAACCAATTAATCTTTTTTTTTTTTATGTCTTTTCAAAGATAAGGGTTTAAGTGACACAATATGAAAGATGTCCGGCAAAAAAAACTTTAAAAAAAGATTTTTGTAAAAAATGACATTTTACTAGTGAAAGTGAAAGTGGATTACGTTGTTTTTCAACACGAAACCAACGTAATTTACTTTCAAATTCACGGTCATTTTCACTTTCACTAATGAAATATTCTTTTTGATAAAAATATTTTCTTATAGTCATAAAATCCTGACATTTTTTAAATATGTCATAATTGTCAATTAACTATTCTTATTACTATTAGGGGCGGGGATGGGGAATCGACCGATTAATCTTTTGTGAGGCATGTTCCCCCTTAAATTCTCTTGTTTATGGAGCTCATACGCACACCTGACTGAGTTGAGTTCGAAAGATTCCTTTAATTTTAATTTTTACTTTAAATTTTAATTGCTCATCGTTCCTGTTCCTGTTCCTGTTTTTTTCTTCCAGAATTCATTTTCTACAAACCGTACCAACATTTTTCATATGATCTCGATGACATATTGTGGCATGATAAATTTCATGATGTACCATCAAAACAAGAAAAAATGCCTCCAGCAGGTAAGTTGTATACTTGTATTCTTATCAGCTAATATATCAAAATACTATTTCGAATTTTATTCTGAGAAGTGAGGACTCATCTCTACACCACAAGCTAACAGAAATCCGCATTTATATCACCACACTAGTGGCGGATTCATAAATTTATTCTAAAGGGATAACCGGGGCAAACACCGATGTCCAAACTAAAATTTAGGTACCCCAAAGGGAAGCTCTCTAAAAGGAAATCAGTACAAGAAAGAAAACAAAACTTTTCTAACTATAAGGTACACTAAATACACACAATTACAAGCACTACAATGTACAACTAAAAGTAACGAAGAACCGTTCACTTAGCATTCCTTGTCTCAGACCCACAACCCAAAATCATAAGGCACGAGATCACACAGTCCATGCTCCAATGCAATGGGTATGAAATAGACACATTGAATGATAGAGGATATATAGGGTTATAAAACACACCCAATAAACTCACTTGATACCGATATTAAGAAACCGCCCGGATCCTCGCTTATCGATTCCAATAAGACAAGTCCTGCATCAGATAAGAAATATAGCAAGAAAGTCACAAACAAGTCTATAAAGCTTAATACTGGGACTTTCTTATGGAACAAGAAACCAACATGTGCAGTAGGATATGGGAAAGGGGGGCGGGTCTTTAATATATTGTAAAGTCCACATCAGTAAAGTAATGTCCTGCTCACCCCTATATAAGTGTGAGACATAAAGGTCTTGTAAACTCGGGTTAGCTTATTTTAGACCAAGCGGGGACGGCCGTCTAAGTAGTTGACCGGACCATTTATGACTCATTTAGCACTACCGGGCCCGGGGTCTGGGGGGCCCATATAAGTGTGAGACATAAAATGTCTTGTCAATTCGGGTTAGCCCTTTTAGACCAAACGAGGATGTCAGTCTAAGTAGTTGACTGGACCATTTATGACTCATTTAGCGCTACCAGGCCCTGGGGTTTGGGGTCATTACATATATGTCGTGTTATAATTTAACATGACATGGTATAGAGCTTGAGGTCATGGATTCAAACTACTTTGTCAGCATTGTCATGCTATTTGTATTGTCCACATTTTGAGTCTTTATTTGACATTTTGTGTCCAATGTTGGCTATAAATTAAACTTTTGAGATTGATGGTTATTCAAAATATTCTATAAGCAAAGGATGAGTTCAGTTTTAAACTCTTTCATATAGAACCAAAGCATGTGTGATGCTAGTACTCACCTCCCCAATATTTAATAAGCTGGTTTCAGTATCAATGCCCATATCCGTGATTATAGGTTCTTCTTCGATCTCAGCATCCGTGAGAGTCAAAGCCTTCTGCAGTTTCTTTGGAGAAAATACCTCAACCTCTACCATGAATAAGGCAGTCACTGGTCGATGATCAGAAAACCTAATTTCTTGCCTTTTATAGCTCATTAACCTTATCCCTTTTCCTAACGAGAGAATTCGGTCACACCTGAAAAAAGGGATGGAGAAAAAAAAAACATACAACAAACTTTACCAATATATGACCAAATGAAATATACAAAATTCTTGCAGAAAGTGAACAAATTCGCTGGATAGGCATAAATGCAATATACATACCATGCTGGAGTCCGTCTCCCGGATTTTGGATCTTCACCAACATACTTGTCTGAATTAATGTCATACTTATAAGTCGGTGCAAAAGTCAGAGTACCTTCTGACCATCCATCAAATGTACGGCCTTTTCTAAACTCTTTGATAAGCTGCCAGAATTATAAAGTGAGTTTCACCAAGAAGTATAAAAACGGAGGCACAAAATGATAAAGTATCAGAATTCTGGCAGTTTAGATTTTGACTTAAAACTTACATGAATGAATGAAAACGTGTTTTTGTATTCTTAAAATTGAACATGCATTTTATAGACAGAATACAAAAACACGTTTTCATGCATTCATGTAAGTTTTAAGTCAAAATCTACTTATGAAAAACACCCTTACGCGCGGATTCCAGCAACTTTAAGGAATTATTTTTTAAAAATTTATACCTACACCTGATTTGCAGATCTGAACAGTGAAAGCATTATTTTTATAATAATATCCACTTTTTGAAGCTGAATCCTTCTTTTCCATATTTCATAACCAGAGGACATAGGTAATATTGAAGAGAAATATTCCAAAACTAGTAAAGCAGCAAGTGTGGCTGTTCCCGTATAATAGGAGTATATGTTTTCCAATCAGTCATTCGATAAGCAAGGGTTCAAAGTTGTTCAAAACTGAAAAACTAACCTGATCACTAGCAATTAACTTTGACCAATCCCGTTTGGCCATTAGCTCCTTTGTTTTCTCATATGATAAGTTAAGACGATAATTCAGATCTCCGACCAAAATAATTCTCCTAAAACATGACAAAAACGTTGTTAGAGGAACGAACACCTTCTAGAGAAACGGAACAACAAATTCCAACAATCACAGGTTGTTTAAACTTATGATAATTTACTGAGATGTCATTTGATAAGAAGGAACAAAAGGCCTTAACAACAGGCGTTGTGATCTTTTGGACAGCTAAACAGGAGAAGTGTAATAAAATTTCAAAAGTACTTTATTAGAGTCCAGAGAATCACCAAGTGTAGAAAATGCATTTCTGCTGCAGGATTTGCATGCAAAGTTGGCCTGTTAGAGTTTTACATACAAGCTATCAAACTCAAACCTACTTTTAAAAGTTCACGGTTTCACGTACAGTTAAAAGTATCCAAAATTCACTCTGTATGTTCTCCAGTTCAGCTTTCTGAGATTCTAAAACCCATCCATAGAAAATCATAACTATGATACAGGAGCTTATGAATCAATTCATTGCCTAAAGTAAATATTAGCAGTCAGGATCCCTATTACTTATATATATATATATATATATATATATATATATATATATATATATATATATATTTATATATATGTGTGTGTGTGTGTTAAAATCCCTTGTTGTGAGCTTTTCCTAGTATTTACCTCAAGTGTTCACAATAGGCTGTACAACAAGGTACGCATTACTGCAGATAGAAACAAAAGGTGCATTTTTTCTAAGGTTGAAGACCTATAGTAAAGAAGAATTTATTTAAATAAATCCAAAAATAATCAAACTGAAAAATAATTTTGTAGCGTAACTAGCAACGAAAAACTGTCACTGAGCTGTTCATGCAGGAAACCGAGATAACATCAAGAGATAGGTCTTCAAGGATAAACAATGCTAACAAACAGGAAAAAATAAAAACATGCAGTAAGCAAGAAATGTGGCATCATATTGCAGAAAAACAGAAGTATCGAATGACACATTTGATGCCTCGTACTCACTCATGGTCATGAATCCTTTTAGGCGGACCAAAACCGGAATCACAATTAAAATGAGTCCTCCGAAGTATTTCCTGGACATCAGCATTTCTTTTGAGAAGATCTGCATCTTTTTCACCAGATGTCAGGTGAGTGCAGACAAAACAAAAGAGAGTCTGATATATGGACAGACTAACTGATATTGATCCCTACAAAAAAAAGAGAGACATTAATGAGATAAGCAGAATTCATACGCGAAGCATGCAGTATTCATCAAAATCAACACAGAAATGCAAAGGCCAACACAAATAGTTAGACTTTTATAAAGGCTAATGTACGTCATGTAATAAAAAGTCTAGCTTTCATGTAAGATAAAGAATACAAGATAGAACCAAATTGCAGCATACATCTTCAGGCATATGTTTCTAATCAAACTGAGAAAGATACTGATCCCAATGCAAAATCGAATGTAAAGCGGGAAATGCTGATACTAGCTTTACCTTGTTTCCTATATATCCCATTGCACCCACACCAACGGTAGACACGCTTAAGTTACGTATATGGCGACGCAAGTTTCTTCGAACCCATATGGTAAGAAATAGTCCAACCATTTGCTTGCTTACTATTCTGACATATCGAGACCTTCTTTTATGCTTTATCAACGTCTCAAGGTCAAGTTCAGCTAACAAAACAGGATCTGACAGGCTTTTAAGATCACTGTTCAGGTTTGCCTTGAAAGAGCCATATCTTTTGAAGGATTTGGATTCTTTAAACGATTTAAAAGACTTGAATGAATTAGGCCTTTCAAGAACATGCTGTGGGAGAAAATTTAGCTGTGGCTCAGGCCAGCAAAAACCAAGTTTCTCCGTGCCACTAAGCGTTTTAGTCAATTTACGGTTGTACTGGACATTTGGTTGCTCCTTGGATTCTAGAAAGTTTCCTGATGAGAAGCATTTGAATTTTTCCTCCCTCTTTGCAGAACTAAACTGCCTCCGCAGTTTCTGTTCAACTGAAAGATTGAACCTAGGATCGTCACTGGAGAGAGATAAATCAGTATCAACAATCTCAGCTTCTCCCTCTGTGATTATTCCTGAAGATTCTTCATCCAATGGGTAAACTTCTTCCTCACCATCACTATCAGATTCAACGGCTAATTCATGTTCATCAAGTGGAGCATCCTCAGATGGCTTAAACTTAGAGGGAGAGGGAGGATCGCTATAGCTTTTAAACTTAGTTACGGGCGTAAAGCTTTTGAGTCTTTCACGGATTATCTCTTCCCATTTTGACACAGGTCGGTTATCTTCAGCACCAAAGATGTTTCCAGCATTTAGTGGTATTATCTCCTGAAAGCTGCAGAGTGTAGTGAGAAGGAATAATCATTATCAATCTTATTCACAATATAATGTGTGCCTTGAAATACTTAATCACTATGTTCTTGGTGGCGAATATGATGAATGAAAAACCGATTACTTACCCAATAACATAAATATCAGCTGGATCACTGCTATCTAGCCAGCCATCTAGGTCTAGATCATCAGGTGGAACTCGTCCTCCAACATTCCATGTACTTGCACATATTCTGCAAGAGTGAACACCAATTGGTTGTGAATATGATGGAAAAAAGACAAAAAGCTAACAGCAATCATGTGGCTTTGGCAAATATTTTGAAGGAAAGCGTACTTAAGTTCCTTTGCGGTTATATATTGTGCCCGGAATGTCTCTGATATTCGCCTTCGTAACCTAGGAAGAGAATCTGCATTTTCATCATAATAAGTTATTGCCTTAAAACTGCACAAACACAAAATTTTAACAAATTCAGAGTATTTAGTAAGCTGTACGAAAGCTAGATTTCCAATTTAGGAAAATATTTGAAGTCTAAAATACCTGCGCCTAATCGAACACAACGTGTATATCTTAGAATGTTTATGTTTAACCTCATCCACATTTGGACATTTTATCAAGCAGTCAAAAACACTATTTCCATCCCACACGGACGATCATTGTATAAATCCTTGAATGCTACTGATAAGTGATAAGCTTAGAAAAGTACAAGGCAATAAATGTATAGTACAAGTGTACAACGGAATTAACATATTCAGTTCATTTATTACGCATTGCACCAAACATTCAGTGAATAGAACACAGTAAATGAGACTGCGACATGTAATAGAAAAATAAAAATAAAAAATAAAAAGTAAAAAGGACAAAATACACCATGAAAATAACAACTTTCCTAAAAATGTCATACCGTTTGTGTCAATTTGGAGTTCTTTGCCTTTTCCATCCCTAAATCGAGACTCCTTCTTCGGCCATTCGCAAAGATCTAAACATTGAAGTATTACAAAACACTAAATGTATCTCAGACAATCGATCAAACACAAAAAGCGCAATGAATTTTGACTTAAAGTGACAGAATTTACCTTCATCAGAGAGCTCGGAGTCGGAGCCGGTATCTGTATCGGCGCTGTAGTCAGATTCTTTAGTGGGAATATTAAGCCATTTCCGCATAACAACTCGACCCCAGAAAAGCTGTAGGCACGTGCAACCGAAACACAATATTTCAGCCCAAATATTCTGCAATTCTTCTTATGTCACCTCAATGAAAACCCGAAAATAAAAAAAAAAAACATACCGGAAAATGAAGAAAAAACAAGCGACATGAATTCCAGATTTTTTTTATCATTGACGTGAAATAAAACTGAATAAAAAAAAGGTTGATTACCTGCTGTTGGTGGCGGTTTGAGCTCGGCTTCATGTCGGGATAAAGAGAAGAAACTATGGAGAAAGTGTTAAGGAATATTCTGGAAAGAATTATTAAAAAAATTAGGGAAATTCAGAATCAAAGATAAAGGAACGAGTAGCTGTAAAGTAACCGCTTTTAACTGTTCAGAAGATGGCGCGTAACAGGCCGACGGAGAGCAGGAAAGTTCTCACTTGTTGTCCACCTTTCAAACTAGGTACCAAAGCGTGTTAAAGTTAAGTACTCCATCACTCCCACTCCCACTCCCACGTAGTGGTGTAAACGAATCGAATTAAACCGAGTACTATTTTAAACTAATCAAGTAATTTAAAATATTCTCGATCTTGAGTTCGAACACGAGTATTTTAAACTTGAGGTCGAGTCAAGATTAATTTAACAACTTGAGTCGAGTTTGAGTAATTCGTCGGGTTTATCGAGTCTGATACGTTTCAAAACTTAACTAAAAAATAATTCAAATTATCATTTGATAATTACAAAAAATTTCATTTCGACCGATTAATATATGATATTTTATATTAAAGATGGAAATAATATTTTACTTTGCATCAAACAATATATTTAATGTAAAGTATTTGATAAACCGTTTCTCAAAAAAAATATATATATTGGAAAAACCACTAGATACAAATGATATAAAACCAATGAAAACTTTAACATTATATACATCGACTACAAATATTAAAATACACATACATATCTAGTAATAACATATATGTATGTATACATGTATAGATAAACATAAATGCTTTTTTATATGTATAAATATATATTCAAGCTTGCTCGCGAGTAAAATTGAGTCGAGTATTATATTGCTCGATTATCGTTCATTTAAACTTCGAGTCGAGTCGATTTCGATTTTGAGCTGATTTAAGCCGAGTCGAGTCGAGTATTGTATTGCTCGACTATCGTTCATTTAATCTTCGAGTCAAGTCGATTTCGATATTGAGCTGATTTAAGCCGAGTCGAGTCGAGCTTTGGATCGAATATATCTCGAGCTACTCCCGATTACCTTGGCTCGCTTACAGACCTAGTCCCAAGAATATAAGTCACTCTATTTTTTTCCCGTGTAAGAATGTAGGTTATTTTACATTATCAATAAAGTATTTATTAATCTTTCCTCTATCTTAACATTAATTTATAAACAATACAACTAGTTTTCAATACAACCTCCATCCATAAATGTAAGTCCATTTGGTTTTTTGAATTTTTTAATAATATAAGTCCATTTAGAATACCATTTAAGCATTTATTACATTTTTCTTCCTTTTAACCTTAATTTATTATTAATTTACTACTTTACAACTATTAAATTTATGAGAGTCGAAAGGTATTTCTAGACTTTTGCCATTAAAATTAATGACACTTAACCAGTTTCTTAACCCGTATGAAAATGTCTAAACGGAATGATTTATGTTTTAAAACTAACCGACTAATGGAGTATTAATTATCTTTTCGTACACTAGATGATAACGCCGGAGTTATCACACACAAGTTTAATTAATTATAGCATTGGATATTTAGCTAAGGTGAGCAATTTCTCCGGTGATAAGTGCGGTGGTGCTCAAGAACAATATGAAGAAAACATGAACACCAAAGTTGTCGACAAATTGGAAGAGGTTGTCTGCGTTTTTTTATTATTTTCAGGAGATAAATGCCTGTATTTATAGGCACTAAGAGTCGACGGTTACAAATGCGGTAATCAAGGCAATTAAATGTAATTTAAAGCATAAACAGATACAAGGCCGATTCGGCGGTCTCTGATGGGGAGAGCTTGCATCCTAACCGATGCGGGCTATTTATCTGTAACTGTCATGTACGAACTCTGTTGCCTAGTGATCACATCATATTTAGTACCATAATTTACACCATTATTTACCCTGAATTATGCTCAATTCATAAGCGATAGTTCTATTATTGTATAAAATACGTGTCGATTGCGCTTGTTCCTTGGTTATTAATTCTGCATCTATACATTAATCCCGTGAATATGCTACTGTTCTGTCTCGTTTTCCATGCTTTTCAGGTATATCGTATTTAGGAGCATTAAAGATGGGTCCGAGTTATTACAAGTCATTGGGCCAAGATGCTGAAGTCCATGGAAGAGTCTGTTACGCCAAAAGAGACAGCAATTATGCCTGCAATTGCGGAAACCCTAGCCGCAGCTGCGGAACTTGGGAAACACGAAATCAAAGACTGCCGTGATCTATATTAAGTCGGTTAGCGTTAGATTATTAGGTCGGTTTCCAGGATCTATAAATAGCCTGTACCAGTTTCATTATGTATGCAATATACAATTCCTCAACTATTATTTAGCTTATGAAATAAAAGAGTTACTTTGGTTTTTGCTTTGCTTTTCTTTTGGTTTTATTCTCCAAGCATCATCTAGCTTGAGTTGATCAAGCTAGATCCGCCATCGATAAAGGTATGAAGCTTTGAACGTTCATTTATGTTTTTATCATGATAGATTAGCTTATATTTACGTGATGTAATTAATCTGCATGTCTAAACAAACCGTAATTAACCAGAATTAATCATAACAGAACGACGATATTCCAGAATTAGGAACCGCCGCCCCCGCAGTTGCGACGGTCTTTATCATAGTTGCGAGGAACCTTAGGTAACAGTCATTTATAGTTTGGTTTAATAATCGAGTAATAAAAACGTATAAATAAAAGTTTGCTAAAAACTACCAGCATAAAATAAAGATAAAAACAGTTTTGTTGTTTATACATGCAAAATCAAAAATAGTCTTTTGGTTTATGATTTTGCTCCACTAGTCAATTACTCACAATTGTCTTTCAAGAATTTTTCAAAATTATTTAGTGGCCAAGATCTCATCTAGTTACCCCGATTCCCGATGTGGGCCGATCAACCGGTTGTAAAATTTGGATTCGGAGGATGTCACGAACACGTAATAACCTCTGCAATGGCCCATCGAACAAGTAACGATCTTGACAATAAACACTCGAACAAGTAACGGTCTTCATAATCAATTATTGAACATGTAATGATCTCCATAAAAAAACACCGGGACACGTACAATCTCCAATACAAAGCACGAACGACTACCAATCTTCCTCATTGATGAAGTATAATAATCAACCGAACAAAATACTACGAGTTATGTCAATTGACATTGTCCTAAAGGATTTATTTCGGATGAATCGAAATGTCCCACTAGGATGAAACACAGTCTTCCTTCTCAATAAAGAGAACCAGGAATCAATGATATTTCTTATATGTATAAACCCAACAAAATAATAAGACAAGATGATCAAATTTAAACACATTTTTCCCTTCTGCTTTTCTACTGCATTTCTCTGTTTTTTCTCTACGTTTTTTCTTGCTGCCATATCCATATATATAAATATATTTATTACTCATTTTCTGAAGATAGCAACAGCAAGGGAAAAACTAATGCCACTAAATCAGCCCACTAACAGCACATGAGATAAAGCCGAAAATTATGGCTAAAAGATGAAGAGAAGTTTGAACAGGTCAAACAAAATGACCATTATTTATCATTAGAAAAAATAATTTTCTAACACATATATTATACATTTTATAAATATGTCCCAATATAATTTAAACTTTTGAAATGATCTAATTTTTCCAACAATCCCCACATATTTCAAAAGTATAGAAAACATAACACATTTCACATTTTGCTGGGCGTATACATGAGTGTAACGTATCAAAACTGGTGTCTTTTGGACTATGAACCAGATCCTAGAAAGAGTAAAACTTAACTTACTGAAACAATGGTGAAGCAAGCTTCTATGAACCAATGAATCATTATTGTAAGCTAGTAGTTTTATCAATCACTTTACACTCCTCTATTATATCATTGTTCAACGCGCTTTTGCGCATTTTGGCCGTGTGCGCCTAGTTATTCATGAGTGCTCTAGAGATTTAGCCAAAATCATCTCATAGGAGCGGCCACACTCCACACTCATATAGGTGAATTCATCAAGTGTATGCTGCTTTTAATACACCATCCAGAATGACTATGAATTCATTAAGAGCTTTACTCATCCCTCTTAGTTTATTTGCAGCTGTGACTCTGAGCACTATTCACACACCATATGAGAGACATTAATTATTTATTTTAGTGCTTCACAGGTTTAATGGAGACTTTTGTTATTACCCATATGAACCTAATTAATGGGATCTCCAATCACATAGGTTGGGTTTCCGTCTTCACTGACATATAATTAGCATTTGGTCTCATCCCCTCGATGTTTAGAAATACTATATTCATAAGTTTGATCAGGACTTATGATTTTGTACGTTGAATGAAATTTTCATTCGCAACAATGGCTTTGTATGACTTCATCTCAATTTTTTGCCATTTTCATAATATGAGTTGTCACATAGACAAAACTACAGTGACACCGAATTCTTCCGTAAACGATACTCTTATTTAGTATCTCTTAAAATTCAAAAATCAGTATTAATCAGGTCTAGAGTTAAAACTATGACATCAACCATATCACCCCCACAGTAGGATAATATATATGCATCTCGTGGATATTATGTCAATTGAATTTGTCATTTAATTAACATCATTATCCACATTCTTGCACAATGAAAGACACAACAAAGGATACCATTGAGTTGCATAACCAATGTACTCAATTGAAATCATAAGTACATCTACTCAGTCTACTCAAAACATACGCAATATTGATAATGCAATATGTTTATAACATCAAACTTTTGATAATTTAGATACATCTAGACTAAGTCACCATAGAAACTCAATTTTTCTATTGCAGCAAAATACAGGCCTACCAAAACCATCACCAAAGAAAGACCATGATGCGGATACTACTATTCCATTAATAAAATATTATCTCTGATGAAAATATATATAACGCCAAATTCAACAACACTATATTAAGTAGTAAATGCATTCACCAATATTCAATTTACTTTCGATAAGAGAACAACAAAACCGGGTGATATCATGAAAGAATTAACGGACCATATGTATCATTTAGTAGACCACCATAATATACTTTCATTACATACTACTAAGATCAACATCTCTAAGTCTAGCATGTCAACCAGAATCAATAATATAAGCTCAAGATGATGATGCATCTCTATTAACAGTATAAATAAATTATAAACAACATAAATAACCCGTGATTACAATAGCGTGCATCCACAATAAAATTTGGTTTTGGTTAAGACGACAAGTTGATAGTGTATGAATTAAAAATTCAACACAGTACCCCCACAGTCTCAAAAAATTCTTGAACTCAATAAATTCATGAAATATGTCAAGCAAATTTATATTGTAATTTCGATTATTTTTACTTGACACTGTATCCACAAAATAAGAGTATTATTTATAAACACATTTATTGCAGTTACTACAACAACAATTTTCTCGAATAATATCATCAGGGGTTTATACCAAGACATAAACCCCCACAATTTATCATATCCCCAAACTCACATAATTCATGGATTATGTTGCACAAGTAACATCACATGAAATACAGCTATGTTCCACTTTTCCTTTATCCACGAAATTAGAACATCAACCATCTCCACTAATCAAGTTAAAAGTCAAGTCACAGAATAGCACCATCACATAGGCACATCCTTTGGATTATTTAATCCCACGAGTTTTGATGTGTTGATACCAAAGTAATAGAGCTTGCAGTTATATATACTACACACAGAAGTAAGTTCATTTATGCAGGATAACATAAAATTAGAAGACGATGGCTGCACAATCATTCACGGTGCATACAAAATTTCCTTTTGCATTATTTTATCGGAAAGTACTTTTTCATAGCAAAAAAGGGAACATGTTTAGGTGGCATACCTCTTCTCCGGATAAAATTTAAAAGAAATTCATACCGTAACATCAGCCGAGTTTTATCACCACAAATTGTTCCGAGAAGATTTTCAATTTGTTTGATGGACACTCCATTCGGTGTAAATATTCCATTCTCCATCACTTGAAACAGATAAGTCCTTTAGATTGTTGTAAAATTTGGTTTCGAGTGATGTCACGAACACGTAATAACCTCTGCAATGGCTCATCGAACAAGTAACGATCTTCATAATAAACACTCGAACAAGTAACGGTCTTCATAATCAATTATTGAACATGTAACGATCTCCATAAAAAACACCGGGACACGTACAATCTCCAATACAAAGCACAAACGAGTACCAATCTTCCTCATTGATGAAATATAATAATCAACCGTGATAAGGATAATATTGATAATATTAGCAACACCACGTTAGCCAAATAATGAATCATGATTGGCTGGAGCTACGTCATTGGGGTTATGTGGCCGAAGCAGAGCTGGAGTATAAAAAGCATTTTATTCATGTTATTGTAAAGATAGAAAAATTCATTTTCTGTAAAAGATAAAACCCAAAAAGCTTCTCTCAACGTCAATGGCAATTTCACCGATTATCTGAGTTTTCTTCCTTTCTGTTGTTCATTTTGTTTTATACTATTGTTTGTTTGATCTTCATCATGGTATCAGAGAGTAGTACCTCAGATCTATAAATCGTTTGAAGGTTTATCCATGGCTCACCAAAATCAGAATCAAATTGTGCCTTTGAGTCCGTATTACCTCCACCCGAACGAAAGTCCATCTCTCATGTTAGTGCAGCCACCGCTCGCCGGAAACAACTATCACTCATGGTCCCGTCCGATGAGGATGGCGCTTATGTCTAAAAATAAACTCGCGTTTGTCACCGGAAACCTAACAGCTCCTCCGGCGACTGATCCAAACTTCCATGCATGGGAGCAGTGCAACAGCATGGTGCTGTCTTGGATTCTAAACTCTGTTTCTGCCTCAATTGCACAAAGCGTGATGCGGTTGAATTCCGCTCGCGAATTTTGCAATGACTTGAAAGATCGTTTCTCGCATGGTGATTACTTCAGCTTCTCTGATTTATTGGAGGAGTTAAACACAGTTCGTCAAGGATTGAATGAGCATTTCGCTCCTGTTAGAGCATAGGCAAATACAAATGATGTTCCTCCTTTCACTCAAGAGCAATTGGATCACTTGATGAGCATGATGAGGTTGTCACAAAAGCAAGTTTAGAGGGAGGAACCAGAACATGTTGTGAATCAAGCAACTGTGTTAAGTGCAAACTTCAAAGGTCCTGGTGGCTATGGTAAGACTAATTGTGGTACAAATGGTAAGTCTGCTTATTCTTTCTCAAAGTATTGGATTGTAGATTCTGGAGCTTCTGATCACATCACATGTAATTTTGATCTTTTCAACACATACAAACCAGTCTCACACATTAGGATCACTCTTCCAAATGGTAGCTGCACCTTTGCCACATACAAAGGCACCGTGAAATTATCTAACGAATTAAGCATTCATAATGTTACAACCTCATATCCTTGAGTCAACTTTTGTTAAACATAAACTTATCCGTGGTGTTTGGCTCTGGTGTTTGTTTCATCCAGGATCATTTGACCAATAGGCAGATTGGCTTAGCTAAGCTTCATAGAGGCCTCTATTATCTAGCTCAAGAAGATCCCAAATCTCCTTCCTCTCATTCCGCTTGTTTTTCGCACCAAGTTAGTGAAGAAACTGGATTCAACACCAGCAGAAATTCAGTTGCCTACAAGTGGCATCTTAGACTAGGCCATATGTCCAATAAGGTTATTAGAACCGTTAGACAATGGGAACCCTTAGTGGATCACTTTGAGATTGATAATTGTACCGTCTATCACTTAGCTAAACAAAGAAAACTTACCTTTCCTTTGAGCAATTCTGTCTCTCAATGCATCTTTCAATTGATACATGTTGATATTTGGGGGCCATATAGGCAGCCCACTATATATGGTCAGCGTTATTTTCTAACCATTGTTAACGATTTTTCCAGGCACACTTGGGCATTCTTGATGAAACATAAATCCGAGGCTAGTACTCTTGTTAAAAACTTTTGCAAATACGTTGAAAAGCAATTTTCTGTGGCTGTTAAAATTATTCGTTCTGACAATGGAGTATAATTTGAATTGAGAGAAATTTTTAGTAGCAAGGGTATCGTACACCAAACTTCCTGTGTAGGGACCCCTGAACAAAACGGAATCGTAGAATGCAAACATCAACATGTTTTAAACACAGCCAGGGCCCTGAAAATCCAATCCAATGTCCCCATTGCATTCTGGGGATTCTGTGTCCAACACGCCACGTTCCTCATAAACCTTACACCAACCCCAGTCCTCAAGCTCTCCACACCTCACCAAATACTTTATTCCATCATTCCCAAATATGCAGACCTCAAAGTCTTCGGTTGTTTGGCCTTTGCTAGTAATGAGACACCAAATAGATCCAAATTCGACAACAGAAGCTTCCCATGCGTTTTCCTAGGATATCCCCAAAACACAAAAGGTTTTATTCTCTTAAACCTACAAACCCGCAAGATCTTCATCTCCAAAAACGTCCTTTTTCATGAAAACGTCTTCCCTTATGCCCTCAAACAGTCTTCCCATACCGTGGAGCCCACGTATGCCTATCATATACCTGCTTGTGACATCACCATACCTTTTAATCTCCAGACTATATCTCCCATTACACCACCAACCTCACCACCTCATAACTCCCCCACCTCTACACCCATTCTTGAGAGTCCAAATTCGTCCAATTCACCAACACATGCTACTCGATCATCTGATTACATGCCTGCATGATAAGGATAATATTGATAATATTAGCAACACCACGTTAGCCAAATAATGAATCCTGATTGGCTGGAGCTACGTCATTGGGGTTATATGGCCGAAGCAGAGCTGGAGTATAAAAAGCATTTTATTCATGTTATTGTAAAGATATAAAAATTCATTTTCTGTAAAAGATAAAACACAAAAATCTTCTCTCAACGTCAATGGCAATTTCACCGATTATCTGAGTTTTCTTCCTTTCTGTTGTTCATTTTCTTTTATACTATTGTTTGCTTGATCTTCGTCAAATCGAACAAAATACTACGAGTTATGTCAATTGATATTGTCCTAAAGAACTTATTTCGGGTGAATCGAAATGTCCCACTAGGATGAAACACAGTCTTCCTTCTCAATAAAGGGAACCATGAATCAATGATATTTCTTATATGTATAAACCCAACAAAATAATAAGACAAGATGATCAAATATAAACACATTTTCCCCTTCTACTTTTCTATTGCATTTCTCTGTTTTTTCTCTACGTTTTTTCTTGCTGCCATATCCATATATATAATATATTTATTACTCATTTTCTGAAGATAGCAACAACAAGGGAGAAACTAATGCCACTAAATCAGCCCACTAACAGCACATGAGATAAAGCCGAAAATTTTGGCTAAAAGATGAAGAGTTTGAACAGGTCAAAACAAAATGACCATTATTTATCATTAGAAAAAATAATTTTCTAACACATAAATTATACATTTTATAAATATGTCCCAATATAATTTAAAATTTTGAAATAATCTAATTTTTCCAACACAACCGAGATAATTCGACAAGTAGGGAACATTTTACCAATCACATCTCTATATGACTCTTGGTTGTTGACCAATCAACTCTTTGACACTTCACATCAACATGTGATAGTCAACCCCTAAAATTAGACGGTCCTAACGTGGGCCAATCACCGTAAAATTTTAGTTAAGGCATAACCCAATATTCACAAGATCTCATACGATCATATCTCAATAATAACGATATATCCGAGGTAGGTCAACTCCCGACGTGGGCCGATCAGTTGGATCAGAACAATGGCTCTTCGCCGTCATTATAATATTGAGAGACAAAATTCCGACTTAATTTTTGTTGTAGGAGTATTTATGTAAATTAATTCACTTAATTAATTTTATTTTAATTACGGTCTCATCATAACATATCTATCTCTATAGACATACATCATACACATTCATCTAGATCGTGCCTAGTCATATATCTATCGTATCATATAAAATAAAGGGGGAAGGGGCTACAAGGACAAAAAAAAACATAAATGGGTCTGCAAGGACATTCTTTTTTTTCCGGATGTTATAAAGGACAAAAACAAAATATTTGGACAAAAATACCCCTTGTTACTTTTTACCCCTCTACAAATAGTAACAGTCAAGAAACAAGTAGTAACAGCCCATAAAATGTCGTAACGTCCAATAAACAAGTCGTAACAACCCCGTGAAATATAGTAACGGCCAATAAACAAGTCGTAACGATCAAAAAAATGTCGTAACGTCCTAAAAACAAGTAGTAACGAGACTAAAAACAAATAGTAATGACCGGTAAAATGTAGTAACGGCCAATAACAAGTCGTAACAGTCCGTAAAAATGTCGTAACATCCTAGTAACAACCCGTAAAAATAGATAAAGTTACATAAAAAAATGTCGTAACGTTAAAAAATTAATAGTAACAACCCTAAACCCTAAACATTATAAAAAAAAAAATCAATGAATCAGCCGGACTTTTGATCGGAGCGTGAAGCAGCTGCCGGATTTTGACATCAGACGTTTTTTTTGTCGCCAGAATTTGAATTCACCGGCGTCCGGATTTTTGACTCAGCCGGACTTTTGATCGGAGCGTGAAGCAGCTGCCGGATTTTGACATCAGGCGTTTTTTTTGGTCGCCAGAATTTGAATTCACCGGCGTTAAACCTAATTCCCATTACATCCCTCACCGGAATTTGAATTCACCGGCCGCCTTATTCACCCTAGAAGCAAACATCTTCAATCCGGCTTGAATCGCAAACGATTTGCAAAAAAGCAGGAGGCACAAGCATGGTTGCCGGAGGTTCCATGGCCCATCTTCCATGGCCCCAATCACCACGAAGAAGATGCGGTTTGGATTAGTGTGTCTAATGGGTAAAAAAAAAAAAAGATGCGAGAGAAGAAGAACAAAAGGCTGCGGAGAAGAAGAACGACCGCACTAATAGGTATTTTTTATATTATTATATTTATAAATCAGTAAAAGGAAAAAGGGTATTTTGGTAAGTGTACGTCGGTTTTGTCCTTTCTAATAACTAGTTTCCTTGGAGCCCGATAAATGAATTAGTTTGTCCTTATGGACAAAAATCTATAAAATAAATACATGCATAAAATAAATAAATGCGTAAAGTAACCGGTATGATCATGGACTTTTCCTAAGCGCGGTTTCGAATACAAACTAACGAAACCACAGGTTACAAACTAAGGGTAGCTGGAACCTCCAATGGGATCTCTATGTCTTCTTTCTTTGGCCTCCGTCTTCTGCTCCATTCTTGTTACACAAATTTTAGCTAATAAAAATTACATCCGCCGCACACGAGGGGAGCTAACGGGAATGTGATAAATGCATAAAATGAACTAGATTTGTTCTTCATAACGGCCATATTTTAAACCAACAGAAATTAAAATCATTCACATGTATCCTATATGTGGAGTCCATGATCAATCGGGGTACATATAATCATATTATATCTACAACATCTAATCCATACAATACAAATCTTATTAAAAAGATAAAATTAACAACTTGTGCCTTTCATCGAATTAATTAACAAATTAACATTTAATAGTTATTGATTGAATTTAAAATTAACGAATAATTTTAAATCTTTAATTTCATTATTTTGAACTATTCAAAATAAAACTAAATTATATTTATTGTGTTCCTTTTTCCCTTTTCGTTTATAAACAAAAGGGATGCATTTGGTTTGGTTCTAACCAAACCAAAAGGCATCCTAGGCAATTTTCAAAAATTTTGAAAAAGGTCTATGCGTATTCCGAAAAAAATTAGAATTGTCAAAGGAAACAATATCAATATTACTATGAATCATATCGAATCACAAAATATACAAAACAAAAGGAGGGGACCCACCGAGCAGCCACCAGCCGATGCTGACAGCCAGGAGGCTGCCGACGCAGCCGGCAACCGGACGGTGGTGGTGCCGCCGCCAATCGGCCGAGCATCACCCAAACCTTTTTTTCTTTTCGCGTATCGTATTGCGAATCTAAAAATCATTCATCTTTTATTATGTTGTTTAAACGATGAAAATAACTACGCAAATTTCTAATGCTTATTGCTTAATATCGAAGACCGCTCTGCTACCACTCTTAGGAAATCTACGCGGGAACGCAGCGAGATTTAAAATTTTGATTTCCTTTTACCAAGATCGACTTCATTTAAGCAACAAGTATAAAAGAAGTAGATGAAGGAACTACCTTGGATGATCTAAAAGATCGAAACTTTATCGTCTACGAAGGAGTAGTGGTGCACGGAGCCACCCAAGCGTTCGGCCTCTACCGCTAGTCCACACGCCCAAGCGTTCGACTTTGGATTGCTACTAGAAAAACTTGGGTGCTAGATCGACATTTTCTCTCTCTCAAAAGTCTCTCTGGGAAGCTCTCAATTTTTCTAGTAAATTAAAACTCTTCTATTTGTGAGGATACAAAGATCTAGAAACCCACCTCTTATATAAAGGTAAGTGGTTCCCCCTGTGTGATTCAACTCAGATTAATCTATAAGAACTTTGTGGGCTTTCTTGCTCTAGGATAAAGTAAAGAGTAGTTTTTGTTGTGGACTGAACTTAGAATAAGCTACCTACGTATCCAAATGTATATATTTGGAATCAAGTCCAACCATAGTTCATGCAGTTATCTTTTAAAGTGGAGTTAGTGGGCAGTTACGTACTCCTCGATCCCACATCTCACATTTATATCTAACTGTTTCTTTATGTACATGGGCACCTGGTTTGTTCTCTCCTGACCAGGGACCTACCCTGGTTGTCAGGCCCATCTTCGTACTGGGGATCATTGATGGGTAGTACATGTCCTGGGTCTAATCTTTCTATGACCAGGGACCTGCCCTGGTCAGATCTGTCTCATATTCTCATCTTGACTTCCAGGTTAAATGTAGATCTGACCTGATCTGAATGGTCCATTCACCGGATGGACGGCACGTGGACACATTCGGGTCGACCTCGGTCATAAGCCCCCCAGATCGTAATCGACGTGATCTTGTCTTGTAAGTGGATTAAGATCTGAAGTTTAAAAAGTTTCCACATGTACCCCATAGGTGGCGTAACCAATGTTATCTCGGTTTTCCCAAACGTCACAATGATTACTGGCCGTATTCCTCCAAACGATGCAAAACTGGAACGTCATACCTTTTGACCAAAGGCTATTAAACCCATCAAATCTTGCAAATGCTCATCACTACTTATAGCTAAAAGCATCAGATTTGCCAGATCCACTTATTGTAAACAAGTAAGTTCTTCTTTAATCTTTTGTTTCAATTTCCTTTATTTCTTATGAATCCACACCACATTGATACATCTATCATTGGTGAAAATCCCCTCCTTTCTATTTTTCCCCCTCGTTTAGCGGCTTCTTTCATCCCTGCACTTCTTGAGTCATCCTCGGCCGAGTATAGTGTTTCTGGGTTGTCTACGCCTATAAGAGCTTTAAGAAGAACCCACGAGACGAAAAAAATAATGGCTTGTCATGCAATTGACTCCAAATTGAGTGATGCTGATATCACCAAAATCTGCGACATGTATGGGATAAATAAAGATATTTATGCCTCTGTCCGGCCTAAAGCTGGAAAAAGTGAAGCCACTCCTCCTCCTGGGTACTGTACCGTCTATAAGGAACAATTTGATTGTGGCCTTAGATTTCCTCTTCCCCCAGCTTACTTGGAGATACTCAGGTATTATAATCTAGGAATTGGTTAGATAGTCCCTAACAGTGTGAGAGCTATTACTGGTTTCCTGATCTGGTGTAGGTGTTTTGTCACTCCTTTTACATTGTTATTGTTTAGGACTTTTACCAATGTAAGCAGGTCAAGAACAGTCCTGGCTGGTTTTGTTTTTGCAGAAGAACCGATAATCTGAGTAGCATACCTTTCTTAAGAAAACTCACCAATCCTTTCCAGATTGGAAGAAACATTTCTTTTATATTAGGCCTCAGACCGCTAGGGATTTAGGTAAATGGAATACCTCTACTAAGAATAGTGATGTGTTGGAAAGCAAACTGGACAAGAAATTACTTAAAGACATTAGGGGGTCTAGCATATATCTGGGTTTGAAGAATTATAGCTCCAATTTAATCGATGCTGCCCACTTGGAGACCGCTGGCCCATAACCTTATATCGAGCTATCAGAGGAGAGATACAACATAAGTAGGATTCCTTATTCTAAATTTTTATATACATTCTCTGATGCATGCTTTTAACTATTTGTTGATATTTGCAGTGGCAAGTTTTACTGATATCATCCAGATTGCTGATGATGCTTCACCTGTTAGGGATCGAGTGCCTCTGACCCCGTTAATAATCTGGATGCCTCTGACCCCACTGCCAATGTTGTTAAGACCCACCCAACTGAACCCTCAGTTCAAATGGATTAGGTTGACGATGATTCTGAGAACACGATTGATAACCAGGTGATTCAACACTCTTCTCATTTGGAAGTTACTGCGGAAATCTGTCGTCCCTCAAAACGTATCAGATCTAGTATCCATGTTAATGAGGGTACTGGTGCTTCTGAACAGGGTAATGAGGAAAGATATGACTGGAAGGAATGGTCCAACCAAGATCTGTCAAAATTTATAAGTGCCTTCTCTTTGTTATGCTAATCTATTTTTCTTATTCAAACATATTGACTTTATTCCCTGTATCCTTTTTAGGGTGCCAAACTGGGTAGGGAGGTACTTTCCAGACTAAAAAATTCAGGAAAGTTTGAAGAAGATTTATCCAAATCTCTATCTGAATGGAAGACAAAGTATGAAGAATTGTTGAACACTTCTGCCGCTGAGAAGATTGCCTTATCTGATCAGCTACAAACGAAGGATGATGAGCTGAAGACCAAGACTGCTGAGCTGCAAAACCATGTTGCTACTGCCAGTGAAGTCAAATCCAAAATGGAAAAGATGATATCCGACCTGGAGGTGGAGAGAGATGATCTGAGAAATACCTTCCCTGGTCAGATGGCCAGAGCTATTGCCAATTACAGGAACTCTGACGAACTGGCTGGGAATATAAAGATGCTCTTTGCTCCCCTAATATGGTATGGATATTCTACAGCCATTGATGATATGAAAGCCATAGGTTCTGATGTTGATACTACCAAGCTGACTCATTCGGGTTGGAACACGAGTGATGCACCTCAGACTTATGAGGCCAGGTTCAAAGAATTTAGAGATAGAGTTAACTTGGTCTCCAAATACGCTAAAAAGCCTCCTACTGCTCAGACTGGCTCATCATCTCAAGCTCCCCCAAATTCAAATTAGCAACATCTTTAACTTATTTCTTTCTTCAGATTTAATTTCCAAACTTTGAAATTTTGCTTTGATACTTTGCAATTTTTGCTATTATTCTGCTATTGCTGCCATTTGGGTGTGGCGCCATTTTGTAATATCTTTATGTCTATATAAACTGCCTTTGTCTTTGTGTATGGTCTTTATCCCCCCAGTATGATATGTGATTTGTTTGAAAAGCACATATCATACTTTGATATTCTCTTCATCAAGAGGTTAATGACCAGGTCTTAAACCTGCTTAATTTAAGACCTGGCCTGAAGTCTTAAAGTGGCTTAATTTTCAAATTTTGTGAATTAGCCTTTTTTTATGAGAGTTAATGATCAGGTTTGAGACCTGTAAGTTTAAGGTCTAAGTTGAGGTTTGTTGCAGTCTGATGTTTCTCATTTGATTTTTTCTCTTTGTATTAAGAGTTTATGGCTTGACCTGAGGCCTGTTGTATTTAAGACCTGACTTGAGGTCTTAACTTGGTTTGATGTTTCAGACTTAAAGAGTTTTTCTCTTTATGTAAGAGAGTATGACCTGGCCTGAGGTCTGTTGCATTTAAGAACTGGCCTGAAGCCTTAAATTTATCTGATTTTTCAGACTTAACGAATTTTCTCTTTTAATAAGAGTTATGACCTGACCTGAGGTCTATTGCATTTAAGAACTGACCTGAAGCCTTAAATTTATCTGATTTTTCAGACTTAACGAATTTTCTCTTTTTGTAAGAGTTATGACTCGACCTGAGGTCTATTGCACTTAAGACCTGACCTGAAGCCTTAAATTTATCTGATTTTTCAGACTTAACGAATTTTCTCTTTTTGTAAGAGTTATGACCTGACCTGAGGTCTATTGCATTTAAGACCTGACCTGAAGCCTTAAATTTATCTGATTTTTTAGACTTAACGAATTTTCTCTTTTTATAAGAGATCAACGACAGAATTGTATCACAGCAAACACAATTTCATTCAACATAATTCGAAAAGTTCAACATAATAGCATAGTGCATAAGAAATTTGCACAATAACAAAACGATAAGTACTTGCCTTAAACATAATTTTTTTTTCAGATTAACTGTATTCCAGCTCCGTGGAATAGTCTTCCCTGTATCATCAGCTAATTGATAAGCCCCCTTTCCATGTACTTTGATGACTTGATAAGGTCCTTCCCAGTTAGGACCCAACGTCCCACTTGGCACCTGTCGGCTGACTTCATTTTTACGTAAAACCAAATCACCCGCCTTGAAATAACTTTGTTTGACTCGTGAATTGTTGTACTGAGATACTTGCTACTTATATTTAGCAAGCAACATCCATTTTTCTTCCAACTCATCTTTAGCATGGTTCATTTCCTCTTCCTGGTTTTGATCATCATGTCGAGCCGTTCTTGGAGATGGCAATCCAATTTCCGCTGGTATAACAACTTCACACCCATTTGCTAGGGAGAATGGTGTTTCTTGGGTTGACGTGTTTGGCGTAGTTCTGTAGGCCCAGAGTATATTTGGTAGATGTTCTACCAAATGCTTTCCCTCTTGTTCTAGCCTATTTTTCAAACCAACTTTGATCTGCCTGTTAGTCTGTTCCACTTGTCCGTTGGCTTGTGGGTGACCAACAGAAGTGAAATGTTGGGCTATACCCAATTCATTACACCATTCCTTAACCCCTCTATCCTCAAATTGGGTACCATTGTCTGAGATTATGATCTTAGGTATCCCATACCTGCATATTATATTCTTCCACAAGAACTTTTGGATCTGTTTGGCTGTGATGGTAGTTAATGCTTCAGCCTCTACCCATTTAGTGAAATAATCAACATCCACAACTAGAAATTGGTAACTTCCTGGTGCTTTAGGCAATGGTCCTACCAGATCCACACCCCACTGATCAAAAGGCCAGGCTGAGATAACTGGGGTTAGGTTTTCAGGCGGTTGATGAGATAGATTACTATGAACCTGACATGTCCTGCATGCCAAGACTAACTCCTCTGCATCTTGCTGCATTTTAGGCCACTAGTATCCAAACAACCTGCATTTTCGAGCTAAAGCTCTTGCTCCCATGTGACTTCCACAGATCCCCAGATGCATTTCTCTTAACAAATAGTTTCCGTCCTCTATGGTGACACACCTCAACCAAGGGGATATAAAGGATTTTCTATATAAGACATCATTAAAAAGGGCATACCTATCCGATAAACGTTGTATCTTACGAGCTTGCCCTTTATCATCTGGTAGGTGACCATCCTTCAGGTATGCCACAATTGGGTCCATCCATGTTTCCCTCTGTGTAATTGGTTGTACCTCAGATATCTCATAGCTACGTTGATTTAACTGCTCAATCAAAACCTTTTTGTCTGAAAGAAAGTTTGAAGCTAACTTGCATAAAGCATCTGCTCGAGTATTTTGAGATCTGGAGACCTGCTCCACCTGAATTTCTTGAAACTGGTCAATTTTTTACCTGGCCAGAGATAAATATTTTTTCATGGGCTCTTCTTTTGCCTCGTATTCTCCTTTTATATGATTGACCACTAATTGAGAGTCACTGTAGACTTTAAGACGTTGAACTCCCAACTTCAGAGCTAAAATCAATCTTGTGATCAATGCTTCACACTCAGCTTCATTATTAGTTGTCTGAAACTTAAAGTGCAATGCGTAGGGAAACTCTTCGCCCCTTGGACTGATAAGGAGGAGACCTGCCCCTGATCCACTTTTACTGGATGATCCATCAACAAATAGTTTCCACTGATCTGACTCTTTCGAACACAAATGCTGATCGATTGATATGGCCTTTTTCCTCTACTAAAAAATATGCTAACGCCTGAGCCTTTATAGCAGTTCTCGGTCTGAATTCCAAATCATAGCCTGCCAGTTCAACAACCCATTTTGCTAAACAACCTGATGTATCTGGCCTACTCAGTATTTGCTTCAAAGGTTGATCGGTTAGAACAACGACTGGATGACTTTGAAAGTAGGATCTTAATTTCCTTGAGGCATGGACCAATGCCAGGACTAGCTCCTCTACTTATGAGTACTTGAATTCAAGCCCGTGTAAAGCCTTGCTCATGTAATACACCGGCTTCTGAAATGTTCTCTACCGCCTGACCAAAACGGCGCTGATAGCTTCATCACACACTGACAAATAAAGATACAAAACTTCTCCTTCTTGGGGAGATGTCAAAGTTGGTAATTCCAACAAATATTTATTCAATTCATCGAAAGCTTCCTGACAGTCCATCCCCCATTGAAATGGGGTAGCTTTCCTTAAGATCTTAAAAAAGGGCAATGCACGATGTGCTGATCGTGATAAGAATCTGTTTAACGCTGCTAGTCTTCCAGTTAATCTTTGAAATTCTATGATGTTAGTAGGTGGTCGCATCATTTTCAAAGCGTCTAATTTTCCTGGATTGGCTCTGATCCCGTCTTTTGAAATCATATAACCCAAAAATTTCCCAGATCTTACCCTAAAAGTGCAATTCTTCGGGTTTAGTTTCAATTTTGTATTTCGGAGTACAGTGCAAACCTCTTTCACATCTTGTAAGTATTGATCTAAAGACCTGCTTTTGATCAACAAATCATCAATGTATACTTCCATGGACTTGCCAATCTGATCACTGAATATCTGGTTGACCGCCCTCTGGTATATGGCACCTGCATTCTTTAAACCAAAAGGCATGGTCACATAATAGTCCGTACCGAACTCAGTGATGAAAGCCGTTTTTTCTGCATCTCTTGGATCCATGAAAATATGATGGTATGCTTTATATGCGTCCATAAATCCAAAAATTTCGAAACCTACAGTCGAATCTACCAGCCTATCCATTCTAGGTGATGTGTAACTGTCTTTAGGACAGGCTTTGTTCAAGTTCGTGAAATCTACACACATTCTCCAAGATCCATCGGATTTCTTCACCAACACTGGATTGGCTAACCATTCTGGATATATCACCTCTTTGACAATGCCTGCTTGTTTGAGTTTTGCAACCTCCTGTTCTATAACTGAGATCCGCTCTGGTGCAAAATGCCTCATCTTTTGTCGAACATAGGGTCTATTCGGATCCACATTTAAGCTATGGACTACCAAATCTGGTGATACGCCCGGCATGTCATCTGTTTTCCACGCAAAAACATCCCTGAATTCCTGGAGTAAGGCTGATAATGCCATCTTATATTGATCTGGAATCCAGGATCCCATACTGACCATTGAATCTGGTCCCTGATCGCCGATCTGAATAGCCTCCGTTTGGTCTTCCGATACCCAAGTCTTGTCTTCTTCCGGCAATAATTCCTCCAACGTTACCTGCTGAACAAACTTCTTCTCATCAACTACTGATGTGTAACAACTCCTGGCAATTTCCACATCGTCTGTTATTTCAATTGACTCAGAATTGTGTGGAAATTTCATACTGTTATGTGCTGGAGAGACGATTGCTCGTAGATCAATAATCGCCGGTCTTCCCATAATAACATTATATAAGCAGATGGTGCCTTAACAACAATGTAGTTCACCATTAGGGTCCTGCCCTTTGGCCAATTACCATAAGTGGTAGGCAATGTAACCATGCCCATAGGATGAATAGGCGGACCTGCAAATCCAAACAAAGGGGTGGATACGGGTATTAAGTCCGATTCCTGTAATTTCATGGCCTGGAAGGCCCTGTGATACAGAATATTAACTGCACTTCCTGTATCTACGCAGATCCTTTTTACCAAGTATTTATTGATGACAGCTTCAATAACCAACCCTTCATTGTTAGTGATTAGTGGTAATGGATCCTCTGGTCCATACTTCACTTCTCCTAACACTTTCTGTCACTTACCAGAAATTTGATCTTCATTCATGGGACTTTCTATTTTCTTATCCTTCTGGTCTGTCCTCCTGGGACCTCCCATAATCGTATTAATAGTATTCACTGGTCTGTTATCGATCTGACCGTGAGGATCCGGAGACGGATTCCCGTTCCTCCTCTGATCATGATACATGTTCCTATCATGATGGTAGTTCCCTCTCTTGAATTCCCTACGCCCTCTGGGTTCTTCATTGCGGGATCTATCAACGAATTCATCAATTTTTCCTTCTATAACCGCCGCATCGATTTCCCTGATCAATTATCTACAGGTTTATGTATCATGACCAATGTCTTGATGAAATTTACAGAATTTATTCTGGTCCCTTTTTTCCCTTGGTCCTCTCATAGGGGGTGGAACTCGGGCTATGCCCTTGCGTTCCATAATAGCCAAGACTTGTTCCCACGATCGATTCAATGGTATCAGGTCTCTATCCTGCAAAGCACCTTTTTTTACCCAACCTATCAGCTATAGGTGCTTGGACTCTGTCCCAAACCGATTTACGTTTCTTATCTAGTTTATCTTCTGGTTTGCCTTTCTTGCGATCCTGTCTCTCTAATTCACGCTTAGCGCGGTTGGCTTCTTCACCCTGACAATGCTTAAAGGAAATTGACAAACATTCCTCCATAGTTTTGGGGTTTTTCCCATTTAACTTAGCATGTTACCTCCCTTCCCGTAGTCCTGCTATGAATGAGGCTATTAAGAACCGATCATCTACGTCAGCCACCTGGGTTGACTCAGCATTGAACCTTTTGATGAACTGCAAAACTGTTTCATCAGATTTCTGCTTAATGGTAAGCAAATGCGTACTATTTCTTTGAAATGGTCTCGCAGCGATGAACATACTCATAAACTTCTTAGTTAGAACTGCAAAATTGGTTATAGATCTGGGTGGCAATTTATTAAACCAGTCTCTAGCCCTCCCATATAAGAGTGTTGGGAACGCTTTAGACTTCATCTCGTCCGAAGCATTATACAATTGCATATGCGCTATGTACTGGTGCATATGATCATAGGGGTCCTTGGTCCCATCATACGGGCTGATTTTTGGAATCTTAAATCCTCTGGGACATGGATAAGCATCAATATATTCTGCAAAAGGTGAAGTCAAGTTGAACTCATCTTCTAATATGGCATCTAACTCGGCTCTGGTTGCATCATTTGCTTGACGAGTTCTATTCTTGACAATCCGACAACCGGACTCAGCTGCCTCTTTATAACCGTCATTTTCCTTTACTGGTGGGGGTGGTTCCTCGTTTTCTTTCCCTTTTTCACACTTTCAAAAAGAGCCTGTATTTCGGCAGCCCCTATTGCCTTTAGAGCATCCACTAGGACCTACCTAGCTGGATCCTGTGCATCTTATTGATCTTCCTGTTGCCGTTCAGCATCATGCTCCTGATGAATTTCCTGCAGATTTTCCACACTTTGGGCAGTACTTCCCAGATCTTTTTCTTGCTGATTTTTCTTAGGTTTCATGTTGTTAACTACTCTCGTAAATCTGCCGCTGGAAACAAAGAAGACCCTCCTTCTAGCGCCAATGATTCAACTCAGATTAATCTATAAGAACTTTGTGGGCTTTCTTGCTCTAGGATAAAGTAAATAGTAGTTTTTGTTGTGGACTGAACTTAGAATAAGCTGCCTACGTATCCAAATGTATATATTTGGAATCAAGTCCAACCGTAGTTCATGCAGTTATCTTTTAAAGTTGAGTTAGTGGGCAGTTACTCCTCCCACGTCTCACGTTTATATCTAACCATTTCTTTATGGGCACCTGGTTAGTTCTCTCCTGACCAGGGACCTGCCCTGGTTGTCAGGGCCATCTTCCTACTGGGGATCATTGATGGGTAATACATGTCCTGGGTCTAATCTTTCTATGACCAGGGACCTACCCTGGTCAGATCTGTCTCATCTTCTCATCTTGACTTCCAGGTTAAATGTAGATCTGACCTGATCCGAATGGTCCATTCACCGGATGGACACCACGTGGACGCATTCGGGTCGACCTCGACCCTGTGCATCCTATTCCAAATGGGAAAATCTTCTGAGTGGAGTAGGGAGAAAGAAATTTTTTTACTAGTAAAATCAGAAAAATATCTTTATATTAAATATTTTCAAGATATATATTGCCAATAGCTAATATTGAATATATCTTTATTATATTACCATAAATCAATTTATACATGTGTACATATCATATATCTACTACACATAAATCTATATATTAATATCTAATATTAATACATAATAATATAAAACTATGATTAATTTGTAAAATCAATCATATACACACACACACACACACACACACACACACACACACACACACACACACACACATATATATATATATATATATATATATAATTATATATATATATATATATATATATATATATATATATATAATCAATATAATTAATATCTTGTATTATATTTATTCATAATAAATAAATACCACTATATTAATTTATCACTATAACACTTTATAGTCGAGATAAAAAGTTTCCTTATTTGGTTATCACTATAACCGCATTTTAATCTGGCTAGATGTTCTTATGTTTGTGACCCAATAGACTTCCGAATATGTTGGCCGTAGACATAAAGTGCATTTACTAAAATACCCTTCACACTTAACGATCATGGATAGCATCTAGCAACACGCCATTACCCCCAATCTTAGGAAGAGTCAAATGCAATGACTACTACCTTTCATGTGAAACAGTTCCTGTGTAAATAGAATTCTATCGTTGTAATAATATCCATACGGTCGTATCTCGAGTGCCAATACATTAACGACCGTATCTTATAATCTGGATATCATGCTCTCTCGAAATACCTCATTTACTCCCACTTTCCAAATAGTCACGAGAGCTAGATTTCTTTTCAGAAGGCCCTTTCGGATATTTACTCTTATTCATGGGATACGTGATTTCCAGACGAGCAACATGAATCTTACGCGTGCTTCAGTATCACACCCAATCACTACCGCATGATCGACCCCATGGCTAAAGGAAACCTCAATACTGTCAAAGTATGACAATCCTCACCGTGATGCCATGAGGACTCCGGTCTTAGGATAATTCCACAACCGTCACATAGTGCGACACTTAATAAATTAAGTAGGTCAGTCTAACGTACCCATTCTCTAATACACGTCCACGTACAGTCCAAGTGTCCCATACTTCGCTAGATGAGATCTATCTCTATCTTCATAAGATAGAAGGCATCCAATACGTGCTAGTCTAACTGTACCATTAATTTCCTATTTAACAGTACATACGACTAGAGACATTTAAGTATCAAACTTTTTTAAAGTGATTCATGATCCCATCAACCATAATCACTATTATGGTTTCTTTATCACAGTTTAATACTAAGGACGTTATCATTTATATACAATATCATAATTGGTCTGTTAAAAGAACAAATATATAATAACAGAAAACCATGTATCCTATGTATAAACATAAAGAAATTGAAGAAGTGATCTGACCCGGTCTGGTCCGGTCCAACCCGATTGAGTTTAGGAAACTATTTCAACATATTTGATATGTCGAGACTGTTGAAATAGTGTCCTAAACCCAATCGGGTTGAACCGGATCCAAACGGATCGGATCATTTCTACTATTTCTTATGTTTATACATATATTAAATGGTTTTTCCGTTATTATATATTATGTTCATTTATATGAACCAATGTGTGACTGTATATATGATAACGTCCCTGGTGTGAAACCGTGAAAGAGAAATCATAATAATGATTATGGTTGGTGAGATCTCGACTCACATTAAAAAGGTTTGATACTTAAAATGTCTCTTGTCGTATGTGCTATTACATGGGACATTAATAGTACGATTAGACTAGCACGTATTGGATGTCTTATATCTTATTGAAGGTAGGGATATATCTCGTCTATCAAAGTGTTGAGACACTTGGACTGTACGTGGACGTGTATTAGAGAATGCGTACGTTAGACTGACCCACTTACATTATTAAGTGTCGCACCATGTGGCAATTGTGTATATATCCTGAGACCGGAGTCTTGACATCACGACATTTTCACGGACACTGTGGATTTTCACTTCGCCACTTTGATAATGCTATTGAGGTTTCTTCGTAGAATTAATGTTGGGGAAATCGCGATGATGGAATAAGTGATTGGGATTGTGATGAATCGAAGCATACGTAGAATTAATGTTGCTCATCCGGAAATCGCGTATCCTATGACAAAAGGAATAAATATCCCGTCATTAGCGGTTCGATTAAAAAAGTCATTGATCATACAATTAATTTTATTTAGGATTGTCATACATTTTCTTATAATCGTGAAATCTTTGCATAATATTTCATATTCCATGCCCATTCCTCTTATCCTTCATTGTGCGTGTTTGGTTTGAATTGTTTGTTAATGTGGTATTCATGTTTCACAGTTCGTTCTTTGTTAATCTGAAATGCAGGGGTTTCACACAATAAGCTGTATTGAGCCAGTTGGTCCTTTTATTGGTGAGAAATCATCTCATTTTTTCTCATTTCAAGGGGCGAACTGGGGAGTAAAACAATGGGCTTAAATGTTAAAATCGAATTGTTCTGTATTTTCTTTTATATGATTTTTCAGGATCCAGAGAAAGAAGAACCGTGACAAGGAATTAGACGGTTTTAGATGTTATTTGGTTCTTTCTGATAAAATATGTTATTTGGATCAACTTTTTACTAGGTAATTTCCAAAAAAAAATTCAACTGGAGCAACTTGGGGAGAAATTTGTTTGGGTTTCTTGGTTTTATTATTAATTGTTGAGTGTGACTGAGTCTTGTTACATTGCTGATGAATTGATGTGTTCTTGTTTTCATATATAGTTAGTTTTGTTCTGATGCTATCTAATCTTGACTGTTGTGTGTTAATCCTGACTGTTGTGTGTTTTCAGTGGATTGTTAAGCCCCAGTGATCTTCAAATTTTCACATTGCTTCACTAAACTATCACATTTGGCTGTTGTACATGTGGGAAAAGAGAAGGAATGTCTAAACTTGATGATAACTCACGTGAAAAATAATGGAATGATAGATTTTGATGACATCATCTCACACATACTAAAAATTCTTTTTGTTGACTTTCGTTTACCTCTTAGCTGAAGTGAATGTCATTAGTGTTTTCGGTCTTAGAGGCTTGAAGTGATATCTTTTTGGGTGAAGTTTTAGACATTTATAAAAAAACTATGGTAAGATAATCCCACTCGGGTTTATTTTTTCTGTTTTCAGTAACCACCACCCACCTCCACCGCTTGAACCACCTTAATATAGTCTTTTCCACCACCACTACAAGCTTTCCTCCTTAGTCTCTCCATCATAGCAGCCCCAATTACATCAGGAAGACGGAAAAGTAGCAACTTTCTCACCCGCTTTTTAGTAATGTTTGACAATTGATATGACTGTTGTAGGATCAAAAAATCTTCCTAAAAAAGCTCACATGGAAAATGAGCTTTCTGCATTGGCTCGGATCATTAAAGCTGAAGGTTTGAAACTGAATTTGGAACTGAAATTAGTGAAGTTAATTTCTTTTGGTGATGGTCTTCCAAAATAAATAACAATTGTACTAAATGGTTAGTTATGGATGTGAGCTTCATGTTAATGCTTGACACCAAGATAAGTGGATGCGACATGTGGTAGTGCAAACTTGCTTATAAAGGCCTAATTTTGTTATTGAATATCAATGCATTTGGTTGTAAAAAATTAGCCGGTGTTCAGGCATAGCTGATTTGTTAGGACCAACTTAAGGATAACATTGGGGTTTAAGTCATTTGTTATTTGAGGCTTATACTGGATGAGTTATCTTTTTAATGATCCTTCACTTTCTGCATATTATCATGTTTTTACATGCTTTTAAAATCAATATAAGGTTTTGTTTCCTACCCCAGAAGATTTCAACGAGTAAAGTTGGCCGTGTTCTTCATCCTTTATTGACATGGTTAATATAGATATTAGGTTTGGGTGCGCTAAAAAATCAGTGATGGCTTTGAAGATCTGTAACTTCTTCTTTGTGCTGATTTTGGTACGGGAAGTCCTGGATTTTTCGAGTTTTCCTGGTGTCCATTCACTGCCTCTCTAGGTATGTAATTGTTGGCTTCCTAGGCTTTTCTATTGTTAAAGCTTTTCTCTGTTTCAATATTCCATTATGTAGGGCTAAAATATGTATATGTATACATCTGTGTTTGTGTGGAAAGAGAGAAAGAGAAAGTGAACGAATTATTTTGTCAGACGTCAAATGCTGACATTTCTCGGCCTACATGGCAGTGTACTATGATATTGCTAAGGTTGATCTTGCTCGATTCCACTAAAGGAAATTCCTATCCGGACTTGATCGCTACATAGTGATTATCGGGATAATATACGCATACTTCTACCCGAATGTATAACAACTGAATATCTTTCTTTTGTTTTTCTCTTCTTCCTAAATTATTGCCTAATAACAAAGCTATCCCATTTTACAGGTTGAGAAATGGCTAGAGAAATTGGAGGAGTCCGAACCATAAAGATGACAGGCTATCAAATCTTCAATTGTTACAGTTTGTCTAGTAGTAAGTTTGATGCTTTATTAGAGAACATGAATTACATGTTGATTTCATTTTTCTATTTCAAAATTTGAAGAAATTTCTTTTCATTGTAGTGTTTACATTTGTTTGCGGAATTTCACCAGCAACTTAGATGTTTCTTCTTGACACATTTTGTGTTAGTCCACTCTTGCCTTCATAGCTGGTATGTTACAATCCAATTATTATTTGACAAACGTAGAACTTTCGTGTCAACATTTTGCAGAGGAACGAAGAGGAAAGATTGCTAAGGTAATTGAGGATGAAAGTAGATGGACATGGTAAGGGCTTCAAATGTATTCTATTTTTCATTTTTCAGTCCCAATATTTGTCATAAGGTTCTTTTCTCTGCATTTCATGTTTAGCAAAATAATCATAAACTACTTCTGCATTGACTTTTGATATTAGTTGGACAGAGGCCTTTAAATGATATTTGGTTATTTTAAGGTTTCATAGTGTTTTCTGTTCTCATTGAATATCTGTCTTGATATATATATATATATATATATATATATATATATATATATATATATATATATATTTGTGGGAAGAGTGTAGTAGAATCTCATTACATTATTTTGCTTACTGTTTATATGAGCAAAAGGCAAAAAATGATAACGCCATGTTACACAAATTAATGAAATTAGATAGACAATTCAGCATCATTGTAGTAGGATACTGATTAGGCTTTTTGACCTATTTATTGGTGGTCATTCAATCCAGGCTGCCACCAGAATCTTAGCTCGTGAGCTTGTTCGTTTGAAGAGCAAATAGTAAAATTGCAAGGTATCCATGCATAGATTAAAGGTGTCGCAACTCATACATAGGTAGGTGCTTTCAGCGATAATACAAAAATTCTTTTTTATGGTAAACAGTTTGTGCATCATCTGAGTTTATGTTCTCTAGTTTGTTTCAGGCATTATATGCTAGTACTTCAATGTCAACCGGCATGAAAGGTGCAACAAAAGCAATGACAGCTATGAACAAGGTACGCACTTGTCTTGGACGTGTTTGACTATGATTTTATCCATTGTTCTATCTGAAACATGTATGCTCTTTTCTTTCAATGAATAATTTTCTGCTTATAATTCTTCATATCTCCTCATTCTTTTTTTCTTTCAGCAAATGGCACCTTGGAAACAAATAAAATCAATTAAAGAATTTCAGGAGTCAGCACAAATGGACATGACAGTAAGTAATCTTGTAAAATTTTGCCAATATTGTCTTTTGCGCTGTAGCTTCAATTTGATTTTCATTCTCGAGAATAGGTCTCTCTACTACTACTTCTCTTGAAACCTTTTATGAAAAGATATTACTTATCAGAAAAGGGTCTAATGTCCCCACTTCTTGACATTTGCCTTTGCCTGGATTTTCCTTCGAATAATAATTCTTGTTTTTATCAGTTGAAAACTAATTCTGCCTTTCATGTTTTATGTAGATTGAGATATTCTAAACATGCCATTCAAAATAAGTCCTGAAATGTGGTAGTGGAATCTACTTTAATCCCAGTATGCGTTTTTTCCTTTTCTGTGTCATGTAATTTCTCATTCACTGCGTTGTGATGCTTTCCCAGATTAAAAGATCATGCTATCCTATTGCCCGAAGGACTTGTAGAATGTATTCCTGAGGTTTATTCTCTAACGCAGGTATATATGATGTCTAATTCCAGTATTCTTGCTTGGTATTGTTAAATTTAACCTCAGCCCATGAAGAGTTAGTGGTATTGACAAATATGTAACTGCTTCTATGTAGGATTTTGGATATGGCGCAACACTAGGAGAGACATTATTGAAGGTTTTGATGTTTTTTAGCAGAGAAATATTGATATTGGATGGGGGTAGGTGCGCTTGGGTATTCTCCAAGTCTTATTTTACCTTTTCTGATTTCTCAGCACTCATTCTGATGTTTTTTGGTTACTTAAATTGAGGAGTACTGATGATGTTGTTTCACGGCTAAGGAGTGGCAGTACTGAAGGTGTATGGTTTTATTGACCGTTGTTAATAATGGTTTGAAAAATGGCAAAAGGATAAGTACCTGGGTCTGGAGGATTTCACTTATGTCATCTGAAAAAAATAGTCTCTCATGTTTTCTTCATTTTGTGTCTTGATTAATACCCATGTTCTTTATAAGTGTTAAGCTTTTCTTAGGAGCACAGATGGTACATACTTAGGATTCCCTCATCCATGTCTTGGGGATTGCGTCTTTCAGTTTTAGTCTTCCTGGGATTTGCTTCCTTTGTTTTTTTGGTTATAATGCTGCTCTTCCTTTTGAATTTGGTAGTCCTCAACATGCTTTGCTTTTTCCTAACAAAAAGAACTGTTTTATTTTGTATGAATTTGAAGTGATGACATGGCCTGCATCCGGAGAATTAGAGAAGGCATCGAGAAAGGATGCGATGCTCAGGTTAGTATAGTGCTCTTCTAGAAAACTTTGTGCAGGCAAATCAGGAACTGAATTTTCTAAATTCTGTGAAATGTTATCTTAGATCCTATTATTTGGTGATGAATTCCCTGATTTCTAAACAATTTTCTGGTACGTATTGATGCCTTCAGCTTGATATGAATTGCTTTTTGAACACCTATATGAGACACGTTTTTGTTTGAAGTCTTGATATATTATGCTAACTGGAGCGTAGATTCAGGTAGGCGTAGCTCGTACTGAAATGTTTTATTTTGGCAATCAGGTAATTTGAAAATCCGATGTATCGTTTTATACATCGAATTTTAAGCATGGACAACCCTGAAATGGAAGAAAATTTGCCTGCAATTGGGCTCCTAAGATACATCTACTCTAAGATTTCATCTTTTCATTTTCTGTTTTCAAAAACAAATTCATGGATATTGTCAATTGTTGTTGTTGTTATTTGCTAAAGAAATAAATTTGCTAAATTCAACTCAGATTTATGCTATTTGGAGCTTCCTTAAATGCATTTAGATAAGCATTCCTAATTGTGGTTTTAGGGATTAATAGTGTACATGTTTGTCTATTCAAATATGAATATTTCATTAGCATGTTTATTTGCTAACACTTGGATTTTCATTATTACAATAACAAATTATGTAATGACAGTTGCTGCATATATAATTACATATTTGTCCTTGTCGTGCGGTTTATTTTTTGGATTCATCGGAGCTGATTTGTAGAAATTCGCAATAATTTTCAAGACTATTGGTGGTCTAACAAGGTTCCTGTTTTGTTTTGTTTTTGTTTTTTGTTTTGTTATTTTTCTTATTTTTTACAGTTACATATAGGGATGTGCAAGAGTTTATGTTCAATATATGCTAAAGTTTTGGAGATGTTCCCTGAACCGGAAGCAGCAATGCCAAGAAGCATGTTAGGCCTTCAAGCATTGTGTGTTTTTCATATATCTCTTGAGAGGACAAAAAACATTCTTCAGCATTGAGCTGAATAGGTAATCATGTGTATGCATCTATATGATTTTTTGTTGTAATTTATTGGTTACAAATCCAAGTGGTCTTGCCCAGCCAGCCTTGTTTTGTTTTTGTTTAGATTTTGGCGTGGCCTTGCCATGTTGGCATAGTTTTGCTTTCATATTTCTTAATGGGTGGCCTTTCCGGCCGTATTATTTCTTTACTTTTGCTTTCTTGTTTGATGGTGTGGCCCTGCCCTGTTGGCCTTTGTTTGTTATACTTGTGTTTTGCAATAGGGGTGGTCTTGCCAGCCTTTGTTTTCTTATTTGCTTGATTGGTAGTTTTCAATAGGAAACCGGTATAATTAGAGAGTATGTCGTCTTAAATTCCCGTCATTAAAAGTCTTTAATAAGTGGAATTGGGCATTTAATGACGATAATTCATGTCATTAAATGAAGTTACTTCGAGAGAACATGATATTCGGATTATAAGGTACAGTCGTTGATGTTTGACACTCGACGTACGACCGTATGGATATTGTAACAGCGATATGATTCTATTTACACGGTAACTGTTTCACATGAAAGGTAGTAGTCATTGCATTTGACTCTTCCGATAATTGAGGGTCACGGTGTGTTTCTAGACGTTATTTCATGATCGTTAGGTATGAAGGGCATTTTCGTAATTTCACTTTATGCCTACGGCCAACATATTCGTAAGCCTATCGGGTCACATATATAAGAACATCTAGCCGGAAAAAATACGGTTATAGTGTAACCAAATAAGGAAAGTTGTATCTCGACTATAATGTGTGTGTATATTGATACACATGTATTTTGCAAATTAATTAATCATAGCATTATATTAATTAAGAATATTCCGGATGCCAATATATTGGCAATATGGGGCGCAATTTTGGAGTGTATATGATATACTTGGATTGTGCAATTTAATTAATGATATTACCATACATTAATATAAGATATTAATAAATTGATTTATGGTAATATGATAAAGATATATTCAACATAATATATTGTCAATATATATCATGGAGATACATTTAATATAAGATAATGAATATTAAATGAGATAATTCAATCAATGATACTTTTCATATTTTATTAGGAAAATGTTTTATTTCTCATTAATCTACTAGGAAGCTTCTCCCAATTACATTGGGATTTGTCTGGGCGCACCTACTCCTATAAAAGCAAGGGGTCGGGTAGCTCTTTTGATCATCACAATTAGAAGAGTTCTAATTTACAAAATCAACTGAGAGCTTCTTAGAGAGAGATTTAGAGACAGAGAAAAGGCCGGTCTAGCAATCTGATTTTTCTAGTAGCTATCCGGCTAGGTGCTCGTGTGGATATTGATAGAGGCCGGACACGTGGGCGGCTCACGCACTAGTACTCTCTGTAGACAGTCATAGCGTCGATCTTTTAGATCAAGGAAGGGTACCACCATCTACTAACTTAATATGTTTGTTGCTTAAACGAAGTCGATCCTGGTTAAAAGGAAATAAATTTTCGAATTCCGCTGCGTTCCCTCTTGGATTCCTAACAGTGGCATCGGAACGAGCTTCGAGCTTAAGCAATAAGCATTAGTAATTTGCGTAGTTAATTTTATCGTTTAAATCACGTAATTAAAAGATGAAAGATTTTTTATTCGCAAAACAAAGCACGAAAAGAAAAAAAAGGAGATCGGGTGGTGCTCGGCCGACTGGCGGCGGCGGCGGCAGACTCCTGGCAGTCGGCTGCTCGGTGGGTCCCTTCTTTTGTTTTGTGTGTATTTGTGTTTGGATATGGTTCATAGTTGTGGTTGGTAATTTCTCTTTTGTTTAGTTAATGTCATATGGCTAACTAATGATTCAAATAGTTTGAACCATTGGGATACAACATGACACTATTTTGTTTATGGTCCATAATTATGGAACTATGACAAACCCAGGCCTTTCCAAATTTTGTTTGGAATAGGCCTAGGCCCTTTTCAAAATAATTGATTTTGGAAAGAGCTCAGGCCTAGGCCATTTTTCAAAATATTTGATTTTGGAAAAGGGCCCAGGTGGGTGCCTTTTGGTTTTGGAAACCAAATGCATCCCTAGGAATCAAAAAGAAAGAAACAAAAGGAGACTTAATTTTAATTTTTTGATTTATTTTTAAAATAGTTCTAATTAATTAAAATTAGAATTGTAATCGTTTAAAATTACGTGTTAATTTTATTTCGATTAAAATCATTTGATTAATTAAATGTTAATTAGTTAATTGATTGGATAAAATTATTTAATTGATTAAACGTTAATCGATTAATTAAGACGCAAGTTGGTAATTTTAGTATTTATCTTTTTCATAAGATTTTTTCTGTATGGATTAGATATGTTAGATATAATGTGATTATATGGACCTCAATTGATCATGGACTCGACCAATAAGATAGATGTGTATGATTTAAATTTTCTGTTGGTTTTTGAAATTGGCCTAGGCGTTATGAAGAACATGACCTAGTTTATTTTCTGCATTATACCATTCCCATTAGCCCCCCCCCCCCCGCCGTGTGCGGCGGGTGCATTTATTTTATTAGAAAGAATTTTATGTGACAAGTATGGAGTAGAAGACGGAGACCAAAGAAAGGCGAATAATGATCCAATTGGAGATGACGCATTAAAGATCCTATTAGCGGTTGCAGCTACCCTTAGATTGTGACCCGCGGTTTCGTCAGTTTGTATTCGAAACCGCACTTAGGAAAAGTCCATGATCATACCGGTTATTTTACGCATTTATTTATTTTATGCTTGTATTTATTTTATATGATCCGATAGATGCATGACTAGGCAAGAACTAGATGAATGTGTAAGATGCATGTCTATAGAGATAGATATATTTGATGAGATCGTAATTAAAATTAATTAAGTGAGTTAATTTACATAAATACTTCCACAACAAAAATCAAGTCAAAATATTCTCTCCCAATATTATAACGACGGTGAGGAGACCTTGTTCGGATCCAAATGATCGGCCCTCATCGGGAGTTGACATACCTCGGGTATATCATCGTTATTGAGATATGATCGTATGAGATCTCGCGAATATTGGGTTATGACTAGACTAGAATATTGCGGTGATTGGCCCTCGTCATGATCGTCTTATTTTAGAGACAAGGGGTTGGCTACAACATAGAGATGTGTGGTGTCAAAGAGTTGACTAGTCAACCACCAAGAGTCACATAGAGATGTGATTGGTAAAGTGTTACCTACCTTTCGAATTGTTCCGGTTGATCGGCCTTCGTCGGGAATCGGGGTAACTAGATTGGATCTTGGCCACTAAAGAATTTTGGAAAATTCTTGAAAGTCAATTGAGAGTATTTGACTAGTGGGAGCAAATTCATAAACTAAAAGACCATTTTTGATTTTGCATGTATAAGCAACAACACTCTTTTATCTTTATTTTTCATGTTGTAGTTTTAGCAAGCTTTTACTTCTATGTTTTTATTCTCGATTAGTAAAACCAAATTATGACTGTTACCTTTTGAGAAACGTTCTCTAGTATGGTTAAGTAATTTTAATCCTTTTAAAATAAGCAATAACACGAGCAACCTCATTATAGTAGTTAGAGACAAGGAGACTACATAATTGATGGAGTGCTCCAAGACTTTAATTATTAATGAAAAATGGATGCTCATGATATGATTAAATCACTTGAAATAAGTTTCAACGAATTAATCATATATTGGATATGATCCAATATGATCATTCTGTCATACGATGGCAATTAATTCAAACGTTCGATAAGAATTACCACATCGAAATTTGGAAATGTTGTTTTCAAAATTGTAAGATTTAAGTATCGACTTATTTCTTTAATCATTGCTTAAAGGTTAATTAAATAGTTCATGTTTTGAATAAAATTCAAAAGTTTAAATAAACTATTTAATAAACATTATTTTCTTTACGAAAGAAAAATTGAACACATAGATCTTGGAATTTTTCTTAAGTCTTATGAAGACTGAACTAAGAAATATTTACAAGAGCTTATGGGATTAAACGGAAAGTTAGGGCACTTGCTTAAAATAAGAGATCTTATCGAAGTCTCTATTTTAGGCAAGTGTGTTGAGATAAATCTATCTAAGTTCAAGTCAACTCTTCGATATATGATATCTTATGAGTATGATTAAATTAGAAGTATTAAATACGATATACACTAAGATATGAAAGTGAAGCAAACATTGGAACATTTTCGGTATTGTATTCTGAATCAGGTAAACTGATAAAAGAACTAAATAAACGTTATTATGTTCCGGTTCTTATGAAGAACATGATTCTCAGTTAAATGTTAGGATTTAATGGACACATTCAATTCAAAGGAATAAACATTATTCCAATAAATTTGGATAGTCACTGAATTAGACACACTGGATATGTGTCACTATATAGTCGATATAGGTGATAAAATCTCAACCAAATGTTTGAATGGCTGTTATCCTTGATTTTTGTGGTTGTTCTAGATATAGACTCTCTGAAAGAGAAACGTGTAATCAAATGTCATTCTGATGATGTCTGAACCATGTAATTATGAATCACGTGGGTAATACGTATCTTATCTAAAGATGACTAAAATACCCTTTTAAGAAAAAGGTAATAAATTCTAAAAAAATTGTCTAAAGCATAAACATACCGATGTTTGCTGGCTTATGACAATTAATGTCACAAATAATTGTTTATTCTCTATGACTATTCTAGAAATAGTTGAATGTTCTTAGTGAAGTACAGCAATTCGGAAAGCCCGAAAAGTTCGAGGTAGTACGAATATGAGATTGATGAGCTACTTAGGAGTTAATCTTCAATTGGATTGAAGTAATTAATCCTTGAAGGGTATTTTAGAAGCTGTCTGAAAAAGAATCGGATTCTCCCTTGTAGGATACCATATTTGGGATACGCAATTAGATTGTGTATGAAAACAACACTTTATATGATAAAGGTGTGACGTAAGCCATGCGAAGTATCCCTTACATGTTTCAGGATAGTGCCCTTATGCGATACATATACTTAACCAAGTTCCATAGAATAAAGGTTGAATAAATTCCATATAAGATATGGAAGACGATGACATCAAATCCATCTTAACCGATGATTTAGGGTTGCCATGCTTCTAGCAAGCAAGCAATGTCAGAAAGGCTTGGAGCTTATTATGACATGTGCAACTTTCTGGAATATCTTAGCAAGCACGCTAGATATTATTTACCTGTCCACGGAGCAAAATGTGTTTGTCTCCAAACATGCTGTCTTCTAGAGGAAGTGTTTCTTCCAAATGAAACATTTGGATTAAACCAAGATATCAAAAATAGTTTGGGAACCACAAAGAGATATTCAATCATTGGAACATGAGCATGCGCTGCATAACGATGAGCTGTAAGACACTGCTCAGTGCACACAAGTACTTTATGAGTCTGTAGATGACCACACGCCTGAAATGGCTACTGGTATGTTCATCTTGAAAAATGAAGATCTCACGACAAATGTAGGAATGCTTGAAAGGTAAGATTAAGAGATATGGCTAGGAGCCATTGTACCTGAAGTAGATTCCATGTGTGACTACTAGGTTATGAAACTAGTCTGTCCTACCTGTAGGGAATGTCTCTGAAAGGTGTTTCAGGTCTTTATGAAAGACTAAGATGGAAGGTAATACGGTTACCATAAGGCTAAGCTGATCGCTGAAGGCTACGGGGTGTAAACCTTGTAATCACCTTTATGCTACCAACTATGCTTAAGTCTATTCAGATTGTGCTTATTGTAGCTACGTATCATGGCTATATGATAGTGTTGAAAATGTTAGGCCAAAATCTTGACGTTCATAGCCGATAACATGATGTGTACGTTTATGAGATCCATTTATGGACTCAAACAAGTTTCTCTACATAAGTTCTTTACTTTGAAATCAAAAGAGTTTTGATTTGATCAAAAGAAAGGATATTCCTAATGTGCAAAAGGGTTAGCGGGAGTGTCGTAAGTTTTTGAGCAAGGTATTGAATATCCTTCTCAAGAACTGTCATCCCAAGTCACAGTTAGTTAATGTTTGGTAGTTCAAGGCCTTTATGAAAGCTCTTAGAAGTAGTAGTTCTAATTTTTTTGAAATAAGAGTCTATAGTGATAGGTTCGATGCTGCTTGATTATCATAGTGCACCTATATAGATGAGATGCTAACGGAGTTTAGCATAGACTATGGCGAGAGACACTGCTAGCCAGTGATCTCGGGGTCTATCTATGTCAGGACATGAGTCCTGAAAGATAAGGTGAAAGATGATACTTATGGAAGGTTCTATTTGCTTCTGCAATAGGATCCATCATAAGTGTTGTGAGTTAAACTAGATGTTCATACTTCATGAAGAGTCATGAGCACGTATGAAAGTGATTCTGGTATATGTCGAGAATACCCTTAAAGGTGTTAAGGATGAGTTCCTAGTTTATTGAAACTTGGAATCGAATAAATGTAGATATACAGATGTATACCCTAGGTCTTATAAAGATAATGGGAGCTACAATCTGGGTTTGCAGTCATTTTGACTAAGTGAGATATTGAGCTGGAAATGTTCTTAGCTAGAGATCACTGAAATTATACAACTGGGCCAAAACACGGTAGTGCCTTGGAGGCACAACGGGATCAGTACATGGATCAAGAAGGTTCACTTCTGAACCTTGTACGGTTCTTCCACATTTTCTATATAGCTGATATAGTAGTGGATTCATTGCTTGAAATAAGGACCAGGGTCTCGTCAGAGTTTCATATGTGTGTTGAGGCGGTTCCTTTTGACTTGGCCATTTAGAGCATGATATGAAGATAGTCCGAGTCCCCACGGATAGTGATCCATTCACGCTTAGGGTTGGTTACGAGTATTGCATGAGATTCTTGAGTTTCAACTTGGAATTGTGTGTACGAGTGATTGGTTTTAGGCCAAGTGAGAGATTGTTGAAATAGTGTCCTACACCCAATCGGGTTGAACTGGATCCGACCAGATCGGATCATTTCTACTATTTCTTTATGTTTATACATATGTTAAATGGTTTTTCCGTTATTATATATTTTGTTTAGTTATATGAACCAATGTGTGATTGTATATATGATAACGTCTCTGGTGTCAAACTGTGAAAGAGAAATCATAATAATGATTATGGTTGATGAAATCTCGACTCACTTTAAAATGTTTGATATTTAAAATGTCTCTAGTCGTATGTGCTATTAAATGGGACATTAATAGTACTATTAGACTAGCACGTATTGGATGTCTTCTATCTTATTGAAGGTAGGGATAGATCTCGTCTATCAAAGTGTTGAGACACTTGGACTGTACGTGGACGTGTATTAGAGAATGCGTACGATAGACTGACCCACTTACTTTATTAAGTGTCGCACTATGTGGCGGTTGTGTAATTATCCTGAGACTGGAGTCTTCATGACATCACGGCATGAATTGTCATACTTTGACACTATTGAAGTTTCACTTAGCCATGGGGCGATCGTGCGGTAGTGATTGGGTGTGATAGTGAAGCATGCGTAGGATTCATGTTGCTCGTCCGGAAATCACGTATCCTATGATTAGGAATAAATATCCGAAAGGGCCTTCTTAGAAGGATTGTCTTACTCTCATGAATCTTTGCAAAGTGAAAGTAAATGAGTTACTTCGAGAGAGCATGATATTCAGATGATAACATACGGTCGTTGTTGTTTGACACTCGACGTACGACCGTATGGATATTGTAACTGCGATAGGATTCTATTTACGCGGTAACTGTTTCACGTGAAAGATAGTAGTCATTGCATTTGACTCTTCTGATGATTGAGGGTCACGGTGTGTTGGTAGACGCTATTACGTGATCGTTAGGTATGAAGGGCATTTTCGTAATTGCACTTTATGCCTACGGCAACATATTCGGAAGCCTATCGGGTCACACACATAAGAACATCTAGCCGAATTAAAATACGGTTAGAGTGATAACCAAACAAGGAAAGTTTTATTTCGACTATAAAGTGTTATAGTGATAAATTAATATGGTGGTATTTTTTTATTATGAATAAATTAAATACAAGATATTAGTTATGTTGATTAATGAAATATACATATAATGTGTATGTATGTGGCACATGTGTGTGTATATTGATACACATGTATTTTGTAAATTAATTAATTATAGCATTATATTAATTTAGAATATGCGTCAAGAAAGCTTAGTGATGGTCAAATTATAGTAAACCAACTTTAACCGGCAGAGTACCGGGTCGGTTGTACTACAACGGCGAGCAAAGTCATATCCCACGAGGAATTAGTTAAGTATTTAGTTTAGGCTCACACATATTCGGGAAGGTAATTATAACTAGAAAAATTTAAAAATTCTAACTTTAATAAGTATGATAAAAAGAATAGCTAAACTATGGTCAATAACATTACTCTTAACACCCTTTCCGAATCACTAGGGACAATCCCCAACCTCCCAACCAACCAATAGCTTCTAATGAATGTGTTGTGGGTAGGGGTGTAATCCAGCCGAGTCGAGTCCATACTCTCTAGGACTCGAGCTCGACTCGACTAAAAAAGTTCAGGCTCGAAACTTAGCTAGAAAAACCTTACCAAGGAACATGCTGTGAAAAACTAGACTAGTTCATGCATGGCAATCCTAAAACTCTAGTTCGCACACTCCCTCACAAAATACATTTATAAAGGTTATGTGTATGATCAATTAATGGTTCGCGACTCCACTAGTGGCATTAGGTTCAAGTTTTATGACACAACAATTCAAAAGATTCAATTTTTAGTCCAAGGACGGAGGTATGTTGTAGTCCTAGGGGAGCTAAGCCCACCCGGACAAAAAAATATTACACTGAAAAATATACGTGGTTCAGTTCAATGATTAAAGTTGCATTGGAAAGATAGTTCATCCTCTAAAATTCTTATGAAGACATCCGATCCAGAAAATGGCTCCAAAGTGGATCCAAATGCAGATAAAGTGAAGGCTTGGCGAGCACACCAATGATTTTTTTATCCGTTTAACTCTTTAGCTTCATGGCCTTGCTCCTACCACTCCAACTCAACTTGTCATCCATAATGCCGCTCCTCCCGAGGTTGTAGTCAACCTATATCCTGCAAAATGCCAATGACAACACCGCGCATAATTCCCGCAAGATAATATATACCATAAAAATATGCGCTAGTTCACTTAAAATGATGAGATTTCCGGACTAGTTGCCCTTGACCTCGTAGTGATTCCAACGGTGAAAATGCATAATAAATCATCATATTATTCCCAAAAACATATCAAATAAGTCATAAACGGGGACAAAATCAAATTAAAATGATAGCAAAGTTGACTCTCATCACTTAGAATTTCGAACCCGCAATTGAGTCCACCATACGACCAATCCTCGGAAGAGGGTACATATCTTTGGGGCATGCCTTGTTGATATCTATAAAATTGACGCACATCCACCATTTACCATTGTGTTTCTTGACCATGACCACATTTGCTAGGCAGGTCGGATTAGCGAGCTCCTTGATGATACCCGCTTGCTGAAGCTTGTCGATCTCAACTTTTACAGCGGCCAATTTTTCATGAGAGAATTGTCTGGACTTTTGTTGTATCGGCTTGAAAGTTTGATCGATGTTCAGATGGTGCAGAGAGATGTCTGGCTCGACCCCTATCATGTCTGTCACAACCATGCAAAAGCGTAGAGGTTGGACTTAAGTTGAGAGATGAGTTGCTCTCTTTCCAGGTTGGACAAATGGGCTCCAATTTTTACTTTCTGATTTGGTCAAGCCTCATTTATCACTACCTCAACAAATTCACCTTCATCAGTGAAACCTGACTCATCCCGGACTTGTAAAGTCTCGTATTCCATTTCGACGGGATATATTCGGTTCTACGTAATGATACTTAGTGTTTAAATATGGCGTAGCAACCGAAATAAGTTAGAATCTCCCACAAATCAATGATCAATGAAGTACAAGGATTCTCCTTGAATTGAAAGAATGAATGAAATAGTGAATCGGAAAAGTAAATCAATGACAATGAAGTTTCGAATGAATGAAATAGTGAATCGGAAAAGTAAACAGACTTTCGGCTGAGTGAAGACAAAGCAGTGAAGGAAGATCTAAGCGGAAAACTCAGAAGGATCACTTGACCGTTCAAAGAACGGCTAAGTAAACTTTACTTAATCAGATTTCGAAATATAATGAAGATACAGAGGATCAAGCATTAAATGCACAATCAATAGAGGATCAATCAAGAACGGATTTTCTGATAAACGTTTGAAGAAAAATCCAATCACTAAAATCAAGGAGAATATAATTAAGGGGGAGTCAAGAATAAAATCAAGCATTATTCCCCTCATTAATATAGCCAACGGATGGAAATTCAAATCAAGGATAATCAAGGCTATAAATAGAAGGTATTGACAGAAAAGAAATACAAGGAAGAACAATCATAAATCTGAGCAAAAACTCTGTCAAAGTGAAAAGCCTTCTATCTGTGCGAAAAAGAAATATCTAGTGATCAACTCAAAACTGAGAGCCACATTTCAACATCAGGCATTGAGATTGATCAACAAGTTTGTGAATCCAATTCACATCAATCAAGCAACTGAATCAGAGCCATCTGAGAAGGTGTTGTGTTTGTGATAGCTGCTGAAGGATTTGATCCCAAGGAGCAGTGAAAGAGACTGAGTCACTGAAGCTGTTGCAGTCAATGAGTGATTGTCTTGTAGATTATGATGAGACATTTGCACCAGTAGCAAGATTGGAAGCAATCAGACTCTTTCTAGCCTTTGTTGCACACAAAGACTTCAAAGTCTATCAAATGGATGTGAAAAGTGCATTTCTGAATGGACTTTTGGAAGAAGAAGTATATGTGGAACAACCTCCTGATTTTCAACTCAAAGGAAAAGAAGATAAAGTATACAAGCTCAAGAAGGCTCTTTATGGACTCAAACAGGCACCCAGAGCCTGGTATGAAACCTTATCACAATTCTTAATCAATAATGGATTCAACAAGGGAACTATAGATAAGAATCTTTTCAAATTAGAGGAAGGAACAAGTACATTGCTAGTACAAATCTATGTTGATGATATTATCATTGGATCAGAGGATGAAAAGTTGTGTGAGAAATTTGCAAACTTAATGAAGAGCAAATTTCAGATAAGCATGATGGGAGAATTAAATTATTTTCTTGGCCTTCAAGTGAAGCAAATGAAGGATGGTATTTTCATTAGTCAAGCCAAGTACACAAAAGAATTGATACACAAGTATGGTATGGACACAAGTGGCACAGCAGATACACCAATGTGTGCAAGAGTCATTCTTGGAAAAGATGAAGCAGGAAAAGATGTTGATCAGAAAATGTACAGAGGAATCATTGGATTCCTACTATATCTAACTACCAGCAGACCTGATATAGCATTTGCAGTAGGAGTATGTGCAATATTTCAAGCCCAACCAAAAAATCACATCTTCTAGCAGCTAAAAGAATAATCAAATACCTGAAGAACACCATCAATGTTGGCATTTGGTATCCAAAGGATGGAGGATTCAAGTTGATATCATATTCAGACTCTGACTATGCTGGATGCAAGATAGATAGAAAAAGCACCTCTGGAACATGCCAGATGCTAGGCCCCAGACTAGTTTCATGGTTCAGCAAAAAGCAAAACTCCATCTCTACATCAACAAGCGAGAATATATATAGCGACGGGCGATTCTTTGTGCATAAGTACTGTGGATTAGACAACAACTAAGAGATGATGGAATGAAATAGAAGACAATTCCAATCATGTGTGACAACACAAGTGCAATATCCATTACTGAAAATCCAGTGTTGCACTCAAGAACAAAGCATATTGATGTAAGACATCACTTCATCAGAGATCATGTTGAAAAATGAGATGTTATTCTAAGATACATATCCACTGAAGATCAATTGGCTGACATTTTCACTAAACCACTCAGTAATGAAATATTTAGCATGCTGAGAACTGAGTTGGGAATGATTGAAATTGACTAGGTACCAAAGAGCGGCTAACTGGAGTAATCAGCAAAGTGACTTCACCAGCTGATTAAACCTTTTCCTTCACTGGAGATGTAGCAGGTGAGGCACTGGTACTCAACGAAGTTAACTTCACTGATTGTTAGGAATAGTCAAGTACATCGGCTCAGTGAAAAAGGCACTCCACCGGCGAAGTGACCGACCAGGGGCCTTCACTGAAATAAAGATTGAAGTCACCTAGCAAATTAAAGTGTGAACCAAATCAATTGCTATACACGTGGAGAATAAGGAAGTTATGGAGGATTATACTGTGGAAGATTACACACGTGGAGATCGATTTACAATCGTGGAGGTAACCATATTATTTTTCAAATTACAAACGCCTCGATTCCCAGGATCTATCATTACTTACCTCAATCCACCCCCCACTACACTCAAATATCGTGATTTATGTACATAAAATCACGCCATTATGTCATAAAATCCTTCCATATTCAACCACGTTCACACTACCCAAATCATCTTATATAAACAACACTTAGAGGTTTTTCAGAATTCTTTACGCATTCTTGCAAAATCATAAACCCTATTTTTTACTGCAAAATCAAAGCCTTCTCTCAAATTCCAAGAAATGGCCTCATCATCCACAATCTCTGGCACAGAACGATTTTATGAAAAATCGATCATCATTGGATCGTTCTTTAAGCCTGAACCCTATCTATCCTTCTGTGATAATGAGGTACAAGCTCGACGGCTAGTTGATGGATGTACAAATCTGGGGTTAATGACTTTCCTGAACCCCCCAATAACTGGAATATGCTATGAGAACCTGATTGCATTTTGGAAAAATGTAAAGTTTTTGCCAAGCACAAAGAAGACTGATATCGACTGTATAAAAAGTTCAATCTTTGTCAAAGAAGTGGTCATCACACCTGGCCTACTTAACAGATTCTTACATCTACCCATGATTGGCCCGGAAAATGTGAAGTTTGTGCAGGTTAACATCAAGACCTTCTGGGAGGAGATAGTCAAAAGCCCCAAAAAGAACAACAAAACCTACATCTCCCAAGTCAGCACTCAAACTTCCATTTGCTGAGTTCGCACCTGTCATTATCAAGAACATCGTAGGCAAGAAAGGGTCGATGGAAAATTTGACAGAGGTACGAGTTAAGCTAATGGAAATAATCTATCAAGGCCTTCACTTTGACTGGGCAACCTTTGTCTTCAATAGATTGAAAGAGTAGATTCAAAAGGAAATAGATCTGTCGATTACGGCACCAAGTAAGGGGTTGTAGAAGAAAGGTGAATTCTGGGAAAGAAAATCATATGGGTTTCCTCTTCAACACCTATTTGATTCATTAAAAGTTAAACCCACAAATCTGCAGCCTCCACACAGGTCAAAGGTGATGTTTACCTACATCAAGGCATCTATGAAACCCAAACCCACTACCAGAAGAAAAAGGAAAGCACACGAAGGCAGTAGATCAGGGATGGGAAAAGCACAAGGAGACACCCCAGTGGTAAGTACCAGCAATCCGGACAATCCAGTGGTGATCAGTGATGATATAGCAATGGAGGAAGAGAAACAAGAAGAAGTGACATATCTGGATGAAGGTGAGGAGGGGTATCAACTTACCCCATCTGAAGAAGAAGAGCTGGATGACGAAGAAGAAGAGACATCTGAGGATGAAAAAGCTGAAACAGAGGAAGCACAGATAGACAGCAGTCATCTCAAAGATGATCAAGAAAATATGGAGATTTCTGATGATGATCTGACAATCCAGGAAGTGATTCTCAGAAGCATCAGCAAAGTTGACAAACGGTCGGTGAGCCAGCTGATAAAACTCACTTCGCTGAACATGTCAACTCCCCCAGCATTGATCAAGGGGTAACAACAGCAGAGAAAGTCACACCTCTGGCAAATGAAGAAGTCAACACCCATCAGCAACCCCTCAATGACCCTGAGTCTAATGAGGAAGAAAAAGAAAGTGAAAAAGAAAAAGAGAAGAAGGAAGAAGATGAGGAGGAGATAGAGAAGGAGGAAAATGAAGATGATGAGGACGTGGAAAAGGCACTAGAGGAAATTGATCCAGAAAGACTCTTCAATCCGGACATTCAACCTCTGATTGTAGACATGGAAAAGCAGTATCACAGCATGCAAAACTTGAAAGCTGCTTTACGGAGTGGAGCAACCTCCTTCAATCACAAAATTGAAGCCCTCATCAGTCACATCAAAATTCAAGATGAGGTCATGGAGAAACAAGGAAACTTTCCTTGAAACTTACAGCAGCTCATCCCCTACCATGTCCAAACCAACCTTGAGTTCCATGCTGACAAGATTGATAAAAATCTCAAACCTCTGGTGGAAACTCTAAATGCTCACACTCATCAACTTCAACATCTGGATGAGGTGATGGACTTTCTGGCCAGCAACTTGACACTCTGATAAATGTCACTACGGCCAACAACAAAATTCTGGAGCAAAGGTATGGTCCTCTCCCTGAGTCTGAAGCAACAAATGCAAATCTTGAAGCACGTTTTGGTGCTACCAAAAAGGGGGAAGGAAGCTCAAAGCCTAAGAGCTCCAGTGGAAAGAAGGCAAGCCCAACAGATAATGGCAAGAGCATCAAAGGCAAAGATATCAAGTTTGAAGAAAAGAAGAAGTAGCCCTTCATTCTAATTGAATTATCTGTATGTCTTTGCTCTTGAATAAAAAGATGCAATATCTTATTGCCCTTAAATGGATGAATAAAATTGGTGAATTTTATTCCAATATTTATTATAAAAATTGTGGCATACTTATGTTCAGGCTTATGAGGGTTTTGGCATAATCAAAAAGAGGGAAATTGTTAGGAACATTTTGTTATGTTTTGATGATGGCCATACTAGCTGTTATAGCAAGTATGAAATAAGTTAGAATTCTCTGTATATGTCTTTACTTAGAGTCTGACATGTTGTATAAGTTGATTCAGACAAGTATTGTACTAGTTGGTAGGACGGCAAAGTAAAAACAGATTTCCGGTAGAGTGAAGCCAGCCAAGTACCAGCAGAGAAGCAATGAAGACATTATGGTCTGACTTATAATCAAGGAAGTTTGTGATGACCTTGGATAAGTCCAAGTTATGTTTCAAGTAATGATACTTAGTGTTTAAATATAGTGTACACTGATCTCCCACAAATCAAGGATCAATGAAGTACAAGGATTCTCCTTGAATTGAAAGAATGAAGGAAATAGTGAATCGGCAAAGTAAACAGACTTTCGGTTGAGCGTGAAGACAAAACAGTTAAGGAAGATCTCAGTGGAAAACTCAGAAGCATCACTTGACCGTTCAAAGAATGGCTAAGTAAACTTTACTTAATCAGATTTTGAAATATAATGAAGATACAGAGGATCAAGCATTAAATGCACAATCAATAGAGGATCAATCAAGAACGGATTTTCTGATAAACGTTTGAAGAAAAATCCAATCACTAAAATCAAGGAGAATATAATTAAGGGGGAGTCAAGAATAAAATCAAGCATTATTCCCCTCATTAATATAGCCAACGGATGGAAATTCAAATCAAGGATAATCAATGCTATAAATAGAAGGTATTGACAAAAAAAGAAATACAAGGAAGAGCAATCATAAATCTGAGCAAAAACTCTGTCAAAGTGAAAAGCCTTCTATCTGTGCGAAAAAGAAATATCTAGTGATCAACTCAAAACTGAGAGCCACATTTCAACATCAAGCATTAAGATTGATCAACAAGTTTGTGAATCAAATTCACATCAATCAAGCAACTAAATCAGAGCCATCTGAGAAGGAGTTGTGTTTGTGATAGCTGCTGAAGGATTTGATCCCAAGGAGCAGTGAAAGAGACTGAGTCACTGAAGCTGTTGTAGTCAAGGAGTGATAGTCTTGTAGATTGTGAAACTTGTGTAGTCAAGGACAATCAGGCTATTGAATCTGTGAAAACAATAGTGAATTCCTCCAATCATCACATGAGAATAGTGGATTAAGGGATTACACCACCCTGAACCACTTTAATCCTTGTGTCAATTTACTTTCAGCAATTTACCTTACCGCACTCGTTTAATTACTTATATTATATCTTATATTTGTGATTGCCTAAACTACTTTGAAACAACATAGTAAGAAGGGACTTATCCGCTGTCCAAAAGTTTTTAAATACAAGAAAAGTTTTTGAAACTCCAGTATAGTCATTCACCCCCCCTCTGACTATAGTTTTACCCTTCTCTAGGACCAACATCGTGGCTTGAAGTTGCCCATTTGAATAACCAGATCGATGGCGCCTTTGACCTGCACTTATGTTGGTAGTAGCACCCGAAAGACAATTTATGTAATTGTTTTTAGAATTAATAAATGACAGATTTATTCTCATCTTATTATTTGCTTTGTGCTTATAAGAAATACACTACTAAAAACCCTAAGTCGTATCATATGTAGCCATATAACTTAGTGTATCACACATGAGGATTAAGTTTACGGTGATACACTTGAAATGTTAGTCCGTGGTGAACTTAATCAAAGTATGGGGACTATTGATTAAACCACCATTAATGCGCCCAGAACACTTTATGGTGTGACCGTCCTATCCGGACCGTCGACATTGGTTGTCTAAGTGGGACATTTATATATGATGAGAGTCATATAGGACTGGACCGATTTAATCTAAGTTTCTCATATAATTCCGTGATTGAGAAATCTTATTAAATCACAAGATGATCATATATGGATTAACCTTAATCCTGAAGTGATTGCATACTCCTACTTGTTTCAGGATAAGGTTTGATGTGTTCGTTAAGGGTCGCTAAGAGGCGCGGTCCGAATCACTTTCACGTTGGCACTATTCTGGAATGAGTGAGAAGTGTTTGTTTCACATATATGGAATCCATTCCTTCCTGCGGGATGTAGAAAGACAATCCCCTTATTTGTTGATCCTAGAAACTGATCGATCCGTGGAGTTCGTGTTGGTTATGATCTAATTGATCACTAGTGGGTTAATGGTAAATAAGGATAAGATGTATTGAAGAAGGTTTACGGAAATAATCCTACTTCATTAAGGATAGTCTATGCAGGGTTAGTTTATATGTAATGATTATATCAATGGACACTTATCGACTCGACTCGACGTTTTGAGAATAATTTATATCTATAATCGATAGAGTTCAGTTTCGGATTTATGGTGGCGTAATTCCGGAATTAATAAGTTGAGTATTCTGTTCGATGAATGTTTTATGCAATTTATTGTAGCTACTGGTTATAGGTCCATGGTCCCCGGGTTGGCTCCTAACACGCGAGTGTTTTCTCGTTTTATGGAACCTCGAGAATAAATTAAATAGTTGGTCTATTTAATGAATATGCAATATTATTTATTTGGTAAATAATATGTAAAATAGAAAAGAATTTTTCTATTAAATTTAATGACTATATTGGCGCCACCTTATGGGATAAATTAGGAGAAGAAATTTTTCTAGATTATGTCACATGTGTAATTAATTAATTATCTATTTGTTGGATAATTAATGGAAAAATAAGAGATTGATTTTTTGGGAATTATCTCTTATCTTTTGGCAAATATATTTTCCTTGTGGAAATAGGTAATTGTATTGTGAAAATGATAACTCTCTCTTTATTAGTTATTTTCCTATATAAAGAGAGTTCCTCCCAACACAATAACATAACATTATTGGCGCCATCATCAAAATAAAGAAGAGAAAAATTAGTTTCTCGTTCTAGTCATTAAGAGAAGAAAAACCTAGGGTTTTTCTTGGAGCATATTCGAGGAGGTTCTACGGCGAGGATCGACGTCCACCAGTCGTCGCTAGGAGATACAATCCGGAAGGCTGAGGCTTCTCCATATGTCGATTTACTATTCCTCTTTAATAAGGTAAATCTTCAACCTTCTCATAGTTAGATTAATTATTTATTCTAATCGAATCGTGGTATAATAGCATGCGAATTTATTCGTAGTTTCCGCTGTGCAAGATCGAGTGTCTCGATCGGTGTTGAGAATCAGATCTGACAATCCAATTACGGATCGGATCCGGATTCGGGTTTCTGTATATCCAGCATGTGGTATCAGAGCCAGGTTAAAGCGATTTTGCGATCATGATTGCATAATTAATTAATAAGGAGTGGAATAGAATGAAAAGTGCATCTTTTAATTTTAATTTATGCGATTGAATGTTTTGGTTGACGAGATGGATTGGGGTTGGTACCTGTTTACCGTTAGATCTATTATAAACCCATTTTTAGGTATAGGATATCAGGTAATTTAATTTTGCAATTCAGTTTTCTGCAATTTTGATTTATTTTATTTATTTCTATTCGGCCGCATCCCTATTTATTAAATCGGACCCATTCTTCATCAAATTTGGAAGATGGCGCAGTGGTCAAGGCACAGAATCATCAAACTGCAGACCCGAGTTGAAGGAAGAAATAGCTTTAACCAACTCAGCTAGAAGGCTTTTTTTTTTTTTTTTTTTTTTTTTTTTGAAAATGACTCGTTTTTTTTTTATTAAAATGGAAAAAAATAAAGTGCTACAAAGTCAATGCCACATCCCGGCCCGCCCCAAGTACGTGATAGAGTGCATAGCATGGCCTCCTTAAACCCTATGCGTGGCAAACCCAGTGTAGGAAAATCCAACACATAGGGAAGAGTACTCGCTCTATGCACCCCCAAAATCCCGACACCATAAATTTTACAGTCAAACACATCATAATTATCCTCCACTCGAGACTTGTCTTTGCTTAAGCACAAAAGATAGCACGGTTGAATCCGCATAGCAATTCCAAGGGAAAAAAATAGCCCGTGTCTCCGACCAATGTATGAGGCAAAGCCTCCGAACAAGCGCCTGAAGCACGAAAACAGTAACACTCCTTCTCCACCTTGTCCTTGCTGTTACAACCCGGATGGTTACACCTGGCATAGGAGAAAGATGATAACCCCAAAAATAACCAAAGAAGATAATAACCCAAGAAAGGAACAAGGACACCTGGATTGCACCCCTAATAGGAATAGGGGTGCCTCCAAAGTTGAATGCCAATCCTGGTCCTATGCATTGAACCCTTTCCGTCGACCGCCAGCAGTCTGCTTATATGCGTCCCCTTCAAATAAAAATGCCCGGTCCAAGCAAGGATCCCATAGAGGAACATGTACACCTGAATTGCACCCCTAACATCATGATAGGGGTGCTTCCAGAAATCGACGCCAGCCATGTCCCTGGAAGAGGTGCCTGAATCGCCGCGCAAAGCATAAAAGCATAAAAATCAGTGAAAAAGTGTACTATGTGCCAAGTAATGAATAAACGATGGATAGAAAACACCTGATTTGCACCCCAACTAGAATAGGAGGGGTGCTTCCAGGTTGAAGGAGCCATTCGCATCCAAACATGACAACGTCGATGTGGAAAAGTCGTCTCCCCTCTTTCACAAGTGAAGAGTGCTTCCCTAGTTGTCTGCAACATGTCGAATAAGAGGAGGGCCATGTAAATCATCACTAATAAGCTGTTGAATATGATCAGGTACATCGTCAAGATGATTAAACGTCATATCGTCTCCTTCCATAGCGGCGAAGCTGTCCGCCACTCTATTACATTCCCGAAACACATGAGAGATATTGTGTGGTATGTCCCGAAGACAAGCCGAAATCTGACCAATCGAGATGCAGAGGGGCCAACCTCCACTATGATTTCCGGATATCACACGAGAAACAAAAATGGAGTCAGTCTCAATATCAAGAGGCAAAGCATGTGGACGCAACCGAATACCAAAGAGCAGCGCCTTTACTTCAGCATCAAGAACATTCCCATGGCCGAAGCAAGCATGAAACGCAGCGACAAAGTTTCCATGCGAATCTCGAATAATTCCACCCCCATAAGCCACTCCATTTCTGACACTACCGTCTACATTGAGCTTCACCCGACCGACTTGGGGAGGATTCCACCGTAATTGGATCAGTCGACGCTTGGGCCGAGTTTTCACCTTGAAAGGCTTGAAAAAAGGAACATCCCAATCAATCCCAATATGTTTACGATCAACAACCTTTCGGAAAGCTACCTGTCTAATCATCCTTTCAATGTGAATGATGGTACGCTGAACAGACGGACAAAAATCGTCATGTCTACACTTATTCCTCTCCGTCCAGATGCCCCAACACACAATAACCGGTACAAGAAGGCGCATATTATATATGTGGGCCGAAGAGTTGATCCAGAAATTAAACATAGGAACAATCCCAGTAGTAGGAGTGAAACGAAGGCCAAATTGACTCATAAAGTGAATCCAGATAGACTGGGCAAAAGGACACTCAATGAAAATATGACGAAGATCTTCCCCTTGCTGGCACGCAAAACACTTAGAAACCAAAGTAATACCACGCCGCTGAATGTTCAAATCTGTAGGAAGAACATTATTGACTAGTCTCCAGCAGAAGAAAGAAATCTTTAGAGGTAACATATTGTTCCAAATTAACTTGAAGAGAGGGCGAACCGGTTTGTGAGACCGTAGCATATTCCACGCCGACTTAGTACTGAAATGCCCATCTGAATTTAAAATCCAGATCAACTCGTCGTCCTGGTCAGGTCGAAATGGCATGCATAGAATCTCATCCACTATATGTAGAGGAAGATGCTCTTGTAAAAGAGGAACATTCCACCTCCCATTCACAAAGAAATCCTTCACCTTCCTAAATTCGTTGTCCGGAGGATCGCCCAAATCAATGTTCATCCATTTATCTCTCCAGAAATCTATATTACCGGCATTGACCTTCCACGTGATAGCATATTCAGCAATATCACGCACTTGCCAAACTTTCTTAACCATCTGCGTCGGATTCCTGGGGAGGGAAGCTTGCATGGGCGACTGATCCGCAATATAAGTACTATAGATAGTCCGGGACCAAATCCCCTGTCTCATCCGAAGACGAACCCACAATTTAACCGCAAAGGAATCCATAACTTCAAAAAGATTTCGCACCCCTAAACCCCCTTCCTCCGTAGGCTTACAAACACTCTCCCACGACGTCCAGTGAATACGGCTCCCGTTGGGTCCGCCATCCCAAAGAAATTTGTTAAAAAGACGATGTAACCGATGAATAACCTCTTTAGGAGGGACCAAAACTTGAAGGATAAAAATCGGAATAGAAGTTAACACATGCCTCAGCAATATAAGCTTACCTCCAAACGACAGCAACCGACTTCCCCAATGAAAAAGCCGATGATGAACCTTGTCAAGAATGTCTTGATAGTAGCTGATTCTATTCCGTCCTCGAAAAAGAGGAGCACCAAGATAACGAAAAGGCATATTCTCCCTCATAAAACCCAACGCATTCTGGATCCAACGAAGTTGAGTTGCATGCAACTTATGGCCAATGAACGTGCTCTTACTCGCATTTATTCGTTGTCCCGAAACAATTTCATAATGCTGAAAAACCTCCTTAAGACGCTTAAGACCTTTCTTATTGCATCGAGTAAAAAGAATCGTATCATCCGCAAAAGCCAAGTAATGTATCCCTCGTACTTTCGAATGATAATGCATACCCGGGTTGGCGATCATGAAATCATTAATAAGCCTCCCAAAATACTCTGCTGCAAGAACAAAAAGAGCGGGAGAAAGAGGGTCACCTTGTTTGACGCCACGAGTCGCATGAAAGGAGGGTGACGGAATGCCATTCAGAAGGATATAGAACCAATTATCCGCCAAAGTCCGGAAGATGAGATCCACACGGGGCTCTTGAAAGCCAAACATCCTCAAAATCTGCATAATGAAACCCCATTCCATTCGATCATAAGCTTTCTCCATGTCAAGCTTAAGCAAAATGTTAGTGGCCGCGGATCTTCTTATTCACATCCTTACACGGCTCTTGAGCTAAAAGAATATTATCCGTAATGGAACGACCTGGCACAAAGCCTGACTGGTGGTCTGCCACCAGCATAGGGAGATACGCATTCAACCGTTGAGTGATTATCTTAGTGATGATCTTGGAGAAAACAGTGCACAAGCTAATAGGACGGAAATCTTTCCAACAATCAGCCCCCACCTTCTTTGGAAGAAGAATAATCGAAGACGTGGAAAAATAACGTGGAAGGTGACCACCGAGGAAAAAGTCAGAAACGGCATTAGTCATGTCATGCTTAATGATGTCCCAACACGATCGGAAAAAGTGAGAGGTGAAGCCATCAGGACCCGCAGCACTATCCGGATCAATGGAAAGAATAATATTGTGAATTTCCTCACTCGTAGGGGTCGCAATAAGGCTCGCATTCTGATCCTCAGAGATTTGAGGAAGGATAAACGATTTCAGAGGAGCACCAATCCCCGTCCGACTAGCCGTGAAAAGGTTTTCAAAGAAGGTCTTCGAAGAAATCCGTATCTCGTCTTGATTGTCAATCCAATTACCAGCCTCTGCCTTAATACGATGGATATAGTTCGATTCCGCCGTTGCTTGCAAATAGCATGGAAGTACTTACTATTGGCGTCCCCCGCCTCAATCCATTTAACCGCGCCTTCTCGCTTAAGAAATCGAGTCTCAATATTGTTGCATCTCTCATAGTCCATAATAGCCCTATCGAGATCCACACGGGTATCAAGAGACCCGACTTGATCATGCCTCAACGTTTTAACATTGACCTCCGCCGCGCTTTCGTGTGTTATCGAAAATATTCCCAAAAACGGTGCGATTCCACTCGTAAACTTATACCCAAGCTTCTTCATTTTAGTTGCCATGAGCCCCATTCCTTGACCAACTTCTGGTTCAGCCCACACAGATTTAACCACATCATAAAAAGATCCGTCATCCGTCCATACATTAAGAAACCGAAAGGAAGACTTACGAGCGGTGATAGAGCCACAAGTAGCAAGCAAAAGGCAGTGATCCGAGTGAACCCTTGGTAAGTGTAAAACCTTTGTCACGTTAAAATGGTCCAACCAAGCCTCATTAAAGAACACCCTGTCAAGACGTTGCCACATACTCCGATTGTGCCATGTAAATTGCGAGCCTTCAAAGCATGCCTCGGTAAGATTAGCCATTTGAATGCCCTCATTAAAGTCCAACATGTCATTAGCCTTAGGGGGGCTCCACCCTTCCTTTCCTCCAGCATCCGAACAATATTAAAATCTCCCCCTAGAAGCCACGGCCGTGTATTAACCTCTGCCCGAGCTTTAACCGCGTGCCAAAGAAGAGTACGAGCTTGACGAGAGTGCTTCGCATAAATGCCAGACACCAAAAACATGTCGCCATTCTGATCCGTGACCTCAGCCGAACACATTTGATCACAGTCCGTGGATAGCGAGCAAGTAACCCCAGTCCAGAGAAACCAAATTTTACCTCGCAACAGAGATTGAACCTAGGGTTTATTTATTTTATAGATTAGATACAGAGGTACCAACGGTCCATCTCAGTGGTTTATTTTTCGAATTTATTTTATTGTATGATTATTTATGTGATATAACCATGTCATACATCATATTCATGAATTACACTCCTAGCATATGCATACATGTAGATAATTAATCATGACATTAATTATGCATGTATGAGACGTAATTAATTTAGATAATTAATTAAATAAATTAAAACGAACGGAATTTTATCGGGATATAAAATTCGCATGATAAAATAAAATTTACTCGGTAAATTTAATTTTGGGATCTAAAAATCATTCGTGGATTTTAATTATGTAGTGACTACATAAAAGAATTTTAATTGAAAAATTGGAAAATCCGGAAAAGTTGGACACCAACTGAGCAAAAGATTCGAAAATTGGTTTGGGCGGTCAACAGGGCTTCGGCTCGACTCGACTTGTCCGTCCAAGTGTGGGGTTAGCCACGGGGGTCCGGCAAGGTCAAGCTATCCGGAGAGATGAGGCTCAGTGGGGCAACCTTAGCCCGATTTTCAACTCAGCACCCGCACACGTGCGACGGGGGTCCAGCAAGGTCAAGCTATCCGGCAAGTTTCGGCTCAATGGGGCAGCCTTAGCCCGATTCATCCAGGAGTCGTATATGCACCAACAAAGAGGACAGATCGGCTTAGCTAATCCCGACACCGATCGGAGAACTCGGTTAAAGCTCAGCCAGGGTTTAATACCGATAAGTTGGTGATTGCTTTTCAAGATTTATTGTTTTCAAATTATTGAGGCAAAATTCTACGATCCTAAAATTTTATCATTACGATATTAGGACTATAAAATTCTTTTGATGAATTTTAATTGTGTAGTGTCTGCACAAATTTCTAAATAAACGATAAATTGGAAAACCATGAATAAGGTGTCGCTAGTTAGACGGTATTTGGAACCGATAAACTAGTGGGAGCTTTAAATTTGTGATTTATTGTTTTTCGATTTGGTGGAAATTCACAAGTCCTAATATATTAGGATTATAAAATTCATGGTCAATTTTAATTGTGTGGTGTCTACACAAAGATTTTATAAATCTGAGAAATTGGAAAGTCGTGAATAAGTGACACTAGTTAGACGGTATTTGGAACCGATGAACTAGTGGGAGGATTAATTTAAATATTCATGATTTATTGTTTTTTGGATTATAAATAAATTCTGAAAATCCAAAAAGACTACCTAATTTTCAAAATAACGAGTGGGAGCGGGGAAGGTGACAACTGACCCCTCGGCCTCTACTGTTAACACAAGCACCGTGAGAGAATGGTGACGGCTCGTGCCGCTTTGAGTTCGGTCCTCTTCGGATGGCCTTCACCGCTATCAAAATTCAAGGCTTGGTTTCTGAAAGGATAGGATTTTCAGTACTCGTCGGGTCACTGAGCTACCCTTCTGCGGCATACTCGGGGTGTACTTAAAAATCTGAAACAGTAGGTCACACTCTAAAGGGTATTTTTGGAAATATCTTGGCTGAAAAAGGAAGGTAATCAATAATTAAATCAGGATGTCTGATTCTCAGTTAATTGTTGAGAGAGATTGTCTCAATTTAATCGTCACCTCTTTGACATACCCGTCGGCGGCACTGTAGGTGTTAGATTAAATCCTTGGAATGGTAGGATAAACTGCATGCATGACATCACGTTTATTATTCCTAAAATTATTAAATGATGTGGTGTATGATTTGATTTAAATTTTTCTGTCATGATTTATTTTCTACAACTGCATATTATCTCATGGTATCTAAACTGCTAAACATGATAAATTGAATTATGATGACTTCGTAAAAGTGGAAAAGTAACAAGAACGTTGAACTCAATAATCGAAAATGCAAATTAATTTTTCAGAAGATGATGTTCCTCCTAAGTCTTCAAACTTAAGTGAAAAGTATGTCACTGCTGTCACTCGTGTTGAACGAAAGACAGCCGATATTAGTTCAAAGATGACAAGAATGATTTGATATCAATCTCACCAGACATCCCACAGTTCACGAGTAGTGACTACTCAAATGAACTGCTAGTTCACGGCCATTTCCTTTATGGAAAGCCAAGAATGGGAAGGTAAATGCCTACAAGTGTAAGTCATCTAAACTAAATAAGTTAAAGGCTAAACCGAAATATTAATAAAAGAAAATAAAGGATAAGGAAAGTGATTTCGGATCACTAACCTATGAATCCTTTCTTATCCGGGATTATGACCCGGAAGCTAAGTTCTTTTGTAAGAACACGATAGCTAGGCATTCATGATAAAGAGTAGACAACGGGCAGTTATTTCAGCAAAGATAGTGGGAGTGATATAAGGAAATAAATTTCGGATTTTAATCCTTGAATATCAAACAAATATAATTTCTGTTTTCAGATTCGTTGGAACAAATGGATTCACTTTCACATCGATAATAAAGTTGCCTTAAAGAAAGTGAATATGACATTTGTATACGATTCTGATACTCGGACTTTTGTCTGATAAAGTCAAAACCACTAAGTAATGTTGAAAAGGTATATGTAACACATCATAAACTATTAAGACAAATGGTTTCCGTATTTAGATAAACGATTCTTCAGCATCTATTTATTAGTGCATATATCCTAGAGATAAGATCTGAAGATTGGCTAAGGGTGATTCCTGACTCCCAGTCTAAGAACACTATCTCAAAGGAAAAATGACTAAGTAAGCTTTCAATTAGGAAAGGTTAATAGAGCTAAATAAGTATCATAGCTTGTTCATATTGACCTTTAGGGTCTTATGAAGGATACAAGCTAGTGGGAGCTTTCGAGAAATAGACCTTCTTTGTCTAATGACTACTCGAAACGCCGATTAGTTTATCTAAATATTTGGAGGAATCTCTAATATCACCAGAGAAGAGAGTATTCCATGCTCAGATATAGGCTATAGCATAGTATTTGGAACTGATGCTCGGCCTACCTCCGAGTGAAATGATTTCACTGAAAGGATAAACCATAGATTGTCTTGTATAGTTATTGATATGCTACAATACACTGCTTAACTCAATTAAGATATTGGTTGCAAAATAACGGTTTACATTATTATGTAATACCGAGAAGTCTACCTAGAAGATGCTTATGAATTTGTGGATAAAGAGTGCAGTGCATTACTCCACTTCCGTAAATAGAGGTATTTAGCACTAGTGCTTGAAGGTAGGACTGGAGATTTTACATACACGTTCAGATGATGAATGTTCGTGAAATATCTTAATGCAATGATTAAAGGTTGGTTATAAGATTCTTGAGATCGGATCGTGACGGTTACACTGTTACATCCTTTCTAAAAGAATGTTTAAATAGCAACCTTAGACCTTGAAGTACAGTTACTCAAGAAGTTACTATCTGATTTAATCAGACCATATCCAACATTGGTTTTGGGGATTACGCTGATTAATACTACTGAACTAGATCAAAATATATCAATTCACCCAAATGCAGTGGAAGTATGGTTTAACCATTGACCCACTATGATCATGCAGATTTTAAAGTCTATTGGGGGTGATTGATCACCTATGGTCTTTTAGGGAAGACTGTATAGGATTCTGACAATAGGAGGTCGGTTTAAAGCCATAAACCTGTATATGGAGTTTTGGTACTCTAGTTCTGTTAACAATCTTGTAGAACCACCTGAGTGTCTCAGGCCCAGTGGGAGTGATTGGATCTACGTGATGAGAATGAATGAAAATTTTATCTTTCAAAGCAATGCTAAGTAGTCTAGCTGTAATTCTCTGAGTAGTAGATAGTTCAATAGGGGTGATGCCCTGAACTCTCTCACCACTCAGCCTTGCTTGACTCCATAGAAAGCAGAAAGATTAAACTGGGGTGAAGCCGTGAAACTTTCTTGCCGTACAATGGAGCTTGAATTCATTCGGAACAAAAGGGTTTTAGCTTAAAGCCAATAGCAGATTGACTGCCTATGCTTATATCCAAAAGCAAACCTCTATGTCATTAAAAGTCACATGTTTTGAAATGTGTGGGCTTGACTAGAATATTGATGAGTCTTTTGTAGACCAGAGAATCAATATTGGTAAAGTATAAGAAGTTAGTGCTTATAAAAGATTACACTACAATGGTTGGGAACAACATGAGTGTTTTATCTGAAGTCAAGAACTGACGAGCCAAAGTTTCTCTGAATCAGAGAAGTGGACTACATTCTTAGAATCGATTCGGTCGAATTTATGAGAACAAGTTGCTGGCCGTATCCCATCCATCTTATGGTTAAGATAAAAATTCATATTAGTATGCGATATTCAATGAGAGGTTTCCTACCCAACCCTTCACGGAATAATTCTCTCAATCTTCGGATATAGAGAAAATAGGATAAATTCTCTTTTTGGATAGAGAATGTCAGATTATTAAAAGTCTATTGTAATCGAATCTTGGATTCAAGTGTTGAAAGCAGTATAGTGTATCCTCAAGTATCTTGAGAGAACGAGGAATCATATGCTTATGCGTTCGGGTGCGAACCTGAATGTCGTTGACTACACTGATTCTGATTTTTTGTCGGATTAAGGATGATCGTGAATCGATCTCAGACTCAGTGTTTACTCATTGTGATGGAGCTACAGTCTGGAGTAATCCAGCACTTCCAATTTGACTCTGTTAGTCGAATACATAGCAGCTTCCGGAGCAGCTAAAGAGGCAGTGTGGCTTGAGAAGTTCTTTGTTTGATCGGGAAGTGATTCTAGGTCTCGATGAGCCGATACCATTTTACTATGAAAAAAGTTGAGAGGTAGCTCATGCAAATGTTCTTCGCATTCACAAGAGGTCAAAAGCATATTGAGAGAAAGTACCACCTGGTCAGACATATCGTACAAACGGGCGACATATCGGTCCTTAAGATCGCCTCGAGCTGAAAACCTAGCTGATCAGTTTACCAAGTCTTGTGGCATCTAATGTCACTGATAAGCGCTTGGCAGGTATGGAATTGGGAGATATGTCTCATCTGATTTAGGAGCAAGTGGGAGAATGTTGTGGATAGATTGAATAAGGGTGTGGTGCTCTAAAAACAATCATTGCTTGTCTTTACGGGCAAGTGGGAGATTGTTAGATATAGTGTACCCGAAAGAAAATTGTTGCTTGTCCTTACGGGCAAGTGGGAGATTGTTGGAAGTAGCGCCCGAAAGACAATTTATGTAATTGTTTTTAGAATTAATAAATGACAGATTTATTCTCATCTTATTATTTTCTTTGTGCTTATAAGAAATACACTACTGAAAACCCTAAGTCGTATCATATGTAGCCATATAACTTAGTGTGTATCACACATGAGGTTTAAGTTTATGGTGATACACTTGAAATGTTAGTCCGTGGTGAAGTTAATCAAAGTATGGGGTCTATTGATTAAACCACCATTAATGCGCCCAGAACACTTTATGGTGTGACCGTCCTATCCGGACCGTCGACATTGGTTGTCTAAGTGGGGCATTTATATATGACGAGAGTCATATAGGATAGGACCGATTTAATCTGAGTTTCTCATGTAATTCCATGATTGAGAAATCTTATTAAATCACAAGATGATCATATATGGATTAACCTTAATCCTAAAGGGATTGCATACTCCTACTTGTTTCGGGATAGTGTTTGATGTGTTCGTTAAGGATCTCTAAGAGGTGCGGCCCGAATCACTTTCACGTTGGCACTATTCTGGAATGAGTGAGAAGTGTGTGTTTCACAGATATGGAATCCATTCCTTCCCGCGGGAAGTAGAAAGACAATCCCCTTATTTGTTGATCCTAGAAATTGATCGATCCGTGGAGTTCGTATTGCTTATGAACTAATTGATCACTAGTGGGTTAATGGTAAATAAGGATAAGATGTATTGAAGAAGGTTTACAGAAATAATCCTACTTCATTACGGATAGTCTGTGGAGGGTTAGTTTATATGTAATGATTATATCAATGGACACTTATTGACTCGACTCGACGTTTTGAGAATAAGTTATATCTATAATTGATAGAGTTTAGTTTCGGATTTATGGTGGTGTAATTCCGGAATTAATAAGTTGAGTGGAAATATTCTGTTCGATGAATGTTTTATTTAATTTATTGTAGCTACTGGTTATAGGTCCATGGTCCCCGGGTTGGCTCCTAACACGCGAGTGTTTTCTCATTTTATGAAACCTCGAGAATTGGTCTATTTAATTAATATGCAATATTATTTATTTGGTAAATAATATGTAAAATAGAAAAAAATTTTCTATTAAATTTAATGACTATATTGGTGCCACTTTATGTGATAAATTAGGAGAAGAAATTTTTCTAGATTATGTCACATGTGTAATTAATTATTTATCTATTTGTTAGATAATTAATGGAAAAATAAGAGATTGATTTTTTGGGAATTATCTCTTATCTTTTGGCAAATATCTTTTCCTTGTGGGAATAGGTAATTGTATTGTGAAAATGATAACTCTCTCTTTACTAGTTATTTTCTTATATAATGAGAGTTCCTCCCAACACAATAACATAACATTATTGGCGCCATCATCAAAATAAAGAAGAGAAAAATTAGTTTCTCGTTCTAGTCATTAAGAGAAGAAAAACCTTGGGTTTTTCTTGTAGCATATTCGAGGAGGTTCTACGGCGAGGATCGACGTCCACAAGTCGTCGCTAGGAGATACAATCCGGGAGACTGCGTCTTCTCCATATGTCGATTTAGTTTTCCTCTTTAATAAGGTAAATCTTCAACCTTGTCATAGTTAGATTAATTATTTATGCGAATCGAATCGTGGTATAATCTCATGTGAATTTATTCGTAGCTTCCGCTGTGAAAGATCGAGTGTCTCGATCGGTGCTGAAAATAAGATCTGACGATCCAATTATGGATCGGATCCGGATTCGAGTTTCTGTATATCCAGCAACTTTGTCGTTGGTGAAGCCCTCAAGAGTGCCATAATTTGGTATGAGATGCGAATAACGGAAGCCCAACTATTTGAAATAGTCACAATACAAGATGTCTCTACAGGCTCCCGTGTCAATAAGAATCCGATCTACCAAAGCGTCGTAAACAACTGCCGACACGACGATGGGCATATCAAAAGAATTAGGCAGATTGGGTAGCTCGCTATGGGTGAACGAGATCGGTTTCTCAGACTCATGCAAGACAGTTGGCTTCTCAATGCTCCTAATCAAAGAGAAGATCTGAGTTTTTCAGCTGATTGTTTCTTGGAGGTTGTTATCTGATAACATAGATCTCTCTTCTGTTTTAGCGAGTTGGGGGATTGCCTCGATTAGCATTATTCCCGTCTCACATGAATTTGTTCAAGGCCGCACGGGCGACCAACTTCTCAATTTCTTTTCTCAAAATATGGTAGGAGTCGGTAGTGTGGCCATGATCTTTGTCATAGTCCCAGTACATGGACATATCACGTCCGCCTCACGGGTCTGGCTTCATTGGACGAGGGTCAGACAGCTCATCCTTAACCTCATTCATGATCTATTCAATCAGTGCGTTGAGGAGCGTGAAGTGCTCCTCCTTAAACTTCTCAGGTTTTTGAAATCCCAGTTTCAACTGGCGCCTTCCTTAGACGGGTAGGCTCAACTTTAGCCTTTCTATTGTTCGATGACGATTGAGCGGGCTCAAATGTGCTCTATTTTCGGACGACGGAGAGCATCTCTTGAAGATTCTCCGGTCATCCGATAGAGTATTCTGTCTTGAGGTAGCCTTTCAATAAGCAACACTAGAAGCTGGTCATGACTACCTCGTAACCCAAACCTTTTGTCATAAACCTTGCTAAATAGCTCGTAGTAACTTTGAGTCGATTCGTTCTTGCCTTGCCGTATATCTTACATGTCATCCTATGTTTTCTCTGGCTGACTGACTTGAACTGATGAACTTGGTTTGAATATCGTTCCATAAATAGATCAACCTATAGAGCAGATTGAAGATCCATGATGATGCATTGTCCTGCATGGTGCCTACAAAGGTGATGCATCATGCGGATTGATTCTTTGTTACCAATGAGACCTTTTTTGGAAGGATGAGAGCCAGTCATAAGGGCAAGTCGTCCCTGTGTAATTTTGGAAGGTGGGATAGTGGACTCCTTCCAGTGTTTCCTCAGTTATTCGGTCAGCGAGGATGCATGCTCCCTTAGATAGGTTGTCCTTATTTCCGTTCTTTGCCTTCTGCAGGTCCTCAACCTGCCTCTGAAGTCTAAAATCCTAGTCCTCGAGCGTGGCCACGGCGGAGTACTGGATACATTTACCGACCGCGTCCTCTCGGACCGATAGTAAGATTTGCCTTGTTGTTCCCCCAACCTTGTGTGAATGTTGTGGAGGACAGACTGGTGCTCAATACTCTCCCGTTCTAGTTCCACGACATGTTCTCCACACATAGGTCTTGTTAGGAAATCACTAGTTTAACGCACTGGAATTTATAATTTTGATTTCCCATCCAAAGATCGACTTCGTTTAATACAATAAACACATTAAGTAGTTTGACGGTATATACCTTGGCTGATGTATAAGATCGACGCTTTGACCGTCAGTGGGAGTAGTACTATGCGCAAGCCGTCCACGCGTCCGGTCTCTATCGATAACCCACACGAAATCCACGCCGGAATCCTCTTTGGATTGCTATCATAAAAAATCCGGCTGCTAGACCGGCCTTTTTCCCTCTCTAAAACTCTTTAATAGAAGCTCTCTATTTTACTCATGAACAATTAGCTTTGGAATTTTGACGTACGAAAGAGCTAGCCAACCCCTTTCTTATATAGGTGAAAGTGGCGCCCCCTCTTGCCCTAATCTGATTAGGAGAGCTTCCTAGAAGATAGATGAAAGAGAAAAAACATTTTCCCAATAAAATAAGGAAAATCACTTTAATTAATTGATTTATCTCTTTTTGTTATAATATCTTATATTAAATAAAAACTAAATATCGCCAATATCTTAAATTGAATATATTTATCTTATTACCATAAATATATTTACCAAAAATCAATTAATATCCAATATTAATATTATGGTAATCTTAATAATTAAATTGCACAATCCAAGTGTATCTTATACACCAACTGTCTGCGCCCCATATTGCCAATAATTGGCATCCGGAATATTCTTTAATTATTATAATTATATCTTGTATTATATTTAGTCATAATAAATAAATATCACCATATTAATTGATCACTATAACCTTTATAGTCTTGAGATAAACTTTCCTTATTTGGTTATCAACTATAATCGCATTTAAATCCGACGATGTTCTTATGTGTGTGACCCGATAGGCTTCCGAATATGTTGGTCGTAGACACAAAGTGCAAATTACTAAAATGCCCTTCATACCTAACGATCACGGGATAGTGTCTAGCAACACACCGTGACCCCCAATCATCGGAAAAGTCAAAAGCAATGACTACTACCTTTTATGTGAAATAGTTACCGTGTAAATTACAATCCTACCACTGTAATAATATCCATACGATCGTATCTCGAGTGTCAGTACATTAACGATCGTATCTTATAATCTGGATATCTTTCTCTCTCGGAATAACACATTTACTCCCACTTGGCAAAGATTCTCGAGAGCTAGACATTCCTTATAAGAAGGCTATTTCGGATATTTTCTCCCAATCATAGGATACGCGATTCCCAGACGAACAGACATTTATACTCCGCATTCTTCAGCATCATACCCAATCACTACCGCATGATCGCCCCATGGCTAGGGGAAACCTCAATAGTGTCAAAGCATGACAATCCACACCGGATGCCATTAAGACTCCGGTCTAAAGGATAATTACACAACTGCCACATACTGCGACACATAATGTAAGTGGGTCAGTCTAACATACGCATTCTCTAATACACGTCCACATACAGTCCAAATGTCTCTACACTTCGATAGACGAGATCTATCCCTATCTTCAAAAAGATAAAAGACATCCAATACGTGCTAGTTTAATCATAATATCAATGTCCAATTTCACAGTACATACAACTAGAGACATTTAAGTATCAAAGTCATTAAAGCGATTAGAGATATCATGAACCATAATCACTATCATGGTTTCTCTATCACAGTTTGACACTAGGGACGTTACTATATATATATATATATATACATTCAATAAAATGAAGATAAACAATATAAAATAACAAAAGTGCTTTTATTAATCATAATAAAGTTATTACATGAACTAAACAGACTTTAAATGACCCGACCCGGTCGGATCCGGTCCAACCAGATTGGGTTTAAGACACCATTTCAACAGGTCCGAGGCTAGCAAGAGCTCAGCTTCTCTCCAGATCTCGCTCAGTATAGGAATGACTACTCATTTCCTTGCCAGAGCGACAAGAACGAGCATCATGTGGTTGATCCGGAGGCCCGGCATGTCTATCAACATTTGGTGGAGGATCGAAATCCTTGGTCAGCGGAGCTGGTAGCCTTAAGAGAGGAGCTCTTGGTTCATCTACCACATTTTCTCCATGAATGCGGCGTGGCAATTAGTGCTGCTGCATAAGGATGCAGACGCGTAACCCTCTCCACGGCTGGAGAAGGCTCGTGAGTTAGTTTGGGTAGTGAAGTCCCATCGACCTCCTTTCTTGATCTCTAGCCGGTGGTGGCCTCAAGAGTATCGATCGTTAGATCTGTCTCTTTCATTGAGAAATGTACGGATATCGGGCTGGGTTGGATCTCTTGCTGTCGGAGGTGACTCAAGATTTGGGTTACCTAGGGGGTGTTGTACTTGAGCGCAACCAACCGCTACCTTGTCGGTAACCTAGGCCACGTTTTGCCCTGATTTCCTGAGAGGATGAGGCAAGCCATCGTACAGAGCAGAACCTGCACATTTGGTCATAGCAAAATAAGCTGGTCACGAGATGAAGATTTGGGAGATCTGATGAAGATATGTTGGATCCGTGATGAACATGATGAAGACATGCTGAATCTAATGAAGATTTAGGCGAAGATCTGGGAACCTTGAAGAATTGGATGAAGATCCGGAGAATCGGTGACCCTACTGAAGAACATGATGAAGACTCGGCCGAAAAACAAAAAACTGGTTGTTTCAGGCTGCTATAGCTGAAAATAAGACGCTGTAAAATCATATATCTGACCGGAAAAAATGCTAAAAGCATAAGTTTCCCTGTAATGGAGCCAGGTGATAACGCCGGAGTTATCACAAAAAAGTTTCATTAATTATAGGGGTGGATATTTTGCTAAGATGAGCGATTTCACCGGTGATAAGTGCGGTGGTGCTCAAGAACAATATCAAGAAAATATGAACACCAAAGCTATCGACAAATTGGCAGAGGTTTTCTGCGTTCTTCATTAATTAGCCGATCGATCCGTTTTCAAGAGATAAATGCCGCTATTTATATTGACTAATAGTCGGAGGTTACAAAGATGGTAATCAAGGGAATCAAATGTAATTTAAAGCATAAACATATACAAGGCCGATTCGGCGGGCTTAGATGGGGCAAACTTGCATCTAAACCACCGTGGGCTCTTCGTATGTAACCTTCATGAACTCTGTTTCCTACTCAAGTGTGCTTGGTCCGAGCCGGTGGACTACGAGCTGAAAAGAGGGCAGGCCGGCCCCCAGTGCTTCGTGTCGCCTAGTTGAAGGCAAGCTGAAGGTTGTGTTGATCGATGCCCGTTGCCTAGCAATTGATAAGAATCGTAAAGGCATGAGGTGGCCAGGCTGGATTATTCATGAACTGCTCCGGCTTATGTTGGTATGGACTGGCTGGGCCAAGGACCCTATTCATTATTGGGCCTACGTATAAGCCCAATGTGAATCCGTAGACTCTTTTCCGAGTTTGGCTTATCACCAGATTATTCTGATCTAAATCGAGTCAGAAGACGATAATTTTTTATTCAAATCGAATCAGAATTTCAAATGTTTTATATACTTAGTCAATAAAATATCCAACATTCTACCTCAATTTGATGGGAATCAACCGGGGACAAAAACTTAAATTTAAAATTCAAAAATACAAATAAAATTCTTGTGTATTAAGATATTTTTATATGGTTATTTGTTTATAAGAACCAGTTTGAGATTTAATTAGACATTTAACACATCCAAAAAAAATCATTGATTATAAGGACATAATAATACTAACTAGACAAAATTACCCTCACCTCTCTTTAAACAAAATTATTCTTAAGCCGCTGATTCATCTGGTGGCCGCTAAGTATGACTTGATTCAATACAACTTAAGAAATTCTACGGATATGAAAGGCGATGTGACGATGACAAATTATGTCACCTTAATGATTTGAGCCCTAATTTAATCTAGTGATGAACACACAAGAACCCTAATGCCAAAAAGAGGAATGAGGGGGTGGATTTTATGTATGCGGCTGAGTCCAAGACTGTATCTTGGATTGCCTACGTATCCTGTTAGGTTCCCGGAATCAAAGCCTTACGTAGTTCCTGGAATGGGGGTATTTATAATGACAATACTTGCCTAAACCCTAAGGTTAAGTCGGCTTGTGTTATTGTCATCTTTACCCTTAAATGGGCCTTAAACCCTTGCCCAAGCTATCGCCGTGGGTGGGCTCCGGACGGTACCGGCGCGGACTCGTCCTCGGTGTCGATACCGCCGACTTGCGGTGATCGACCCTAGACTCATTGTCCTACACCGCTAGCCGGTGTGGACTCTATCCTTATGGACTTGTCATCTCACACTCGCTCGGTAGTCGATAGTCGATAGTCGTAGCCCGGCTTTTATATGATGGCCTTGGCCTTGAGCCTGGGCATCGACACGAATACACTGACGTTATTTATAGCGTGATGACCAACCAATAGATGACACGTGGAGGGAGTGAAACCCTGTATCGTCATAAGCCCCCGTACTTGCGAGAGGCGCCTTCCGCCGTCCGAGGTCGAGTCGTCACTTGAATTGTCATCGAGTTGGGTTTCCATTTGGGCGGGCTTTTTCCCGCCACTTGTTAACCCTAACCGCCTACTGCAACGTGGCACGATATCAGGCATACGAAACGCCTCGAATCCCGCAAAAGACGCGTCCCTGCCTTGATTATCGTGATTTCCAGGGGGTTATAAATCCCCATCCCCCATGTCTTTTCAGTTCATTTGCAATACTTTTGCTTTCATATATAAAAGGAGGTAGGATAGACGCTACTGCAAACCTGCTTGCTATTCTCTTCCCACAATCTCCAAATCTTCAAACGCAAAAAGTAAGCTTCTTTTTCTTTTCGTGTCGTTCATCTTTTTTCGTGATTTTGTTCATGTCTAGTAGTAGCGCAACCGAATCGATAGGGGTAGTGACACACCCGTTCGAGCCAATCTCCCGCACCTGTCATCTCCGATCTTCTTCTCCGGGGAGACTCCGGTGAGCCTGTAGCTTCCCCTCCTCCTGTCCCTAACCAGCCTAAAAAACTAGTAACTAGGATGGACGGAAAGGGTGCAAAAGGGTGTCTTAGTACACTTACTCCAGAGGATATTGTTGAAATCTGCGGGAAGTATAACATCATTCATCCTCCATTCGAATCTCGACTCCCGTCAGGCCTGCATCGATTCGCGGATGAGCCCCAGAGGGGTTTTGCACCGTTTATGAAAATCAAGGCGGCGAGTGGACTAAGGTTTCCACTCGTCCGGCCGTCCCGGCCATCCTTCACCATTATGAGATAAGCGTCTCTCAACTCGCCCCGAATGGCGTCAGAACTCTGATGGGGTTAATCATAGCATGTCGAGTGGCCCAGGTATGCTTTTCGGTGCCCGTGTTCCGACACTACTACAAGATTGCTGCCACACCCGACAAGTTATGGTATTCCTTCCAGAGGAGAGCAAATCGCCATGAGTTTATTACGAGGGGGCCTTCTTCTCATGGGGAGTGGAAGCCTCAATTTTTCTTTGTCCGTCATGGCCTAGATAACCCCTACATTGGTCAATGGAGGTCGAGAGAGGGGAAACAAGACAAGCTTGGGAAGGAACCGGCTCCTCACGAGGCTCGACTCTTGAGTGGGCACAACTTCGAGGTGTGTACTCGAGACCTGAGTCTCTTGTATCACCTGGCTCGCTTGGAGGAAGCTGGGCCCATGCCATACGTAGGCCTGAACGTTCCTGATCACGAGAATCGTAGGATTGCTTTTACACACTAGTTGTTCTTTAAGTCGATAACTTGTTGTTTGTTGGTCAAAACTAACTTGTCTTTTTTCTGTATTGCAGTGGGCAAATTCTCCAAGGTCACCAACCCCCAGCGCATTCCTGAATCGACGGTCGTGGTCGCTCCACCTCTCGAGGGTCGAGGCCGCTACCGATTTGCCGTTGGCCGAGATCGGTGTGCCTTCCTCTTCTCGAGAGGGGCCGTCCATCCACCTAGGAAAAGCCCCGCGAAATCGAGTCGTCTGCCGCGGCTGGATCGACTGAAGTGCCCTCGACCACCGGCGAGTTAACTGTCCGATTCGGCTCTCTTCGAGATGAAGACGAGGAGGAGCCTATCGATCTGACCTCGAATATTGAGGCTAATGTTGAAGAGCCGGCGGTGCAAACAAAGAAAAGACCATCTGTTGCCGAGGTGGTAAAGGAGCAGCTTCGAGAAGCGAAGAGGAAGAAGGTTGCTGAGACCTCTGCCGAGCCAGGAATCGGTGTGGACTGGGTTCTTGATGACTACGCCGGTGTGGATGACAGAGACTTGTCTTATGTTCTGCGAAAGCTGAATCGCCTCGTAAGTCGATCCCTCTTTTTATATTTGCTTTCCTCGAGGCCCATACCCTGTTTATTTATTAACTCGTTTTTCCACTTTGTAGCATACTCTTGTTGGTCGAGAGGCTGCTCGTCGGCTGGCCAAAACCGGAGAGTCGGCGAATGAGATCAAGAAGGAGAATGGCGTATTACTCCAAGACAACATCGCAAAAGGCGCCGCACTCTCTCGCCGTGGAGAAACAAGATAACGAGTTGAAGCAAGAGTCGGTCGCCAAGCTCGAGGGGCTGCAAAATAGGTTGGTGGCCGCCGAAGCAAAGCCGGCCACTACCGAGAAGAGCCGGACCGACTACGAGAGGAAAGGCAAGGTCGGGGCAGAGAGCCGCTCAAGCCGGCCCAAGACTATGAGAGGCTGCAGAAGTGTCAGAAGGCTGCGGACGAAGAAGCTAGGAAGGCTCGCCAAGATCGAGATGCGCTACAGGCTGAATTATATCGAGCGTAGGCGTAGGTCGAAGAGGCTAAGACCGAGGCCATCATGGAGTATCGCAAGTCATCCAATCTTGAAGATGATCTAGAAGTGATCATGCGTGCTTCGATGATGGGTGGATATACCCTGGCCGTGGATCAGATGAAGGAGGTCGTTCCGAGCTTCGACCTGTCGACTCTCCGACGCCTATGTTCTACAACCCCGACTCGGAGAAGCCGTATGATCGCACTTTGAAGAGTTTCAGCGGGGTGAGTCTTTGGCTATAAAGTATGCTCCTTCCACGTCTGCTCCTGCTGTCGATCCGACTGCCACTGATCCGACCTCTGCTAATACTGATCCGACCCCTGAAACCAACCCCTGATCATTATCTTTTAAATCTTTTGTTGATTTGTTATCTTGAACTTGGATCTGTAATAACATTTATTTTAACTTTGGCTGGTCTTTTCGACCTGGCCTTGTTTTGTAATGACTTTGTGATGATTTCGATTTGATTTTGCTATCTTTCTTGACTTGAATTTGCTCGTCTTAATGTTTCATAGTCTTTCGCTTGTCGAGCTCCTGGCTCTGTTCGCTACTCGCTATTCGCTTTATTTGCTGTACTTGTTGTTCTTGTTGTTAATACTGTGTTGCCCCCCAAGTGTATTATGAACCCTTGGTTCTTATTGCACTTGAGATTGACTTGCTTGCCTTAGTCTTTTGTCCCTTAGGCTTATTTGACCTTTAGGCTGAGCATTTTAATATAAACTGTCCCTGGTTTTAGGTCTTTTTTGCCTCTTAGGCTTTTTCGACCTTCGACCGGAACAGTGGCCCGACCATGCGAACCGTCCTTTGTCCAGCCTTTTCGCCGCTCGGGCTCATTCGGCTTTCGGACCGGGACGGGTGGCCCGACTATGCGAACCGTCCTTTGCTTTAGCCTTGTTTGCCTCTTGGGCTCGTTCGGCTCTTAGCTTGGACCTTTGGCCCGACCCCCGCGAACCGTCTCTATGCCTTTGCATTCGTCGCCCATTAGGCTAACTTTGCTTTGGCTTTATCGAGATGTCCGACCTGCGGATTTCTCTACTCGTATTCGATCGTTTTGCCTTTAACTTTTCTGTCACATTGGACTTGTATTGTTTTGGCTATAAATCCTAACAAACACAGAAAGCATCTCGAAAAGATACGCATTTATTAGAATACTCATAGAATTGTCTCATGGACTTATTACAAGATTCATAAGTGAAAAGTAAACAAGTTCATCAAAGTAAAGCTTATCTCAAACATAATACTTCCTCGATTGTTGGCGTGCCAATGTCGAGGAATCGTGGTTCCATCTGCTCGACCAAGTTGATAAGACCCTTTGGGGTGAACCTTCAGAATCTGATATGGGCCTTCCCAATTCGGGGTCAGCTTTCCGACTGCTTCCTGTCGACTCGCTTCATTTTTCCTTAGAACCAGATCGCCAACCTTGAAGTACCTGTGTCTTACCCTCGTGTTGTAATACTGGGAGATTTTTTGCTTGTACCTTGCCATCCTGGCTGAGGCTATCTCCCTTCGTTCCTCGACATTGTCCCGTTCCTGTCGGAGTTCGGGATCGTTTGTCTCAACATTGTAGGCCAGAACTCGAGGAGAGGGGACTCCGATCTCGGCGGGAATCACCGCTTCACACCCATACACCAAAGAGAAAGGAGTTTCCCCGTCGATGAATTAGGAGCGTCCTATATGACCATAGGATGCTCGGAAGTTGAATTGCCCAATCTCGACCTTCGCCTCTAGCCTCTTCTTTAAGCCCGGCTTGATCCGTCGATTAGTTTCCTCGACTTGACCGTTTGCCTGGGGTGAGCCACCGAGGTGAATCGCGGTCGATTTGGTACTCGCCGCACCATTCTCTAACTTTTCGATCTTCAAACCGGGTACCATTATCCGAGATCAAAGCCTTTGGAATTCCGTACCTACATAGAATGTCGACCCACAAGAATTTTTTAATGGTTGCAGCTCGGATGTCGGGCAAAGCCTTAGCTTCTACCCATTTTGTGAAGTAGTCCACCACAACGACCACGAATCTAAGATTTCCTGGTGCTCGAGGAAGAGGTCCAACAATATCGACTCCCCATTGATCGAATGGCCATGCTGACGAGATGACGTTCATGTCTTGCGCTTGCTGATGGGAGATATTATCATGAATCTGACAAGCGTTGCACTTCTGGACTAGGTTGTTCGCATCTCGCTGCATCGACGGCCAGAAATACCCAGCTAACTTGCATTTCCGAGCCAACATTCTGGCTCCACAATGATTCCCATAGGCTCCTCTATGAATCTCTTCTAAGAGGTATTCGCCTTCACTTTCTGAAACACATCTCAACCAGGGGTTCACAAAAGATTTTCGATACAAGATATCGTCAAAAAATGCATATCGAGCTGATTGAAGTCGGACTTTCCTGGCTTGCACTTTGTCAGATGGCAGTATTCCGTCTTTAAGGTAGAGAGCGATCGAGTCCATCCACGTGGCCTGCTGAGTGATCGGCTGGGCCTCCGTCTCGATGTAACTTCGGTCGGTCAATAACTCGACTAGAACCTTCTTACTGGACATGAAGTTTGATGCCAACTTGGAGAGCGCATCGGCTCTCTTGTTCGACTTCGGGGGACTTGCTCAAACCGAAGCGTCTTGAATTTTGGTATGAGGCTTTGGACAAGCGCTAAGTAATTCTTCATGGTTTCTTCCTTAGCCTCATACTCCCCTTTCACATGATTGACTACTAATTGTGAGTCACTGTAAACCGACAAATCTTCGACACCCAGCTTTAAGGCAAGCTTTAAACCAGTAATCATAGCCTCATACTCGGCTTCATTGTTCGTTGCTTTAAAGTCGAATCGAAGGGCGTAGGGGAATTCCTCGCCTTTTGGGCTTACTAGAAGGAGCCCTGCTCCTGCCCCCTCCTTACTCGATGCGCCATCGACTTGTAGAGTCCATCTTTCCTCTAGGCTTTGCTTTTCCTGATCGAGTTGGACGGATATCCCTTCAGCCAAAAAATCTGCCAAGGCCTGTGCTTTTATCGCAGTTCGAGGGACGAACTCGATGTCGTACTGGGCCATTTCAATCACCCATTTTGCCAATCGACCTGAGGTGTCGGGTTTTGCCAATATTTGCTTTAGTGGTTGGTCAGTGACTACCACAATGGGATGAGCTTGAAAATAGGGCCTTAAGTTCCTCGAGGCATGAATCAGGCATAATGCTAACTTCTCAGCTGGTGAGTACCGGATCTCGGGGCCATGTAAAGCCTTGCCGACAAAGTAGATTGGCACTTGGCCATGTACCCCTTCTCGAACCGGGACCGCACTCTTCGCCTCCTCGCATCGCCAAATAAACTAACAACTTTTCCCCTTCTCGAGGAGAAGTGAGGGTAGGTAATTCTGATAAATAAGTCTTCAACTCTTCAAAGGCTGTGTGACATTCATCATCCCAATGAAAAGGACTGGCCTTTCGGAGTATCTTGAAAAATGGTAGTGCACGCTGTGCTGATCTCGATAGAAATCTGTTGAGAGCTGCCATTCGACCCGTGAGCCTTTGTACTTCCTTGATATTTCGTGGTGCGGGCATGTTCTTCAATGTATCAATTTTATCCGGGTTCGCTCGAATCCCGTCCTTCGAAATCATATAGCCCAAGAACTTACCCGACCTGACTCCAAACGTGCACTTCTTCGGGTTTAATCTCATCTGCGTTTCTCTCAACACTTCGAAAACCTATCGAGCATCGACCAGGTATTGTCTCATAGATCGACTCTTGATAAGCAAGTCGTCTACGTAAACTTCCATACATCTACCAATTTGTTTTGCAAATATCTTGTTGACTGCCCTCTGGTATGTTGCCCCAGCATTCTTTAATCCGAATGGCATGGTCACATAGCAGAAGGTGCCGAATTCTGTGATAAACGCTGTTTTTTCTACATCTCGAGGATCCATTAAAATCTGATGATATCCTTTATATGCATCTAAGAAACCAAAAACTTCAAAGTCGATGGTCGAATCTACTAACTTGTCGATTTTTGGCAATGGATATGAGTCTTTTGGGCAGGCTTTGTTTAAATCTGTGAAGTCTACACACATGCGCCAACTCCCATCAGGCTTCTTGACTAATACTGGGTTAGCTAGCCATTCGGGATAGAATACCTCTTTCACTACCTTGGCTGCCAGTAGCTTACCGACTTCCGCCTCGATTGCCTCAAGTCGATCCGACGCAAAATTTCTCTTCTTCTGTTTGACTGGCTTTTTAGCCTGGTCAATTTCGAGTTTGTGAACTGCAATGTTGGTAGACGTTCCTGGCATGTCAGTGGCTTTCCAGGCAAAGATATCTCTGAATTCGACTAACAGTTCGACCGCAGTCGTTTTTCTTTTTCTGGGATCCAAATCCCGACTTGCACACATTGATCGTCCTCTCCCTCCCACAGTCGGACATTTTCAACTGCGTCGCTGGAGACCCAACTCTTCTCCTCCTCTTCCTCTAGAATCAGTTCCTCGACTAAAACTTGTTGAACCGCCATCTTCCCATTCATGACAACAGAGTTACAACTCCGAGCGACTTCAACGTCTCCTTTTACTTCGTGGGAACCGTTCCTTGTGGGAAACTTCATACTGTTATGAAAAGTCGATATGATAGCACGCAGGTCGAAAAGCGCAGGTCGCCCTAGGATAACATTGTACGCAGAGGGAGCCTTGACCACCACATAGCTTAATTCAAGTGTCCTTCCTTTCTCGCCATCCCCAACCGTCGTGAGTAACTTTATCGAGCCCAAGGGATGGACTGCTTGCCCTATAAATCCGAACAGGGGAGACGCTATGGGGGCTAGATCCTTCTCTTTCAACTTCATCGCTTGGAACGCCGAGTGATATATGATGTTCACTGCACTCCCGTTATCGACACAGACTCTCGATACACGGGCTCGGCTAATAACTGCCTCAATAACTAACCCTTCGCTATGACTCCTCGACTTGGGGATATCATCTCGAGGGCCGTATCCGACTTCTGTCGTGAACCTGAGCTGTTTGCGCTCTCTGGAGCTACAAGCTGGCTCTTCGCTGGTCTGGTCTTTATCACTCTCACCAGGACCAAAGATTGTGTTGACATAGTTAACTGGTCGATTATCTTCATATCTATCTCGACCAAAGTTTTCTCTGTTGTTTCCTTCTCGACCCGGGGATCGATTTCTCTGAGGTGACCGATCCCTTCGTCTCTGGGCGTCTCGACCTCGGTTCCTGTCTTGATCGGAGTTTTTTCTCTTAAATTCTCCACGCCCTCTGGGCCCATCATACCGAGATCTGTCAACAACTTCGTCTAGCTTTCCTTCCGAATGCGTACGTCGATATCTCTCTTCGGTCGATACAATCCTCAGTTGTATGACCTATGTCCTCGTGAAAATCACAGTATTTGCTTGCGTTCCTCTTTTCTCGAGGTTTCTTCAATGGTGGCGGTTTCCTCGCCAAGTTTTTTGAAAGCATAATCGACAACACCTCAGATCGAGGTCGATTGAGTGGGATAAAGTCCTTATCACGTGAGGGTCCTTTCTTGTCCCCACGGTCTGAGGTGGACGTGTCGATACGGTCCCAGACCGATGGCTTACTTTCGACATCCTGCCTCTTGGACCGATTCCCCGTTCGGGCCTCGGGTGTCCTTCTTGGATTCCATCCGGCCGGATTGGGTGTGCCGCCGCACCGCCTCTTCCCCTTGGAGAATCTATGCACCACATTGACACATTCGTCCATGGTATGGGGAACGTCTCTCGCTCAACTTCATGTACAACTTAGTATTACGCGGCCCCCTACGAACGATGTGATCGAAGTCGGTCATCCGCGTCCTTGACTCGCATGGCCTCGAGATTAAACCTCTTCAAATACTCCATCACCGTCTCATCTCTTTGCTGCCTCACGTTCATGAGGTGCGTGGCACTCAGATGAAACTTCTTGTTGACTATAAATGCGTCTCGGAACTTTCGAGCGAGCATGGCAAAACTGGAGATCGACCCTGGTCGTAGCTTCGTGAACCATTCTCTTGCTCGACCTACGAGTAGCGTCTCGAATGCCCGACAGCGCATTGCATCGGGTGCCCCATCCAACCTCATTTGAGACAGATACCTGTGGAGATGGTCCTCCGGGTCGGTGGTGCCATCATAAGGTTCTATCTTTGGTATCTTAAACCCCTTGGGTTTAGGAAAGCTCTCGATCTCCTTCGTGAAGGGAGACTCGAGCCACAACGACACCTGACTCTTTCCCAAAATTGCATTCAACTCCTCCCTGGCGCTGTCATCGTCCCCTCTCTCGGTGTTTTTGGTGGATCTCGCGTCTCTTCCTTTCCACCGAGCTAGATGATGCGCTTATTTCCTCCTCGAGTCCGTTTAGGTTTGTCCACGCCTTCTTCTCGGCCGCCTTCCGCCATAGCTTCTTTACGGGCGGCGTCTCGCTTTCCGCGCGCCGTAAGCGCCTCGGCGATTATCCCGGACATTACCTCCAAGTCCGCCCCCGCTGCCCGATCCGCAAGCGTCCGATATTCCGGAGCAAGAGCTTGCTTTTCCGGTTGGTGGGTTTCTGGACAGGGTTCAAAGCTTGATCTTTTTCCCCTTGTTTTTGCCGAGGATCGTCTTGAACCGCATCCAATCTTCGGATCCTCTTCTCCTTGCATATCGGGTCGGTTGGCTCGTTCATCCGGGAGCCTTGATCAAGCTGCTTTGGATGTGGTTTTGGATGCGTTTTCGGAGGCATCGTGTTTCTTGCGTCTTCAATCAATAGAGGGCCCTCCTTCTAGTGCCAATGACGATGACAAATTATGTCACCTTAATGATTTGAGCCATAATTTAATCTAGTGATGAACACACAAGAACCCTAACGCCAAAAAGAGGAATGAGGGGTGGATTTTATGTATGCGGCTGAGTCCAAGACTGTATCTTGGATTGCCTACGTATCCTGTTAGGTTCCAGGAATCAAGCCTTACGTAGTTCCTGGAATGGGGGTATTTATAATGACAATACTTGCCTAAACCCTAAGGTTAAGTCGGCTTGTGTTATTGTCATCTTTACCCTTAAATGGGCCTTAAACCCTTGCCCAAGCTATCGCTGTGGGTGGGCCTGGACAGCTGGCGCGGACTCTGTCCTCGGTGTCGATACTGCCGACTTGCGGTGATCGACCCTAGACTCATTGTCCTACACTGCTAGCTGGTGTGGACTCTATCCTTATGGACTTGTCATCTCACACTGCTCGGTAGTCGATAGTCGATAGTCGTAGCCTGGCTTTTATATGATGGCCTTGGCCTTGAGCCTGGGCATCGACACGAATACACTGACGTTATTTATAGCGTGATGACCAACCAATAGATGACACGTGGAGGGAGTGAAACCCTATATCGTCACGATGCAAAGGACCAGATATTTTCGACACATTTTATACGCTGTTAAAATTCACAGGTTTGTCTGATAGAACTTTGCTAATTATGCTATAACAGCAATCTGAGAAAGCTTCGTCTGATTCATCATCATCTAATGGATTATGTCTTTTTCTTTGCCAATAACTATGATTTTTCCAAACTTTGAAATCAGCTCTTCATTATCAGGATTCTCAATGGGGTACGTGAAGAAGGAAAACAGAAAGGGTAAAAATGGGGGATGGGAGATTAATGGCTGAGAGAGGAAGGACGAGGAAGGTAGGGGAGGAAGAAGGAAAATGAGGGAAGTTAAGACACCGTAAAAAGGACAAGCTTCAGGGATGAAAACTCACACACCATTTACAGAGACTAATACAGGTGATGCTCCTACGCACATTGAGGGCATCTCCATTTCAGATAATGGAATTTTGAATGTTTTTCAAAGATTATTGGCAGATAGCGCTGCAGATAAGTCTGAGAATGCAACTGATGCTGTTGAATTGTCTAAAGATTGAGAACGCAACTGATGCTCTTTCTTAACTTTTTCCTGATTGATCGTCATTGAACTAGTTGTTTTCTTCCTATTAACATATGTTGACTTGTATGTATATGTGTGAATTTGTAATTTTTAGTATTGTATATACTATAATAGAGATGAGTAGATGACCATGGATAGAGATTATGTAAATTTGACAAAAGTGGTGTGTATCATAGAGGAAAGTGGTGTTTGACTTTGTAAAACAGAGAACCATTTATAATGTGAATGCTCAAGCATGCTTTTTAATCTTGGTGTAAATATTTGTTTGTAAGAGAATCTCAATGAAGGTAGGAGACTGACCAACATTTCTTATTCCCAAAACCATGGAAATGATCTGGTGTTTTCCGGTTACGGTTCCAAGGATGTAGATAATTGCTTCTTATTAAGTTCCTAAGTCTTGGCAATAATCTTCTATTTTAACTGATAACGTTCTAAATGGTACCAATAATTATATCCTTATTCGCCCCGAATTCTGCTCAAGAGAGAATAGATAGGCTCGTTATTATGTGGAATATATGTTAAATGCTATGTGAGTGTTTCCAGGATCGTAATTCTGCATCTATGTTATTTTCCTGAAGATTTGGTACTGTTTTATCTCATTTTGCATGTTTTATAGGATGTACCGGATCTGGAGCATTGGAGAATGGATTTGGACCAAAAGAAGTATATTGGGCCAAGTGATTAAAGTCCAAGAAGAAGCTTGTTGAAGAAAAGAAGAAAAGTCGGCCCGGTTTACCGAGGGCTAGGGCCGGTAAACCGGTGGCTTGTTTGACACGAAATTGATTCTGCCGTATTATCTAGATCGTGAGGGTATTAGAGAGTCTTAAGTCGGTCACTGTATCTATATAAAGCCGCAATTACAGATTATTACATAGTTCTTCAATAGTATTCAATTACATTATACAATTTTGATGAAATAAAGTTATTACAAGCTTTTAAGGAGTTGTTTCTGGTTTTCTCCCTTTCTCCACCATCTCTAGATCGAGCTAGATCTCCATCGTTGAAGGTATGAAGCTGTGAACGTTCCTTTTTGTCTTCAATATGGTAGATCTGTTCGTATTTATGTGTTTTAGTTAATATGTATGTTTAAATACCTTATAATTTACTTATTTTAATCGTATGTGAGCAATGTATATCCAGGAATAGGAAAAGCTGACCCTGGTAACCCGGCGGTCTATACCGGTTTACTGAGGCATTATTTAGAAAACCTAAAACTGGGATTTACTACAGCTACGTTGATCGACAGGTTTAATTAACAGTAGGTTAGATCTGGCCAATCTGCTTATTGTAATCATAAACTGGCATGAAATACGAATAGTGAAGTGCTAAATTTGGACATAGTCCGATGGACCCTAGGAACGTGCTGATCAATGTCGACAGCTGTCTAGGCGGGTTAGCGGTATGAGTTAGCGCTCGATATCGGCAATTCTAGTTCTTTATGCGTATGGGCTATTACGGACCAATTAAGGAGGGTAGCTTGCATATAGATTGTCTATTACCATTTTCGGAGTAGATAGGAGTAGGAGTTGCACCCGTAGCTGATAATGATAATTAAAACGAATGCTCGCGATTAATTTAAGGAAATTATGTGGGGAAGTAAATGTAACGATTAACTAATCCAAGTTAGTAGATTGGTGAGAAGAGGGGGAGAAATACCATGTTTTCTTTATGTTTATTGTTGGTCAATGACCACATCTATGTTGCTTCTTAATTAGGTTAGAATCGTTTATACTTATAGTTGCATTGTCTCTATGGGATCGACCTTGACTCGTATTTACTATACTACGATGTACCTAGTATTCTTGCTAGTAATATCGACGTTAGTGACTTACACGTGATCATCAAACATAATGTATATCATAGAGAAACCGTTTCAAGAAAGTAGTATGTCATTGTGAAATGGGATCTGCCGATGAAGTGTTTATTTTGAATTATATTAGATAAATGCAACCTGATTATGTTGAGAATTGCTTGAACGTGTAATAAAAAAGAAAGAATGAAACTCTAAAAGTGATGATTTATTCCATTAAAACTCATTTATGAAATGACATTAAACACCTTATGTCATTGTCAATACAAAACCAACCAAAAAATGTACTATAGTACAACAAATCCCAGGATCATCTATTATACACAATCCCCAGCGACCTTTATACATGAATTTTTTTAGGATGTGACTTCACACTGCATTAAGACTTTTAAGTGTAAATAATAAATACACATAAATGTCTTTGTTGCCCCTGCATCGTGTGTGAAGACACTACAGAGCATTAGATGTCACTGCATAATTGTTGTCATTGGGTGTCACTATATAAAGTGTCACTTCATAAAATTTTGTTGTCATTGAGTGTCATTGCATAAAGTGTCACTTTATAAAATGCTGATGTCATTGTGTGTCACTTCATAAAATATTGTTGTCATTGTGTATCACTTCATAAAATATTGGTGTCATTGGGTGTCACTGCATAAGATGTCACTAACAAAATGTTAATGTAATTGGGTGTCAGTGTTTAATGTGTCACTGCACAAAATGTTGTTGTCATTGGGTGTCACTTTATAAAATGTTGGTGGTATAATTGCATAAATTTTGGTGTCATTGGGTGTCACTGCATAAAATGTTGTTGTCATAGCATAAAGTGTCACTTCATAAAATGTCGGGTCATTGGGTCTCACTGCATCGTGGTGTCATTTCATCACAGTGTAACTGCATCACGGTGTCACCGCATCAAATGTTTAGATATTTATCACTTCAAGTGTATATTCACATGTCACGAATTTTTAAATGTCACTACGTCTTCACATGTCATTGAATCGCGGTGTCACTTCATTACGGTGTAATCGCATCTCGGTGTCACTGCATCGGGTCGATTTTTATGAAAAAAAATCCGATTTTAAGAAATTAAGTCGGAAAAATATCAAATGAGATATCTGAATTAAAAAGACGAAAAATATGAATTTTTATGAAAAATTATGATGATCGGAGTTTTATATAAAAAGATATAATCGTTTAAAATATTGAATAGAGAGAGAAAATAACATCAATTCTAAACATCAATTTCTTTCTGATTTCGGATAGTTTGGAGCACTTCATTTATTTATTTATTTATGTTTTCCCATGAAAGACGCCTGTTGTTATTTTTATTGTATTTTAGTTGAGGTTATTTTTGTTTATCCATCAAATTTATGTCTTTATAAACAATAAATATTTAGCATGTTGTTTGCCTATTTAGCACAGTTCCGGTAAATATTTGGGACTACCATATATGACAGGGCGTAGTAAACGGGAAGCGTTTGCCTATTTACGAGAGAAAATTTGGAAAAAGTTGTCCTGTTGGAAAGATAAGCTTCTATCACCGGCAGGGAAAGAGGTTATGATTAAATCAGTACTTCAAGCTATCCCTACGTTTCCTATGCAGTGTTTCAAAGACCCAACCACTATTCTGCATGACCTGGAAAAGGAGATTCGGGAATTTTTCTAGGGAGATACAGGGCAGACGCGCAAGATCCATTGGAAGAATTGAGAAACCTGTTGTATGCCGAAAAACTTGGGGGGATTGGGGTTTCGAGACTTAGAGTGCTTTAATCTGGCACTTTTGGCGAAGCAGGCTTGGCGCGTCCTTCTGTATCCGGGTTCATTAGTGGGTCAGGTGCTCCGGGCAAAGTACTATCGTATTAGAACATTCTTAGCGGCCACCCGTACGTCGAGGCCTTCTTTTCTATGGCGAAGTTTGCTAGAGGGGCGGGACTTATTGATGAGCGGACTTCGTTGGCAGGTCGGGGATGGTTGCTCTGTGTTTGTATTTCACGATGCCTGGGTGGACCTTCCTAGCTCATTTAGAGTGCCGCATGCAGGACACGATCTCCCGACAAACTGTAAGGTAGCGGATTTGCTCATTCCTGGGACCCGGCGTTGGAATGCTCCCCTAGTGCGGGAGCGGTTTCGAGCTTGGGAGAGCGACATGATTCCCCGTACCCCGATCACTCAGGGCAGTCATTTAGACAGACGTATTTTGTACTATGAGCATCGGGGAATTTATACGGTTAAGTCTGGCTATTGGTTGGCATTATCTCTTTATAGGCCAGGGTTGGTAGGGGGAGCGGCGTCTGGGTCAGGTGTCTTGGACAAGGTGTGGAGGCAATGTTGGGACGTTGCGGTCCAGCCACGTATTCATCACTTCTTGTGGAGGTGTCTACACGATTGTTTGCCGGTATCGCGTAATTTGGCTAAGCGCCATGTGGGAGATGGTAGGTGTCTGGCTTGTGGGGATGCGAACGAGACCTTGGTGCATGTTCTTTTTGAGTACGAGATGGCGGTTAGAGTATGGGAGAAAACATCTTTCGGGACTCTGGCACGTCCGGGAAGGGTGTCGGATTTTAAGGGCCTATTCACCCTTCTTCAAGAAGAGCTGTCGCAGGAGGAGGTGGCGGAATTTGTGTGGGTGATGTGGCATATTTGGAAGGCGCGATGTAGTGCTGTTTATAACGGTCAGCCGGTGTATGTATCTCGTGTATGTTCCTTGGGGCTTAGTGCAACACGAGAGTTCTTTCAAGCTACTCAGGTATCTCGTGTAGTGCATCAACAAGAGCTGCGGGATCGTTGGGAGCGGCCGCCTCATGGGATGATAAAGTGAAATGTCGATGCATCAGGGATAGGCCTTATATTCCGCGATCATTAGGGTTCTATTATGGCAGTTTATTCTTTTCGATTAGACCCAGGCATAGCGGTTGTGGTGTTGGAGTTGAGGGCGATTCTTATGGCACTAGTGGAGGGACGGCGGTTGGGACTAACACAGTTGCTGGTGGAGAGTGATTGTCTTGTCTGTGTTCAGCGGCTGCAACATCCGGGGGACGACTTCTCTTCCTTCGACAGCTTATTGCAGGATTGCATGGCAGAGGCAGCACATTTTGCGCCAGTTTGTTTTTCATTTGTAAGGCGTATCGGTAATGAACCGGCACACATTCTAGCACGTCTCGGTGCCGCTTCATTGGGTGTTATTGATTGGGGAGCACATCCCCGGAAACTTGTTATTACCGTTGTTTTGACGGATTTATTTTGAATAATAAAAGTGGTTGGTTTTAAAAAAAAAAATAAAAAAACATTTTGTGTCATGTTGGCCCCTTACCTCATTTTTATAATGTGAAAAGTCATTCACAATAACATACAGGCTTTAAGAAATAGAGTGTAGCAATTTATTCTTCAATAAAAATTAGAAAAATATATTTTTTTGTTTAAAGGCACGGAAAGAAAGGATTGTTTTTCCGAAGGAGGACAGAAAGAAAGTTCACTTCACAAAATGGACAAGATGTTTGTCCTCAAAGATAAAATGCTACTATATCCGGACGGACGCATGATCTTGAATAAGGGGGCAATAATTTTTTTTAAAGCAAATACAAAATTTAAGAGGGGTAAACTATATGCATGAAACAAATATTAGTTTATTTTTTTCGAATGTAGGTCCGCCACCGTGTCCCCTTAAATACTTTCATAATTATCAATTAAATACATTAAGATCCATAAATAATCTTTATAACAATTAAAACGAAAAGGTACAAACCAACAAAATATCGGCCTAATGGTTAACACTAGATTATAGCTTTTTAAGTGACAAGGGTTCGAGTTCCTGTTGGGGCGAAAAAAGGTTCGTGTGTAGGATAATGATTGTGGCACAGAAAAGTACACAGAAAAATACACAGAAAATGTATCTACACCACACAATATGATTTCTGATGTAAAATAAACAGAAAATGCATCATATTGTGTGGTGAAGATGCATTTTCGGTAAATTTTTCTGTGTATTTTTCTGTGCCATAATCATTATCCTTGTGTGTATATTTTGTTTCCGAAAAAAAAGTAAAATGAACAAAATACCTTCAGCCTATCCTACTTCTCCAGCACCCAAACCATACGTACCCCTCACCCCACAAAATCAATTTTGAGCATTTGATAAAGGCATCATATCGAATCTACCGTGACATCTTATTTCGAACTATTTCGATTTTTGTAAATTTTATGGTAGTCATTGACCACCAAACTCAATGGACATGTCTAGCTACATAAGTGATTATGTACGTGTATGTAGATCAATTCTCAACCATCTAAATCAAGATTGAGTCCTTAGATTTTACATAAGTCTAAAATGATTATTCGATCTCCGTACAATCAAGTGTTCAGTTTAAATTTGATCTTTAAGAGATTGAATGTGGGTGTGGTGTCTTGAAATTAAATTCCCGGGCAGCCCTTTAACAACTGCCTTATTATTAGTATTGTGCTTTGTGATAATAAAAAGTTGAATCATATCTATTATTTTACAATAAAATACTGTATAGAAAAACAACTCACAAATCGTATGCCATAAATGGTGGTTTAGTCTAGGACAAATTTTACAATACAACCGTTGTATAGAGATTGTATCAAACAAAATATATTACAACCATTTATCTTTAACATTTCACACACGATAAAATGTTTTTATGAAAGAGAATTAATTTGTTTTGAGGGGAAAGAGAATTAAAATTAAGACTAAAATTTATGTCATTTGATACAACATTGTAACAAGCATTGCACCATAAAATATCTCTCCATCTGAATGAAAACCGTATAATGAAAAAGTAGAGTGAAGCCTTCAAAAACCCGAAAAGTAGAGTGAAAACGATTATTTATTCCACATGCACAAAACCATTTAGTTCACACTTCATACTGAAAATAAAATCAACCATTTAGTCAACATGATGATAACAATAAGGTGAAAACGTATTTCATGCTTGGGTGAGCAGGGCGGATCTAGAAAATTTATTTAAAGGGGTCTATGATTTTTGTTAAGAGTAAAAAAAAAAAAAATCAACGATATCCATAAATATTATTTTAGAGAAAATTAGGTATAAATCTATTTCCCACATTATTTAAGATTTAATCCACACTCCTTTTTTAGTTGCAATAAGGACAAAATATTTTTATTTGAACTAATTTACCCTCATTTTTAAGAGGCTGATTTTGTTGAAATAGTATCCTAAACTTAATCGGGTTGGACCGGATCCGACAAGGTCGGATTATTTCTACTATTTCTTTATGTTTATACATATGATAAATGATTTTCTGTTATTATATATTCTGTTTATTTATATGAACCAATTTGTGATTGTATATATAATAATGTCCCTAGTGTCAAACTGTGAAAGGGAAATCATAATAGTGATTATGGTTGATTAGATCTCGACTCACTTTAAGAGGTTTGATACTTAAATGTCTCTAGTCGTATGTGCTATTAAACATGACATTAATAGTACGATTAGACTAGCACGTATTAGATGTCTTCTATCTTATTGAAGATAGGGATAGATCTCGTCTATCAAATTGTAGTAACACTTAGACTGTACGTGAACGTGTATTGGAGAATGCGTACGCTAGACTGACCCACTTACTTTATTAAGTGTCGCACTATGTGGCGGTTGTGTAATTATCCTAAGACCGGATTCTTCATGACATCACGGTGTGGATTGTCATACTTTGACACTATTGAGGTTTCCCTTAGCCATGAGGCGATCATGCGGTAGTGATTGGGTGTGATACTGAAGCATGCGTAGGATTCATGTTGCTCGTCCAGAAATCACGTATCCTATTATTAAGAGTAAATAACCGAAAGGGCCTTCTTATAAGGAATGTCTTATTCTCGAGAGTCTTTGCAAAGCGGAAGTAATATGTTACATCGAGAGAGTACGATATCCAGATTATAAGATACGGTCATTGATGTTTGACACTCGACGTGCGACCGTATGGATATTATAACAACGATATGATTCTATTTACACAGTAACCGTTTCACATGAAAGGTAGTAGTCATTGCATTTGACTCTTTCGATGATTGGGGGTCACGATGTGTTGCTAGATGCTATTTCGTGATCGTTAGGTGTGAAGGGTATTTTAGTAAAATGCACCTTGTGCCTACTACCCCCCACTTAGTGTTTGCTCGCCCTCGAGCAAATTAAGCGATTCAAAAATAAATCATGAGATCAACGTTGCGAGCATTTCGGAAATCAAAATGTCAAACGAGTAAAAACTAGTCAACAAGCGAATAAACATGAGCCAAAACGTATCTTACCATGGAAACAGAGAGAGTGTGTGTGTGTGTAGCTTCTCAATCATTTATTATAGTCGACCGGCTCAGATTATAGACGTATGACTAATGTCGTTACGCCATAGGCTTATACTTCATAATCATTTCCACTAATCGAGGTCAAATCAAGGCTAACTAAGGTCAGGTAGGACTTGCAAAGTTGTAACGTTAGGCTAGGGACGGGGCTGATCGAAAGGATAAAAGGAATATCAAAAGAGACAATACGAGTGAGCCTAATCAGAACATCTTGCATATACTTCATAGCTCGTCTATCTTCATCACTGCATCATAAATAGGAGTAAGATGCAAAAACGGTGGCCACCAAGATAAAACTCCAAGATAGCTTGCAAAAATAGTTGTTACCAAAAACAAGCTAACCAAAAAATCAAGAACATCCACTCCAATTTACTTCATCCCATTGCCATGCATTACATTGGAAGTATTAACTCGAACACTTTCATGCACATTTCTTGACTCAACTTTATTCATTTTGTTCAATTTTTTCATTCTGATTGATCTTTTTTTTTGTAAGTCAAACACCAACACATCATTACCCCTTCTCATTCGTAAAGCAAATGATCCACCAACACCATACTTGGATACACATCTCCACCACCCCACACTTGTGCTAGCAAGTGTGCCCAAAAAATAGGATTAAAACTGACTCGTAGGGTGCCAAAGGAATGTAGACTACCAATAAAGGCTAAGGGTTGGTAATTATAGGCTAATCAACGAATGGCTAAGTTCGGGTGGGGGTCTAACCACCCTACAAAGGCTTAGAGGGGTTTATGTGGCAATTATGTACAGGGATGGCTATTTGGCTCTGGTCGGGTGTAAGAAATTCCAGGACCGTCATCCCTTAATCTATCAAGATTGAACTTTCTATTTCGCCTCGAATAATGGTATAAGTTCTAGGTAACAGATTAATGTCTATGTCATTTATAATCATTCACCAACCAACCACAATTCATGAAAGCGAAGCTATTAAATGCATAAAAATTCCATTCACACAACAAGATGAAGGTTTGACTCGCATTCATTCAACTCATGACTAATAATTAACCAAAGAAAACTATGACTCACATAGGATTCGCAACATCAAAGTCATGAATTTTTTTATAAAAATAGCTCAATTTTCACTCAGTTGGACCAAACACCAAGCATGTAATGTATTCGATGCATAAAATTAATGCGCATAGTCAAGTGAAGCTAAGTCTACCACCCCCCCACATAAAACGGAACACCGCCTCGGTGTGTGAGTGATAAAGTAAAGAAAGACTTAGCCGAACTGTAAGTAGGGCACAACAATGCCAAATGATAACCGCCAATGTATCTCCTAGGGAACCTGTGTAATCATAACAGAAACAACCAAGAAACCACTACGACGAAAGGCCGAAACCTTAAGTGAGCACAAGTATGAAGATGTGTAGTATATAAAATATGGGTTATCATAAGGGATGCAATGGAATTCGAGATGCGTGGTCCAATTTTCATCACACTTCTAAAAAACAAGCCTAAAAACCTAAGGAAAAAAAGTGGGTTGCCTCCCATAAGTGCTTTTGTTTATTGTCGTTAGCTCGACTTATTGAATTTCAAAAACAAGATATGGTGCCGAGTTTATAGTCTTCGGCAAGACTCGTATCCCCCAAATTTTACATTCGACTCTACATTCATCATAGGGACACTCTCTCTAGTCACACTCTCCTTGGGTGCCTCATAACTCATAGGGCTCTCCTCAAAAACTTCCAGCCTCTGCACTTCCTCAGGGGTACCCTAATCATCACCCGGGTGCTTAATGCTCTTGTAGACATTGAAGGTGACGGTCTCATCTCCTGCCCTTATAGTGATCTCCCCTTTCTGGACATTGAGTAGAGTCCTACCCGTTGCTAAGAAAGGTCTACCTAATAAAATAGGGGTTTGACTATCCTCCTCCATGTTCAACACTACAAAATCTACAGGAAAGACAAGTTTCCTTACTTGAACCAACACATCTTCCATAACTCCTATGGGGTGCCTAATCGACCTATCCGCCATTTGCAAGGTCATGCTTGTACGTTTTAGCCCACCTACCCCCAAACTCTCATATATCCTCCTAGGCATTAAACTTACACTTGCACCTAAGTCACATAACACCTTAGGGAATGGAAAAACTACCCGGATCTTTCAATTTAGGGGGTAACTTATTCTGGAACATGGCAGAACACTCCTCATTCAAGAAAACAACTTTCTCCATTTTAGCTTTATTAGACAAAATCCCTTTTAAAAATTTAACATAAGATGGCATATTCACTAGCGCGTCCACAAGTGGGATATTTATCTCTACCTTCCTTAAATTATCGAGAAACTTGTTTTGCTTTTTAGAAATTGTTGGCTTTGTAGGGCCACGAGCGGGGTAAGGTAATTTCGATAAATCAAAGGGTTTTTTCACCGAATCCATCCCTGAGTTGTTCGTACCTTCCTGTGTCATGTCTGACCGCTTTTCTTCGGATTCTCCACCTCTTTCTTTATCTCTTCAGCATCTTGCTCTTCATTGATCACCACCCAATCTTCATCTTCCTCTCTCAGTTTCTCTACCTTATTCTTCTTCTCAACCTCCTCAGGCGCCTCAATATCACTACCCACAACTTTCCCACTTCTTGTAAAGATGGCATTCACTTGCCTAGGATTCACTTGCCCCATTTGCGTCTCTAAATTCCTTAACACAGCTTGCAAGTTTACATGGGCGTTTCTCATCTCCTTCAATTCCTTGTTCACATCCCTATTATTCTCCTTCTTATCTTTGCTAATCAACTCCAATAAGATGTCCGTGGAACTTTTAATTTGTATGGGCTCTAGGGGCGGTGGTGCTGACTCTGGGGGTGGGGCATACTGTAGATGCGCATTAGGGTGCACATAAACCCCTTAATGAGGTGGCCTCTGATTCATAAAAGTAGTTTGTGATTGCGGTGCATATTGACTCTATTGAGGCTGCACAGGTTGTGTGGTTTGCCCGACCCCTTGATTTCTACCCCAAGAAAGATTAGGATTGCCCGCCAATTATGAAAATTTTGCCCCCCATTCTGATTGGCTAAGTAGTTCACATCGATGGGCCAGTTTGATGTCAAACTCGGATCTGCAGTCTGATATACCATAGGGCTTGAACATAAAGGATGCATGTCCATACGGTTCATACCAAATGGGTTCTCAAGAGATGGATCATTCAACAACTGAGTCGTGGTTAACTAACTAACCTGTTTGGTAGGGCAATTTTAGGCCCAATGTTCTCCACCACAGATAGTGCACCCTTTCGATTCCTTCAGCCATGCTAACTTGTCATTCATCTACTTTTTAAGATCTGCCACGTCAACTTGCATCCTCATAAATTACTCACTCGGCCCAACTTGGTTGACCGAGCCAATTGGCTTCCTCGAAGCTCTTCTTCCGTTTTCCACTGTCTGTTGCTTTATGCAACCCTCTCTATAGTTGCTAATGCCACGTCAGGTTGAATAGTCATCACATCTCCTACACACGCCATATTTAAATTCGACTGATCTGTCTCGCGTAAACCACCATAAAAGAGATGTACCTGGTTCCACGCCTCAAATCCATGATGTGGCACTTTCTCAACATAGATGTAAATCTCTCCCAGGATTCATGCATTTTCTCCATATCCAACTGTTCAAAGTTTGCAATATCTACCTTCATATCCAACGTTCTGGAGAGGGGGCAATGTTTCAATAAAAATTTTGCAGTCACTTGATCCCAAGTGTGTAAGGAATCGTGGGGTAGTGACTCATACCAAGCTCTCGCGGCCTCCTTTAATGCAAATGGTAATAAGAGCATCCTAACCGCTTCCTTAGAAACTCCGTTCATCTTCACGGTCCGACAAACTTGCATAAAGTGGTTCAAGAATTGATTCGGGTCTTCAGTTGACTTACCCTGAAACTGCGCATTGTCGTTCAGGAGATATCACACATACTGTTTAATTTCCAGGTTGTTCGCCGGAATAGGAGGCAAACGGATAGGGGTGTGTCCCTCACCAATAGTCGGTGCCGCATAGTCTCTCAAAATCCTTCATTGATTACCTTGGTTCTATTCCTGATTGCCTGGATTTTGTGCCCTCGGTGGTGCGTAAAAATTCTGCACGTAAACAGGGGCGGTAGGTGGTTGATTCGCATTCTGTTGCTGATTATGCAGCATCATCAGCATCATCATTTGCATTATCTGATTCTGGTCAAAAGGTATTTGACCAACTAAATTCCCCTGATTATTGTTGTTCTGATTTTGAGGGGCTTGCTGTTGTTGTCGGCCCGGTACTGCCGACCTCCCTGATTTTGGACCATAGTTGGTCCAAGATTAATTGCCCTCGGATTTTGAAGGGGCTCTCTATTTAAGTTCTGTATTTCCCGATCCTCGGGAGTAAGCGTCGAGTCTAGGCGTAAACCATCTTCATTTTCATCTCCAACATGTAAATTCGTTAAATCTCCGCTTCCCGAAGTCATTTCTGATTCTTCTGATTCGGATTCTAACTCAATAAATGATGTCGATGATTTTTCGGACAATCTCCTTGTCTTTTCCGCGTTCCGGTGTCGTGCAAATGCTTCGATTCCAGGGATGTAAGGTTATAGTGGCTCCTTAGAACTCCTGGTCATACACTGCAAATACCCAAACAACAAGAAAAAAATAAAATAAAAATGGCCTAATCCTAAATACTCAAATGACTTTCTGATATCGACCGATTCCCCGGAAACAGCGCCTGAAAACTTGATGGACAAATTATAGCAAACCAACTTTAACCGGCAGAGTACCGGGTCCATTGTACTACAACGGCGAGCAAGGTCGTATCCCACGAGGAATCCATGTATCGAAATCACGCTCGTATTCAGTTTAGGCTCACACGTATGGGTGAAGGAATCTATAACTAGAAAGATAAAAATGCTAACTTTAAAAAGTATGATAAAAAGGAATAGCTAAACTATGAGCAGGAACACTACAGTTAACACCTTACCGAATCATTAAGGATGAGCCTTAACCTACCAACCAACCAATAGCTTCTAATGAATGTGTCGTGGGTGCAATCTCCTAAATTGGTCCCTATGCGTTAATACCACAACCTAGTTACTATATGTTCGGTTCAACAGTCCCCTCAATGGGATTTAATTGACCTAATATGATGAAGAATTGTGAGACGCTCCGCATCCACCGAGTTCACGGCTTAGCTGGAAAAACCTTACCAAGGAACAGGCTGTGAAAAACTCGACTAGTTCGTGCATGGCAATCCTAAAACCCTATTTCGCACACTCCCTCGCAAAATACATATATAAAGTTTGTGTGTAAAATCAATTAATGGTTAGCTACTCCAATAAAGGAATTAAGTTCAAGTTTGAGGACACAACCATTCAAAAGATTCAACTTTTTAGCCCTACTCATCCTTAGATAATCGATTAGGCATTAATTTTGTAGTTCTATCACATAATTTAGCTATAATAGATTTAGCTACTCATAATAAAATCAAGAACGCAAGAAACCATAAATAAATTTGTAAACGACATGATAAAAAGCTGAATGTAATAACCACAAAAAGTTTGAAGCAATCCACCACTCGAATCGTCACTTCGTTGTGTTGAAATCGCAAAATAAAATAAATAAACTGATGATGTTCTAAGGGAATTTTTACAGGAAAATAAAATAAATCTAGGTGGGTTCTATTTGGACCTCCCTTTTTACTACTTGCACCACATTAATGAATATTTTTTCGGGTGAAAAAAACTCGTATTCCTTTGGTGTTTAGTGCGCATACCAACGTCGGTGACATGACGTTGGTATCGTGAATTTCGCGCGAATTACGAAAATAAATATACCAACGTCGGTGACGACGTTGTATGTTGTGAATATCGTGAAAAGTGCGCTCGGGATCGACGTTTTAAGATTTAACACTTTTATATAGGGAACGCCACAATATCAGCCGGGTGAATCCTTGCATATGGAACACCAACGCGTCAGTCAATGATCGACGTTTTTACAGGAAAATAAAATAAAAAAATGCGTGTCCGAAGTAATTCTAATGGAAGGGTAGTAAATAGGGCCCAAATAACCCCTAAATCTATTCTAATGGAAGGGAAAAATTTTTCAGAGAAAAAATAAAATTGTTCTAAAGAGTTTGTGTGTTAAAATTTGACCTAGATGACTCCTTATATAAGCCAACAACCGACGTCAAGCTTCTCGTAAATTTCCGTCCGCAATTAAAAGGAGCTGAGGCCAAAAATATTATCAGCCTTTTTTGACTTTTAAGCCTGGACCCTATGTCTCACAGCCCACGCCTCTGGATACGAAGGAAGGGGAATTTTTATTAATGTGAGGTGCAGGCTTGAATTATAAGGCTTGAGCTTGACTTTTTATTTTTTTTGATAAATAAACTTTTTTGTTTTTTTGATAATTAAATAAAACTCGAACTTCATTCTCGCGCCACTTTCATTTCTGAACTCCGTTTTGACCGATTTTCGTTGTGTTGCGCTCCACGTCTCCTCTATCACGCTATGCCTGTAACAAAAATAAACCACAAACCCAAGCATGATAAATACCAATAAAACATACAAAAATCTCCTAAAAATGTTGAGATTTTTGACGTAAACGTCTTTAATTAGTCTCGTGATTCGAACCGTGGTGAAAATTGCCTATAAAAACCACTTAACTACCTCAAAATTACATCGAATAGGCTACATATAGGGGGTAAAATGCACACGAAATTATAGCAAAGTTGACACTCATCAACGGCCAACATAATCGGAAACCTATCGGGTCACACACATAAGAACATCTAGCCGGATTAAAATGCGGTTATTGTGATAACCAAATAAGGAAAGTTTTATCTCGACTATAAAGGGTTATAGTGATAAATTAGTATTGTGGTATTTATTTATTGTGAATAAATATAATACAATAAATTAATTGTGTTGATTAATCAAATATATATTATATATGTATGGGTCGAAATATATGTGTATATATGATATACATGTATTTTGCGAATTAATTAATCGTAGTATTATATTAATTAATTAAGAATATTCCGGATGCCAATATGGTGGCATATGGGGCGAATCTTAAGTGTATAAGATACACTTGGATTGTACAATTAACTAATAGTATTATCATATATTAATATTAGATATTAATGTGTATATATTTACACACATGTGTAAATTGATTTATGATAATACATTAAAGATATATTTAATATGAGATATTGTCAATATATATCTTGGAAATATTTAATATAAGATATTGAGTATTTAATGAAATAAATATAGAATATATATTTTTCTTATTTTACTAGTAAAATGTTTTCTTTCTCCTCGATCTATTAGGAAGCTTCTCACAATCATATTGGGACTAGTAGGGGGCGCTGGCTACACTATTTAAGTGTAGTGTGTGTCAAGCTCTTTTGAATCATCACAATTAGAAGAGTTCTAATTCACTAGAAAATTGAGAGCTTCCTAGAGAGATATTTGAGAGAGAGAAATGGTCGGTCTAGCAACCGAGTTTTTCTGGTAGCAATCCAAGGTGGGATTCCAGTGAGTTATTCGTGTGGACTAGCGGTAGAGGCTGAATGCTTGGGCGGCTCCGTGCACCACTACTCCTTCACAGACGATAAAGCTTCGATCTTTTAGACCATCCAAGGTAACTTTATCGTATACTACTTTTATGTTTTTTGCTTAAACGAAGTCGATTTTGGTTAAAAAGAAGTAAATTTTAAATTCCGCTGCGTTCCTGTGTAGAATTCCTAACAGTGGTATCAGAGCGAGCTTCGACCTTAAGCAATTAGCATTAGTTAATTTGCATACTAATTAAACTACGATAGATGCATGATTTTGATTTGCGAAACGAAAAACCAAAAAAAAATTTGATCGGTGTTTGGGGTGCTCGGCCAATCGGCAGCGGCACCCCCACCAGAATCAGCGCCGGCGTTGCCTTCCCCTTGGGGTGGTCGGCGTCGGCTGATGTTATTTTTGGTGGAACACCGATATTTTGTTTTGTGTTTTTGAGATTCTTTATGGTACATAGAAAATCTCTTTCGTTTAGTTGATGTCTAATGACTAACTAATGGTTTAAATAGTTTGGACCATTGGGATGCCACATGGCATGAAAAGTACTATCACTCAATTTGTTGAGTAAAAGGGTTAGACGTATGGTCCACAATAGTGGACCTAAGGTTAACCTACGCCATTCCAAATTTTGTTTGAAATAGGGCTAGACTCATTTCAAAATATTTGATTTTAGAAAGGTCCCAGGCCTAGGCCATTTTCAAAATATTTGATTTTGGAAAGAGCCCAGATGGGTGCCTTTTGGTTTTGGAAACCAAAGGCATCTCTTTTGATTATGAATCAAAAGGGAAAGAAACAAAAGAGACTTAATTTTAATTTTGATTTATTTTGGAAGAGTTCTAATCGTTTAAAATTAAAATAGAAAACGTTTTGAAATTAATCGTTAATTTTATTTCAGTTAAAATAATTAATTAATTAAATGTTAATTAGTTAATTGATTAGATGAAATTATATGATTGATTAAACGTTAATCGATTAATTTAAGAAGCATGTTGGTAATTTTACTTTTTATCATTTTCATAAGATGTTATTGTATGGATTAGATATTGTGATTGATATACTATGATTATATGGACCCCGATTGATCTTGGACTCAACCAATAGGATAGATGTGAATGATTTTTTTTTCGTTGGTTTAAAATTGACCTAGGCCGTTATGAAGAACGTGACCAAGTTTATTTTCTGCATTATCCCATTCCCGTCAGCTTCCCCTCGTGTGCGGCGGGTGTATTTATTTTATTAGATAGAATTTATGTAAGAAGATGGAGTAGAAGACGAAGGCCAAAGAAAGAAGACATAGAGATCCTATTGGCGGTTGCAGCTACCCGTAGATTGTGACCAGCGGTTTTCTCAATTTGTATTCGAAACCGCACTTAGGAAAAATCCATGATCATACCGGTTACTTTACGCATTTATTTATTTTGTGCTTGTATTTATTTTATATGATACGATAGATGCAAGACTAGGCACGATCTAGATGAATGTGTAGGATGTATGTCTATAGAGATAGATATATTTGATGAGACCGTAGTTTATAAAATTAATTAAGTGAATTAATTTAAATTACTCCCACAACAAAAAAATTCGAGTCATATTTTGTCTCACAATATTATAATGACGGTGAAGAGCCCTTGTTCGGATCCAACTGATCGGCCCACGTTGAGAGTTGATCTACCTCGAGTATATCTTTATTATCGAGATATGATCATTATGAGATCTCATGAATATTTGGGTTACGACTCGACTAAGAATCTTGCGGTGATTGGCCCACGTCAGGACCGTCTGATTTTAGAGACAAGGGGTTGGCTATCACATAGAGATTTGAGTTGTCAAAGATTTGACTAGTCAACCAATGGAAGCTGCATGAGATGCGACCGGTAAGTTCACCCACCTTTCGAAATTGACCCGGTCGATCGGCCCACGTCGGGGATCGAGTCAACTAGATTGGATTTCATCCGCTAAAGAATTTTTTTAGAAATTCTTGAAAGTCAATTGGGAGTAGTTGGTTAGTAGGAGCAAAATCATAACCCAAAAGACCATTTTTGATTTTGCATGTACAACACTCTTTTATCTTTATTTTTATGTTGTAGCTTTTAGCAAATTTTTATTTATGTTTTTATTCTCGATAGTTAAAACCAAATGAATGACTGTTACCTTTTGAGAAACGTTCTCATATAAGGTTAAGTAATTTTAATCCTCTTAAAATAAGCAATGAAACAAGCAACTACGTTATAGTAGTTAATGACAAAGTGACTACATATTTGATGTTAGGCTCTAAGACTTTAATTATTAATCAAAATGGAAGCTCAGGATATGATTAAATCACTTGAAATGAGTTCCAATGAATTAATCATATATTGGATACGACGTTGTCCAATGGGTCATTTTGTCATACAATGACAACAATCAATTCGAAAAACAAAAAATTAAATGTATCGACTTAACTCTTTAATCATTGCTTAAGGTTAATTAAATAGTTTTTGTTTTGAATATAATTCAAAAGGTTAATAAACCATTTAATAAACTTTGGATTCTCTTTATGAATGAAAATTGAAGACATAGCTCTTGTGATTTTTCTTAGGTCTTATGAAGGCTAAACTAAGAAACATTTACAAGTGCTTAAGGGATTAAAAGGAAAGTTAGGGCGTGTGCTTGTATAAGAGAACTTATCAAAGTCTCTATTCTAAGCAAGCAAGTTGAGACAAATATTTCTAAACTCAAGTCAACTCTTAGATATATGATATCTTACAAGTATGATTAAATTAGAGAGATTAAATACAGAATATCCTTAGATATAGAAAGTGAAGCAAACGTTGCAACATATGCATATTGTGTTCTGAATCTAGTAAACTGATGAAGGAACTAATTAAATAAATGTTATTGTGTTCCGGCTCTTATGAAGAACATTATCAGTGAACCGGAACATAGTGCATAGGTACTCTTTGATGCAGTGGGGACGTGACATACTACGATAACGTACAGAAGTGCTGCCCTTCGTCCAGAATCTTTTCGATTACTCGTTCGAGAACTACGATCTTTAGCTCTGAAACTCATTGGCTGTTCTCGAAGAACCCGCTCAGGAGGAAGCATTCCACCTCCTGTGCTTTCCGTTGGTCAACAACCAACAGAATCCCACCTCGACTCTGCTTGAACACCAGGAGGACTTTCAAATATCCGTTAGGATTTAATGGACAAATTCAATTGTACGGAATAAACGTTATTCCGATAAAGTTGAATAGTTATCAAACCTAACATACTAGATTGATATCACTATATAGTCGATATATGTGATGAAATTTCAACTATAAAATTGTATGGCTGTTATGCTTAATATTTTGTGGTCATTCTAGACATGGTCTCTGAGGAAGAGAAACGTGCAGTCAGATATCATTCTGATGATGTCTGAACCGTATGATTATGAATCATGCGGGTAATACGTATCTTATCTAAAGATGACAAAATACCCTTTTATGAAATATGTTATAAACTCTAGAAAAATTGCATAAAGCTTGAACATACTGATGTTCGTTGGCTTATGGAAACTAATGCCACAAGTGATATTGTTGTTTATTACTCTCTTCGAGTACTTTAGAAATAGTCGAGTGTGCTTAGTGAAATACAAAATTTGGAAAGCCCGAAAAGTTTGAGTAGTACGAATATGAGATTGATGAACTACTTAAGAATTAATCTTCAATTGGATTGAAGCAATTAATACCTGAAGGGTGTTTCAGAAGTTGTCTGAAAAAGGGAATCAAATTTTCCCTTGAAGGATACCATTTTGGGATACGCAATCAGATTGTGTTACTAAATGGAAACAACACTTTATACGATAAACATGTGATGTAAGCCATACGAAGTATCCCTTACATGTTTTGGGATTGTTCCCTTATCCAATACGTATACTTAACCGAGTTCCAAAGAATGAAGGTTGGATAAATTCCATGGAAGATGATGACATCAAATCCATCTTAACCGATGATTTAGGGTTGTTGTGCTTCTAGCAAGAAACAATGTTTGAAAGGCTTGGAGCTTAGTATGACATATTGTAGGATATCTTAGCAAGTATGCTAGATGTTATTTACTTACTTGTGGAGCAAAAGTGTTTTTCTCCAAACATACTGTCTTCCAGAGAAAATGTTTCTTCCAAAAGAACAGTGGGAGTGAATGAAATCTAAAAGTAGTTTGAGAACCACAAAGAGATATTCAACCGTTGGAACATGAGCAGACGACGCATAGTGATGAGGTGTAGGACACTGCTCAGTGCACACAAGTATTCTATGAGTCTGCAGATGACCACATGCCTTAAAAGGCTACTGGTGTGTTCATATTGAAGAATGAAGATCTCATGGCTTATTTAGAAATGCTTGAAAGGCAAGATTAAGAGACATGGCTTGAAGCCATAATGACTGAAGCAAATTCCATGCATGACAACCGGGCTATGAACCTAGTTTGTCTTACCTGAAGGGAATTTCTCTGAAAGGTGTAGCATGTCTTTATGAAAGACTAACATTGATAGTAATACGATTACTAGTCAAGCTAAGCAGATGGCTGAAGGCTATGAGGTGTAAACCTTGTAATCTCCCTCATGCTGCCAGTTGTGCTTAATTTATATATGCTTGTTGTAGATACATATCATCGCTATATGATAGTGTTGAAAATGTTGGGCCAGTGGCTTAATGTTCATAGACGATAACGTGATGGGTTAGCTTGCGAGATCCATTTATGGACTCAAACAAGTTTCTCTGTATAAGTTCTTTACTTCGATAATCAAAATAGTTTGATTTGATCAAATGAAAGATATTCCTAATGTGCAAAAGGGTTAGTGGGAGTGTTATAGTTTTCAAGCAAAGGTATTGAATATCCTTCTCGGATTCAACACTCCGTGTTACAGTCAATTAATGTTTGGTAGTTCAAGGTCTTTTCGAAAGTTCTTGGAAATAGCCACTACTAGAATTTTGTGCATTTCCGACTGATTTTTCCGATGAATTATGCCTGTCAGTAAATACCGACACTCTTCTGACAGGATTCCGACGAATATTTATTGTGATTAAAAAAAGCTATATTTCTGACGATTTACCGACGAAACTAATTTGTCGAAAACCTCTCGTCGGAATAGCGTCACTATGTTGCCAACTTACCGACAAAATATAATTCGTCGGAATTTTGTCACTACGAAGTCAACCTTACTAACAAAACATCCTTCGTCGGAATAGCGTCACTATGTTGCCAACTTACTAACAAAATATCCTTCGTCGGAATTTTGTCACCCACAAGAATTTTTCATTGCAAATTTGTAAAAAAAACCACCCACTTTCCGACAATTTTCCAATCGAGATTACATTTCCGTCGGAAGCTATACAATTACCATGAATAGTCGTTACTAGTAGATTGTAATGTCATGCAAGGCATGGCGGGCCCAGCATGAAGCGTAACTAAAAAATGCATAATTTTTAATGGTTATAGTAAAAAAGGAACAACATCTTGAAAGCATTTTATGGAGAGAAATAAACACTTGAAGTATCTTATACAATAGACAAATTTCAATGATATCTAATGCTTATAACAGACAAATTAACATTTATCTTAATACTAATTTAAGATATAAAAACAGGTATCTTTGCTTTTTTTTTACCATTTGGTCCATTTTCTTATTGGTTTTTTGTTTATCTGCCGAGTGTGAAAAACACATAGCCCTAGACAAAATTAAAAAAAAAGTGTAAAATCAATTTTTTTTTGCTCTTCGTCACAACTTTATCAGAAACAATGCTTTGTTCCGACGAATTTCCGACAAACTATGACACTTCATAAGAAAGTTGTCGGAAAATAATGAATTTCTACGTACAACAAATGCTCATAAAAAATGTATTATTTCTTAATCTATTAACCACACATCAATTCATTCTGAAGTGAGGTGATAGATTGTAAGAATTCACGTAGCTTATTAATCCATTCTTTTAAAATTGGTGTTAAATGAAATGTTATTAATTATTATGGATAAACGACAATGTATAGCCATTATAACTTACTAGTGGGGAGTGGTCGTGCGTTGCACGATTTTTGCCCTCGAGTCAAGCTGTGATTTGTTTGTTACGTAGAGGTTTGCGTGGCATTCTGATTAGTTAGAGTGAAGCATGAGCGAACATTGCAGAGCCGATACATTAGTGGTTATATGACATTGGTAGATACATATATTAGATACTTCATATTACACAGATTACACATACAGACTCAGTAGTTGTAGTACAGACATAAAGACCTGCTCATTTGCTTAATTATTTTATAGGAGTGTGGAAGGATGTAGTTGAGCTAAAACCATAAGCATACTTTAGTAGATACATAGATAATTTTTTACACATTCCATATTTTCCACTACTTAAAAGCCTTAATATATTCTTTGAGTGTAGCATCTTCTTCAGGAGACCAATGACCTTTCTTCATGAAGATGTTATGTTGACATACAAACTTAACTTCAAGAAGGTTGTTCGACAAAATAAATAGATCACCAAACAAATATTTCTGATCATACACACAGAACAGAGACAAGCACAAAGAAGCATTCAGGTCAAGACAAAAAAACCGGGCCAAAGTGACATATAATCCTGACAGATTAGAATCTAAGCAGGGTATATCAAAGAATAAAACCTGGCTTTAATGAAATGTAACAAAATAAAAATAGCTTGCCTCATTTCCAATTTTGGTTGTTTTCTTTATCCCTGCAACTAATTTCTTCTCCTGAATATTGCACAAACATCAAAATACAACATCGTCAGGATGATAAAGATTTTAGAACAAAAGAGAGAGAGCATAGCCGATGAAAAGTTGTCATGTACAAACAACACACTAAGGTGCTTTTGGATTGATGGTAAGGTCTTTTTTTAGCTCCATAACCATAAATGACCCCTTCTATAAATTCATAACCTTTTCTCTCTCATGCCATTTCATATATCCAAAATCATCACAACAGATCATAAAATCTAAAGCATCTCACTATTTCACAGTTGAGTAAAAAAAAACTCTCTGATATCAAGCAAAATAGAAGTAGAACAAAATAGGACCAACAACACCAATTCAACGCAACAGCTAATGCATTTTAATACATTCATGATTTGAAATACCTCCGTCTGCAGAGAGGCGATATGTCGTTCAATACCTGAAGAAATACACACAGGGTACAAAATAAAGAAGTTCCTTAGTCATGCTCATTAACCAAAGCATTGTGATCAGCAGAAACACCCTACGTGTGGCTACGAGCATCTACAATCCCACGTACAGTATATAAGCAAATAAAGCAAACATACAAGAAACACAAACCGGTTTTCGAGAGACGGCTTTAAAATCTAGATTGAAAGCATTATAAATTTTCTTTTTCACTTTCTGTATGTAATGAATGTTGCCTACTTACCGTAAAAGAAACTATGTTTTGCTGATTTAACGGAATGAGTGTACTCCAGAGTAGAGTGAAACCTGCAAGAGTAGAGTAGAGTGTGAGCGTTGATTGGAAATGAATAATAAGTGTGACCAATAGCTTTCGTATGAGAAGTAGTGAAAAAGAAACAGTGGTCTCATGTTGCACTATAGTAAGCCGTAGTCAAAACCAAAAGAACCTGATAAAACATACACCAGTCAGTCTTTGTTAACCGAGGGCATGTAAGAATGACATAATTGTGTGTATACCTGTAGTCAGATAAACTTTGATTCCATGCACAACTCTGTATAATCCGGACACTGTGAAAGCCGTATGGATTTGTTGTAGAACAGAAAGCAAGGTGCGTCAAAAAATCTAAGACAAAATCTGATAATATTAACGAAAAAGTTCTGATTTTGCAATCTATATAGAGACATGCCTTCATGCTATTTCTTGGAAGGTGCTAGGGATGATGAAATCAGTGTGGTTCATCGCAATGAGATCAATAGTGAATTGGCACGAGAAGTGGTACTTCTCATCGATTTCTTGAGGTTAATATCAGAATCCGGATACTTGGTTTTCTCCAAAGCATGAGCAATGGTACATTTTCAAAACATTTAAACAAACACGTATTTTTAGCCGTTTTCAGTGAAAGAATATCAGAAAGAAAGCCAAATGACTTTTGATGATAAATAATGTTATAAAGACTCAAAAATCTTTTGAACTCAGCTCACCTCGCTGAATGTTTTCATGTATGGTCAAACTTCAAATGCGAGATCCATTTGCGAACACCCTTCTGAGTTATGAAGGGCACTGTAACTGTAATTGTGTGAGAGTGCTCTACTCCAAACACCTTCTCAAACCGCACCCCGCAAGTGTTCCCCACAGCATCTGGTAGCAACCTAGTCACCTACAAAAGCCAAAAAATAGAGCTTGTCAATCTTACTTCGATGGAAATTTTAATTCAATGAACCTGAGTTAATCAAAGCAAGAAATATCACTAACAATGAGAATAGCGTAAGATCGAGTCCTTGTTCCTTAATCCTTTTAAGCATCTCATGGTCTAAGGCAGGTACTTGATCCAATATGTATACAACCTGCAAATCAAATTAAACTCTGAAATTTCCATTAAAAAATACATTATACACTAAATCAATCTAAGATTTATGTCAGGTTTACCTAACCACCTGTGTCGGGATAGCCCAATACATTCTCTTAACAAAAAATGCAGCAACCAGCCGAATAGAAGCATCACGACAACTGTGCAAGATCATCCGAGAAAATGTGAAGTTATATCCAGAAAAGAGTAGGAGTCTGGATGGTAGGGATTTTGATGCCTGAAATAACTCAACGTCAATCAAGATGAATTTAAAAATAATTTTGACAACAAAGCAAACCAAATCACCGGCAAAGAACATATGACAAAAGTCATTTGGAGTTTATTCGATGTGTTATTTTCTTCACTCTACACACTACACAATAGAACATACACTTGAATTACCAAAAAACAAATGTATATGCACACTGGAAAACCAAAAGAAAGAGGGGAAAATAAGAACACAGATTGAGGGAAATTTGCAGACATAATACTATAGGGGAAAAAAAGGAATAGATTTCTCTGGAACTGCAAATGAATTGAGCGAATTTTGAATCAGAGCTCTAACTTTAGTCTCTAGCCGTAACAACAATTAATTAATTCAGAATATTAACAACAATTAGTACTGATAACACGATGAAGAAGAAGAAGAGAATGTGCACAATACAGCAGGAAAAGGAAGCAGGGAGATTAAAATGGAAGAATTTGTAGTTTGATGGGGATCTGCCATCATGCCTTTTTTTCGTCATAAACTCACTTTAAGTGGTAAATTTGTAGTTAACCCCTCAAACCCAATTGGCAGAAAATAGTAAAAACAAAGGAATTCAACCTCTTTCTCACAGCTTCTGCATGAAACGACAAGTATGTATATATATATATATATATATAAACGATAATATATATATATATATATATATATATATATTAAAAGGAAAAAAACAAAATAAGAGACAAGAAGAAGGAGGAATTTAATTTCATTTGGACGGAATAAAATTTCTGACAGAGAATTAGGACAGGAGTAGAGCAAAACCTGAATTTCGGATGGATGCATTGGACTGTAGTTCCAAAATCCGGCCGTGTGGAGTATATCGCAGCAGAAGCAATGGTGAGGTGGAAGAATCATCACAGTCCTTGATAAGGGAGAAGAACAATGGCGAGGCACGTATCAGCAGGAGCGGCAAGTGTAAACGCCACGACGACAGTAAATTCAACCGAGGCGATAAAGGAGAAAGATGACCATTACACGTTTCTGGTAGATGGGCATCTGGAGAGGCTACCGTAATGATTCCTAGAAGCCACGTACCCGATGTAGACCCGATGATCTGTGGTAAGCAAGAAACGGTGCCGGATGTGAGCATTACGGCGTCGTTTAGCAATCCTAGCAACAGGTCAACTGAGAAGCAGAGAGGAGAAGACAAGTTAGAGGAGAAAAGTTGGGGGGAAAAGCAGAGAAGCTCGGAGAAGAAGGATGAAATAAACAATCTCCAATAAGGGGGAGACAAATAAATATGGGAAAGCGAAGGGGGAGAACAGAAAGAAAAAAATTGCACCCATACGGAAACGACAAAGAAAGTTGGACGACGAAACATCAACAAATAAAACTAAACTACTACTATACTGATATTTGTAAAAGGTGTAGATATTGATAATAAATTTTTCGTTAGTTATGCATATTAATAAACATATAGCTACTTATAATAAACTTAGAATTCTGTAAAAGCTTGTCACAATGTCATAATATGTAGTTTCTAATTGTGTAACTCTTTACGGTCTATATGACACTTTTTGAAAGCCTATCGGGTCACATATATAAGAACATCTAGCCAGATTAAAAGTGATAACCAAATAAGGAAAGTTTTATCTCGAGTATAAAGTGTTATAGTGATAAATTAGTATTGTGGTACTTATTTATTATGAATAAATATAATTCAAGATATTAATTGTGTTGATTAATCAAATATATATTATATATGTATGGGTCGAAATATATATTTATATATGATATACATGTGTTTTACGAATTAATTAATCATAGTATTATATTAATTAATTAAGAATATTCCGGATGCCAATATTGTGGCATATGGGGAGAAATCTTAAGTGTATAAGATACACTTAGATTGTGCAATTAACTAATAGTATTATCATATATTAATATTAGATATTAATGTGTATAGATTTACACACATGTGTAAATTGATTTATGGTAATATATTAAAATATATTTAATATGAGATATTGTCAACATTTATCTTGGAAATATGTAATATAAGATATTGAGTATTTAATGAGATAAATCTAGAATATCTATTTTCTTTATTTTACTAGTAAAATATTTTTTTTTCTCCTCAATCTATTAGGAAGCTTCTCCAAATCAGACTGGGACTAGTAGGGGGCACATGGTACACTATTTAAGTGTAGTGTGTGTCAAGCTCTTTTAAATCATCACAATCAGAAGAGTTCTAATTCACTAGAAAATTGAGAGCTTCCTAGGGAGAAATTTGAGAGAGAGAAAAACTCGGTCTAGCAACCGATAACCGAGTTTTTCTAGTAACAATCCAAGGTGGGATTCCGGTGAGCTATTCGTGTAGACTAGCGGTAGAGACCGAACGCTTGGGCGGCTCCGTGCACCACTACTCCTTCACAGATGATAAAGCTTCGATCTTTTAGATCATCCAAGGTAGCTTTATCGTATACTATTTTTATATTTATTGCTTAAACGAAGTCGATCCTGGTTAAAAAGAAATAAATTTTAAATTCTGCTGCGTTCCCGCATAGATTTCCTAACAGATTTCCGATGTTCTCTAATAGGACTTCACTTTCTTCTCCCTCTCTACTCATGATGAGTATCGAATTATGGATGTGATCCGCTCAAATTACAACGATTCCAGCACCGGATCTCCATCCTTTGTTCTCCTGCTATGGATTCGTACCTAGTTCTTCTATAAAATTACGACAAAAGTATCACATCACTTTGCTGGATCCATAATTTTCAATCGACATTATTTATTTTCTTCTATTTTTGGCCCTATGGATCTGCTGCTTATTTATCCATTTGGCAAAATCTTCCTCATAGATTAGGGGAATTCTATCCTAGGGACTCCCTACTAGGGAACTGTCTACGTGGCAGCATCTGGACCACACAATTTCCACACACGGGGCACTGTGTATTCCACCTCAGGAAACTGTGTGGTCCAGATCCTGCCACGTAGGCAGTTCCCTACTAGGGAGTCCCTACAGTAGAACGACCCCATAGATTAACTAGTGAAAATAAGTTTAAAGTTTCGGGCTTTCCGTCTTGCAGATTCCATGTTTCCCAATTGCATCCATTTGTGAGAGCTATAACTTGTACCGATTCTTTCTTTCTTTTTTTTTTTTTTTTTTTTGTTGGAGAAAAACGGTACTAATTCTTGGTCCTAGTTATTTCAACTACTTTATCAAATTCATTGAATTCTTTTGGTATGTTATGTAATACAGTGGGGGAAATTGAGCCCTTTGTGTTGGATATACTAAGAAAGTATGTACCTTCCAACAAAAAGTATGTAAAAATACCTGTATTGTGTATAGGCCCTCTTTTACCATCAAGGATGCTTATTAACACAGAACAAATCCATTCGAATTCGCGGGTTATTATCAATAAGCATAGTGGGAGAGCCTTCAGATTGTCTACAGATAAGTGCTTAGATTGGTTGGATTTGCTTTCGGAATGTTCAGTTTTGTATATATCTTTTGGTTCACTGAATACTATTAGTCCATCACAAATTATGGCATTAGCTATATATTGAGATACTTGGCTGATTTTAATGCTATATATTGAGATACTTGGCTAAATTTTTGACATATATGTGCCTTGAAGGAGTCCCTTGAATTGAGCCTTAAACGAGCCTTATATGAGTCAGATATTGAGCTATTTTGAGGCTGTTCTTGAGTCGGTCTTCGGATGATGTACCTAAATGTAGTAATGCCTTAAGTGTGTTGTTCACTTGGTTCATATCAGTATGCTTTCTAATACACTAGTTTTAGGGGTGTTACTGATACTGTGATACTGATACTGTGATACTGATACTGATACTGATACTGTGTTACTGATATTGTAGGCTCATTCTCTCATTTTTAATACAAAATGCAGTTCAATGTCGAAGAAATTGAAGTAAATAGAGATAATGCAGCTTCATTGTTTGAGTTGATGAAGAAAGGCAACAAGTTCAATGGACTTTTGCAAAGTTCCTAGTCAGTTTATATATAAGAATGGGCAGCGTGTTCCCCATCAGAGCTTCCGTTTTGGGGGAGTACAAAGATCTTGAGGAATGCTGTACCTGATGTTGTTGCAGCTAATAGACTTTTTCTTGGTGCTTTAGTTATTTTCAGATCTTTCATTTTGTCTTGCTGATGCTTCTTCTCACATGTTGGTGGTTTTTTTGCTATAGATGAGACAAGTACTACATGTTCATTATAACCATATTTTTTGCATTCTGGAAACTACTAATATTATATTTAAATGTTTTAGATCAAACGTGATGCTATTGAACCTTGAACTACATCTGTTACTGTTATTATGATATTGATACTGTGATACTGATACTGATACTATGATACTTCTACTGATACTGTGATACTAATACTGTGATACTGATAATGTAATACTGATACTGTGATACTGATACTATGATACTCTTACTGTGTTAGTATAAACGCTGCGATTAAATTCGGCTTTCAAAAACTACATCGAAAGGGTATCGTATGAGATCTCAAAATAAAGAGAGAAAAAAATTATAAACTTTGGTGAAAGAATTTTGATGATCGGTGTTCTAAATCAAAAGTTACGGTCGTTTATAAGAAAAACACTCCGATTAATGCAAATGTTTTTTCGGCTTTCAAAATTTACGTCGGAAGGGTATCGTATGAGATTTCAAAATAAAGAGCAAAAAAATAAATTATGGTGAAAAAATTTAATGATCGGAGTTCTAAGTCAAAAGTTACGGTTGTTTAAAAAAGAAAACTGACCCGCTTAAAAAAAAGAAAGAAAGAAGGGATGGAATAAACTAAATGAGATGGAACGGTCCGGAACACGTATCTTGTATAAGTAAGAGTATTTTTGTTCGTCTGAATTTTTTTTTTTTGTCTTTTTTGCAACTAAAAAAAAAGAGTGTATCCTATTTATTTATTTTATATTAAAAAGTGGATTTTAATCTCCTTCACTCTATTTTTATAGATAAAATTTATGTAATTTATCGTTTTAACAGTGTTTGGAAACACATACATCCGCCACCGGGTGCGAGGAGTGAGGGTTGGGATGGAGTAAGTTTACATGGGGTGGATAAAATATTTGGAAGGAACAAAACCTTTACGAGGGAGGAGAAAAGGGCGGGGATTGTTGGGTTTTCTATGAAAATAAGGCTTTTGAGCGCATTATATGTTCCCTTTTTATTATTTTTTTTAATGATTTTTTTATGTGTTCACTAAGACATATATTCTAAAAAAATTTAAAAAATAAGACACACAGTCCCCCCCCCCCCCCCCCCTCCTCAAATGAAAAAAAGGACAAATAGTGTTCTCTCGGAAAAAAAATATAATGGGATACGAATCTATTTTAACATATTTTACTGTCATAAAAACACGACTTCAATTTCATTGAACACTCTTCTAACAAAAAAACATTGGAACTATGCGGCCTCTAGTAAATAGTAGAGTATGTAGGAGTTGTTGGCAACTTCCATTGCAGTCTCGTATACAGCACTTCTTGTGAAGGTGTCTTCATGATTGTCTTGCTATTGGTCAGGGGTTGATCGAGGAGGCGACACATGGGGGATGGTCTTTGCTTGGCATGTGGGGAGACATTGGAAACTATGCGGCATGTGATATTTGAGTGTGAAATGCCGGATAGAATCTGGAGGGCATCAACATTTTATGTGGTCTTAGGCCGACTCCGTTCATCATCCTTTGCGGAATTCTTTATGAGGCTGTTGGAGGACCAGGGTGTTCAGGGCACTGCAAGATTTTTGTGTGGCTACGTGGGGGATTTGGAAGGAGCGTTGCTCTGAAGGTGTTTGATGACCAGACAATTTATGTCTCTGATGTATGCACGCATTCTCTAGCAGCCTCAGCTGAGTACGTGGAGGCCATGCAGAGTTCTTGGGTGCAGGCCTCGGCAGTTTATATGGTGGATGGATGGATAGAGCCGTTGGATAGGGAGGTGAAAGGCGACATGGATGCATCGGTCTCTGAGACGGGGGCGGGTGTTGGAATCATTTTTCAAGACTTACACGGAGCAGTTCTTCACTCTTTTGCGCATCATTTGATCCAGGGGACCCGGGGAAGTATATGGAGCTTAAGGCTAATTTTTTTGGCTCTAGAAGAGGCGAGGCGTTTGGGGATTCAACGATTAGTAATGGAGAGTGTTTGTTTAGCATGTGTCTCGCGTCTTCGAAGGCCAGTGGAGGATCTCACAGCTTAGGTTTGTTTAGTGCAGGACTGCTTGGCCCTTTTATCTAGTTTCGTATCTGTTTCTTTTGCTTTTATTCGGCGTATAGTGATGATGCCGATTTCACCTCTCCATGTGCCAAGCTCATGACACCCGAAATAAGGGCAATATTAGACCTAATACCCTAACCGTAAGGGCTAGGAGTGTCATCATAGGCTTAAGGGCCGAACTGAGTCTTCATGAAGGAAGTCTGTTCGGGTCGTCCCCCGATCCACCGTAGGTAGGTCAAGACCGGCGAGGGGTAGACCTACGCAGCTCGGTCGGCTCGACCTTAGCATCTCGCCGCAGGTCGGCTAGAGAGTATAATAATAATAATTATACGATAATTATGGAAAGAATCCTAACCCTTTAAGGCTCCGATATTTGTCCATTATTATTCGAATGTCTTAATTATCTCCTAAAATCAAGGGATAGTCACAGAATTATCTCTAACTTGAACAACACGAAACGAGAGTCCACATTGGACACGGCCCATGCAGGCCTAGGGCACAATCGCCCCCTATATAAACAACCACAAAGAACTACGACATACTTGATTCCAACATACACATTGGACACTTAGGTATCCTAGAGAAATTCCCAGGTTCAGTCTAAATCACCTCCAAAAACTCCTCTCATTGTTCATATTTACTCTTGATAAATCACCCTCAACCAATTGCCACTAGATCAAAAGGCCTAGATTTTATACCCGACGAATTTTGTTTCGTCAATTGGCGCTAGAAGGAGGGCCTAGATTTTATACGCGACGAATTCTGTTTCGTCAATTGGCGCTAGAAGGAGGGCCTCTACTAGTGATTGTTTGTTGAGGATTGAAATAAATCATTATTCCACCAAAACCCAACACACGAGCCCAGAAGGCTGCCGCGGAGGAAATGCAGAAAATGCCTAGAATAATCAAAACAACGACCATGACAACGAGGATGTTGATACAGAAAGCCAGGCAGAGCAATCACATGAAGCCTCCCTAAATTCAAAGCAAGAAGCTCTTAAGGAGCAGTTGGAGGCATGGATCGCTACCAGACGGGCCATCCTCCAGGAAGTACAATCAAAAGAGGATAATTCAGAGGAGGAGACCGGAGAAAACCACCTCCTAATCAAGTAAAACAGGATTATGAAGCATCTGTCTCACGAGGAAGGTAGATAAGTATGATCGACCTGCAGGATTCAAGGTGCCCAATCTGGACCCCTATGATGGATCCAAGGATCCATCAGATCATTTGTTTCAATATATCACACAGATGAGTCTATTCAATGCTTCAGACGAGATGAAGTGCAAAGCATTCCCCATGCTCTTTATGGACAGGACCCGTGAATGGTTTCGAAAACTTTCACCAAGGTCAGTTTTTAATTTTGAAGACCTAGGGAGAATGTTTCTTAAGGCCTTTGTTACAGCTAGGCCATTCCCGAGAAATGTGACCCATCTTCATACAATTAAACAAAAGAAAGAGGAATCTGTCCTCCAGTATTTAAAAAGGTTCAATGAGGAGTCGGTGCAAGTTCAAGGAGTGGACAATTCGCTGTTGATTACCTCATTTGTGGCTGGGCTCCGAGAAGGACAATTATACGCGAAGCTGAGCAGTAGACTCCCCAGGACTATGGAAGAAATCATGGACGCTGCATACAAGTATTTTCAGGGAAAAGAGGCAAATAGACTGAAACGAGAATCAGAAAATAGAGAATCTAAAAAAGAAATGGCAAAAGAGAAGCCCGGCAAGAAGAGGTTAGCGGTCTGGGATCGCACGACTACCCCAACCGCAGATCTGTCAGGGAAGAAATGTGCTCTACAAGAAAGGGATTTTATCCCTTTAAACAGATCCCATGTACAAGTGCTGGCCATAATAGAGAGAAAAGGGTTGGCAAGAACCCCCCCTCCAATGAGGGGACCTCCAGAAAGAAGAGACCAGAGCAAGTTTTGTGCCTACCACAAGGACGTGGGCCACGATTCATAGGATTGAAAATATCTGTTAAGAGATATTGATGCTGCTATTAAGGATGGAAATCTGGATGAAGTCGTAGACCGATCTAAGGACCCCGAGGCCGAGGAGAGTTCAAGATGTTAGGAACATTTTTTTATGTTTTGATGATGGCCATACTAGCTGTAATAGCAAGCCTGAAATAAGTTAGAAATCTTTGTATAAGTCTTTACTTAGAGTCTGACATGTTGTATAAGTTGAGTCAGACACGTATTGTACTAGTTGGTAGGATGGCTAAGTGAAACAGAAATCCGATAGAGTAAAGGAGCCAAGTATCAGTAGAGAAGCATGAGGACATATGAACTGACTTATAACCAAGGAAGTCTGTGATGACCTTGAATAAGTCTAAAGTATATTACAAGTGATGAAACTCATTGTTAAATACATGGTGTACACTGATCTCCCACATATCAAGATCAGTGAAGTGCAAGAAATGCCAAAACGATCAAAGAAATCAAGAAAGCAGTGAACTGGCAAAGTAAACTGTCTACCGGCTAAGTAAATGAAAAGCAGTGAAGGAAGATCTAATCAGCTAAGTCAGCAGGAACACTTAACCAGCCAAGCAACAGTCAAGTGAAGGAACAGTTGAGTAAGGTATATCATCTATACTTATTCAGAACATGTGAATAATTAAAAGATCAAGCAGTAAATGCAGAATCAATCAAGGACGGATTTTATGATAGACATTTGAAGAAAATCCGGATCACTGAAATCAAGAAAAATACAATCAAGGGGGAATCAAGATTAAATCAAGGATTATTCCCCACATTAAATAGCCAACGGACAGAAATACAAATCAAGGAATATCAAGCCTATAAATAGAATGTATTGACAGAAAGGAAAAACAACGATTGCAACATTGAAAAACGAACAGAAACTCTGTCAATTTGAAAAGCCTTCTCTTTGAACTTAAAAGGACATATCTAGAGATCAACTCAGAAATCAGAGCTCAAATATCCACATCAAGCACTGAGATTGATCAACAGAATCTGTGAATCCAATTCACGCCAGATAAGCAACTGAATCAGAGTCATTTGAGAATGGTTGTGTTTGTGATAGCTGCTGAACGATTTGTTCTCAAGGAGCAGTGTTGAAGACTGAGTCACTGAAGCTTTTGTAGCCAGGGAGTGATAGTCTTGGAGATTGTGAAGCTTGTGTAGCCAAGGACAATCTAACTATTGTATCAGGAAAAGACAATAGTGAATTCCTCCAATCATCATATGAGAAGAGTGGATTAAGGGATTACACCACCCTAAACCACTATAAACCTTTGTGTCTATTTACTTTCAGCAATTTACTTTACAACATTTTATTTAGTGCATCGTATATCTGTGTTTGCATAACCTACTTTGAAACAGTATTAAAAGAAGGGACATATCTGCTGCCCAAAAGCCTTTAATTATAAGAAAAGGTTTTGAAACTCCAGTATAGTCATTCACCCCCCACCCCCTCTGACTATAACTTCACCTTTATCTGGACCAACAATTGGTATCGGAGCAGAGTTCCTAGTATCAGAACCTGTTCAGATCTGATTTCTAGTAACAAGGAGATCACATACTTTCAAAGTAGTTTTCAAATCTGTGCTTTCTAAATATATCTTTTATCTGTGATTATGGATTCCTCAAATTTCATGTCTAAAGTGCCCATAGTCAATGTTAATAATTTTGATGAACATAAAATAAAAATGCTATCTCATCTTGCAGCAACTCATGAAGAGATGCTGGATGTTATCAATGATGGCCCAATCAAGATCATGACTGTGATAACAACATGAGCAGATCAAGGAAAGGAAATAGAGAAACTTAAGAAAGATTGGACCAAGGATGATAGAAGAAGAGCAAATCTCGACTTTGTTGCAAAATACATGATCTTGAAGACTCTGGACAGTAACATGTTCATGAGGATCAAAGACTGCAAAACAACAATGGAGACGTGGGATAAATTAGCACTTATCAATGAAGGATCAGAGGCAGTCAAAGAAAACAAATTGTCTGTTGCAAAACAAAAATTTGAAAACTTCAAGATGAAGACTGGTGAATCCATTGATCAAATGGATAACAGGTTTTCAAGCATCATCAGCGAACTGCAACAACTTGAACATACATACCCACAGAAAGAAGTTTCTCTGAAAATCTTGGGAGGTCTACCTGAAAGATGGAAGACCGTCACATCAGTACTCATAGGCAGGCCTAGCGTCAGCTTAGAAGGCTTGAACAGACATGTCGGGAAATTGGTGATCTACGGTCCAAAGGACCCACTTCCCATGATAACTAACAACGAGGGCTTAGTCATTGAAGCCGTGGTCCACTAAAAACTTGTGAAGCGCATATGTGTGGACACGGGAAGTGCTGTTAATGTCTTATACCACTCCTCCTTCCAGTCTAAGAACTTAAAGGATTTCGAACTCACCCCCGGGTCGGCACCTCTTTTCGGTTTTGCAGGACCTCCAGTTCATTCTCTGGGAATGATCAAGCTAGCAACAACATTTTGAAGGGGGCCGAGGTGCAAAACACTTTTGATAAACTATGTGGTGGTAAAGGATCCCTCAGCATACAACATCGTTATGGGAAGACCAACACTGGTCGAGCTCCGAGCTGTGATATCACCGGCCCACATCATCCTAAAGTTCCCCACTGCGGATGGATGAGTAGAGATAAAGAGAGGTGTTGAAGCAACTAGGAGCTGCTACACAGCAATGATAAACAGGAACGGGGTTGAGTTGACACAACCTGAGAAGAGCTATAGGCATTACTAGTTTCTATTTTATATTTCTGCCATAAATACATATCTTCTGATACTTTGTTTTTGGATGGTTTGATTTGGCACTTGGAGGGTGCTTTTCTGTATGCAATTTATTTTTTTGTCTTATTGATGGTGTATGATTTGCATGGAATGATTATACAAATAAAGCTTGCAGAAGACGCACTAACGAAAGTCCGCAGGACGGACCCGCTGAGTTTTGTAGGTCGGACTCATTGTAATTTTTATCTAAGTCCGTAGGATGGACCCGCTGAGTTTTGCAGGTCGGACTCAGTGTAATTTTTATCTAAGTCCCCAGGACGGACCCACTGAGTTCCGCAGGTCGGACTCAGTGTAATTTTTATCTATGTCCGCTGGACAGTCCCGCTGAGTTCCGCAGGTCGGACTCAGTGTAATTTTTATCTAAGTCTGCAGGACGGACCCACTGAGTTCCGCAGGTCGGACTCAGTGTAATTTTTATCTAAGTCCACAGGACGGACCCGCCGAGTTCTGTAGGTCGGACTCAGTGTAATTGTATCTAAGTCCACAAGATGGACCCGCTGAGTTCCGCAGGTCGGACCCAATGTAGTTGTGTCTAAGTCCGCAGGACGGACCTGCAGAGTTTAACAGGTCGGATCAGCGTAATTTTATTGAATCTACGGGACTCTCGAAAAGAGGAGGAGATAGACACAAAAAAGAATAAAATCATTCACAAAATCAGAAGGTACTACAAAGTGCGGGCAGACAAAAATGTTAAAGTAAAAACTAATCCACGCTAAGGTACACATCCTCAGAGCTGACCGGCATTCCACAACTACTGGTACAATGATTTGAGATTGACTAAGGTAAAGGTATAGGCCGAGCAGGATCCATTATCCTCAAACAATTGATGGCCTCGTGATGGATTATGACCCTCCTATCGACACCCACCTGTGGGGTAAAGATAGCATGAATCAGGAGGGCCTCTTCATTAGTAACCACCTTAAAATCTACCATCGGGATAGCATGGTTATTGATGAACCGCTTTCATTCCCGATGTGACCGGTGCATCCGGAGGCAACACCTTGCGAAACATGATCTCCTTCACCTGGAAATAAGCGTTGGTATGCGTATGCTCTATGAGCAAGAAAAGGCTCCTCATTATCCAGATCCCAAGCCGCCTCGTAATGCATGGCCGGATCGACGTCGGGGATGCGAAGAAACATGTTTATGGATGTCAGAGCAAAGTCAACAGGGACACATCAAAGAAAAACCGAGGTGGTGCCCTCAATGGAATCAGCCTCCGATAAAACTGAATAGAACTCACGCACTAAGGTGAGATTACACCTTCCCCTAGGTGCTTCCATAAAGTCACGCCACCCTGAGAAAATGACGCGAAACATAGAACCACTCCTTTCAACTTTATGCATGTTCAAACCCTCTCCGCTAAGGGCCGTTGCCTGTTGAACTACCCCTAGAAAATTTCACGGGCAGTAGCAGACGCCGTAGCACAGAAATGGGACACACCGGGGATAGGAGTGGAGGAGGAACTAGTTGAAGACATAGACAGAATGAAAAAGAAAACAAGTACTCAATAACAAAAGCTCTGAGTTTGCAAGTGCACTGAAAAATAGGGACAACCACCCTTTATTGAGAAAGGAAAAGAATCAGACGACCGAGATTAAAAAGATCTAACGGACAGGATTTATAAGGGCATTTCAGATTCTAAGACCGTATTTATTGCCCCAATGTTACCAAAACCCTAGTCAATGCAATATTAAATGCACGGTCATAAAAGCAGCGACAAAATCGACGGACACGCTAAGTTCCACAAGTCGGATTCAATATAAATATATGTCCCACTCGCTGAGTTCCACAGATCGGGCACTGCATAAACCTTTATCTCTGTCCACAGGATAGACGCATTGAGTTTCATAGGTCGGACTCGGTATGATCTTCGATTCTATAAAAAGAGATACCCTAAGAGGGAAAAGGATGGCGAGTATGAGTTCAGTATGCCATTCAAAGAATACATCTTACCAAAAGGCATACTGAGGGCTATCCAATATAGATCATCATAATCAAAAGATATAGTCAAGTAAGTGCTAAACAATCTTTACATTAAATTTTTTTATATTATACATTATGCGTCATTTACAATTTTTTAATACTAAAAAAATAATAATAATACAAGTTATGACCTAGGAGTTGAATCCTACCCTGGTGTCGTAGCCGTGCCTGTCCTAGGCTGGTCGGAAGACTTCCGAAGGGAAATCTATTGAGCTTCATGCCGAGCTACAATATCCACTCTTTTTCGGAAATCCACCACACGATCATTGTAAATCTTGTTCATACTAGACCTATACAGGTTGGCGTGGAGAATAAAATCTATATAAGGTCCATAAGTTCATAAAAAATTAGACATCCCGGTTTAAGTTGTTTGAAGACACTTTAAAGTGTCTCCACACGTAAAATTTAAAAGACACTTTAAAGTATCTCCAAATGTATAACAAAATTAGGACATAGTAAAGTGCCTCCATAGGGTCTCACACATTTACACACTACTTGCTGTAGATACATTTTTTGGGCTAGTGACTCTACATCCTGTTATTAGTGGCTTTTTTTGAAAAATGCCTTTATAAGTGTGTCTCTACGGGTGTTTTTTGTTGTAGTGTTCATAAAAGTGCCTAGAGCCAAGGCACGACTGATCCTTCTGGGACATGAGATGGATGGCTCACTTACTAAATATGCAAGGAAGAATCATGAAAAGAAAACTATTTCATTTGACAATGGATAGCCGCGGTAAGTATGTCTAGCCAAAGACATTAAAGAAAGGCGCTTGTTGGGAGGCAACCCAATTAAAATAAATTTGTTAATTTGGTTTTGTTTTGTTTTTAATGAATAAGTGAAAGAGAGAGAGGAGAGAGAGAGAGAGAGAGAGAGAGAGAGATTTTCATGTTTGGTGGAGGCTTTTGTCAGTTTTGCAGGTGAAAAACTGAATTCTGTGAAGAAATATGAGTCGTTTATTTGAAGTTCATGTGTGGGGCACAAACATGTGGGACTATTTCAAGAAAGGCGAATCTCACTTTTCCATCAAGTCAGGATCATAGGATCTTTGAGATATGTTTCAAGAATGAAGGATTTCACTTTTGGGTTAAGTCTGGATCCTAGAAAACTAAAGCCTTGTTCCAAGAAAAGAGGATTTCACTTTTTCTTGAAGTCGGGATCCCGATGTGCAATTGATTAACATTATGATTTCCAAGTAAGATGGTTTTCACTTTTCCATGATGTCGGGATCCTAAGGAAATTGGGAGGGGATGATTTCTTAAAAAAAATTGATATGCCTCTCCCTCTCAAAATTTTCACTTCCCACCTTTTGAGATGTGATCAAACATGGATTTGGGGTGGTTAATGGGGATCAATCGTGGGAATATACTCATTAATGCTGAATATTTGCCTTTGGAGGTCAGGGATGAATTGTTCTATTGAGGAGCGAGTTGTATGGCCTGATCGGCTAATTAATTATGAGATTAGGTCAGCTGAGCTCTGAGGGTGACCTGAATAAGGTTGGATTACTTTGGACAAAACTCTTTGGACTTAAGGCCCAATAGGGGACTTATGTTGAACTGGTCCAGGGATCATTTTGGACCTGCTTGAGGCCCAATATGAATAATACACATAATCTTCAGATTATATCTATGTCAAAAGCCCCTCAGACTTGAGCTAGGCTGGAGATTGCATGTTACGTATGCATTTGGAGTGACGTGGCCCAAACTGATAGACTGGAATCCACCTGTTTTCGATTTGATTGACGTTCGATAAGGTGTATTTGAAAATCTGAATTATTTGACTCTCTGATCGAGGGAATCTCTTTGTCTTTCCTTCTCAGTTATATGCGCATAATATCATTTTTTTTACAGAAAATATTCTTACTTTCAGCGTGTGTTGCTGCAACAAGAGCTCTATAAGGGTTTCTATGTTCCCGAAGAAACACACTCTTATTGAGAAGAATCTTTCGGACGCCCAAGAGCAGTTCATTTGACATGAACAAAAAATAGTGAAGGCTTGTGCGAGGCTCTCGAAGCGTAGGAACAAAGAACCACATATTTTTTACCTCTTTACACAAGGTAAAGGCTAGAGAGACCGAACTCCAAGATGAAGTTGCCGGCCTATGGTTTTCATAAGCTCGTCTTCAGTCTGATGCTGCTGATCTACAGGCTACCGTCGCCCGTGGATCACGTTAAAATTAAATGAAACAATTGTTGGGTGGATCATTCCTTTGTGGAGCCCAAGCCCAACAATTGGAAAATAATAATTTTTCCCCAATCTTCACAATAAAAAGAGAGGCAAAAGGAGGAAAAAATCGCAGGATTTTTGGTGTTGCAATAGTCTCTTTCCGGCGACGATCGGGCATCTAAACGGACTCCGATCGGCACGAAATTTTGAGGTCTTGTTTGTCTTTCAATATTCTTCAATAGGAACGGTGGAATTTGCGTTTCAACGGTTCAATTTTCTGTAAATCGTCCGCGACCTGACTGCTGCGTTTCTGCTGCGTTTTTGGGTGATATTTTTCAACAACTCTTGTATTTTGCATTCTTAGTTGATGCTTTGGTGTAGTTGAGTTGGTTGATGTGTTTGAAACACTTTTTTTTATCATCTTTTGCTAATTAGTGGAGTTTTTGTGGGCCTCAGCCACGTGGTTTTTACTCTCTCACATCGAGAGGGGTTTTCCATGTTAAAATTGTGCTGTTTATTTTCTTGTGTTTTCGTTTCGCTTTATTTGTGATTTGATTTCGTTGGGGCTGCCTCGTTTAATTCCGTTGCGTGTCATTGGGAATAATTTGTGGGTATTTGTGATACGTGTGGTATTGCGGTTGTTTCTTTTCCCAACAAGTGGTATCGGAGCCCCGGTTAGTTGATCTGGTTTTGAAGTGTTTTTGGTGAATTTTTTTTTGGTGAAATGGAAGCCAAATTGAATAGAATGATCACTTTGAATGAGTCTAACTATGCCATTTGGAAAAATGAAATGGAGGATCTTTTGTATGTGAAAAATTATTTCTTGCCGGTCTTCAGTGCTGAAAAACCTGAAGATAAAGCAGATGAAGTGTGGAATTTGTTGCATAGGCAAGTTTGTGGTTATATTAAACAATGGTTTGATGACAATGGTTTAAACCACATTAGTGAGGAGAAACATGCTAGGTCTTTGTGGAAAAAACTTGAAGATTTGTATGCCCATAAAACTGGAAACAATAAGATGCTTTTGATGTATAAATTGATGAATTTGAGATATCATGATGGACCTCCAATGGCTGATCATTTGAATACTTTGTTGGGTATTATGAACCAACTTAATTCTATCGGTATTAAGTTTGATGATGAAGTGCATGGATGGATGCTTCTTGGCTCTTTACCGGAATCGTGGGAAAATTTTGGAAGTTCTCTATCTAATTCTACCCCAGATGGTGCTATGACCATTGATCTTGCTAAGACTAGTGTGTTGGAAGAAGAGACAAGGAGGAAGGCACATGGCGTTTCCTCACAGTCGGATGTCTTGGTTACTGAGTCACGGGGAGAAGTCAAAGTAGAGCTTCTAAAGATAGAGGCCGAAGTAGAAGCAAATCCAAGAGCAAGTACAAAAATTATGATTGCAATCACTGTGGCAAGAAGGGACACATCAAGAAATTTTGCTTTAAATTGAAACGGGAGAAAAAGGAAAACAATGACATGATTTCCTTGTGTTTCAAGAGGTTGATGATATTATTCTTGCTGGTGATATGACTAGTTGGGTTGTTGAAAGTGGTGCTTCGGTCCATGCTACTTCAAGAAGAGAGTTGACGACGCTGGAAACCGTCTATTAACTTATGCGGGTCAATATCCTATGTGACAATGATCTAAAACCCTAGAAACCATAATTTATGCAAAAGAGGGACGTGTTGTTTTATTTATTTGGACTGATCTCTCAAATTATTTCTGAGAGTTGCCTACGTATCCAATAGTTGAATTGGAATCAAGTCATTCGTAGTTCCTTAGGGTTGTTTATATAGGTGACATCTCGCCCCTATTACTTGTTGAGTAAATATGATAATTAATTATTATTCCCTAAGGATATATACGACTTAATCCCTATAAATCAGAGATAGTTATGGACATATTTAATGTCAAGATTGGAGTCTTTATGACTGAGGATTCTTTCCATATGGTAATCATCCCTCACACTGAATAACAGTGGAGCTGTACGGAGCGTCCCACGCTCAGCCCCTAAAGCCAATATGGACGAACTGGGCAGCTCCTCTTCGCCAGACATTGGCCGTCCTGCGGTGGCTGGAGGAGGAGCTTATACCGATCTCCCACCTGCTGTAGACGATCTGCCCTCTGTTCGGCTCTTGGGGGCCCTGGCCCTTAAAGCCTTAAGTTTAAGGGCTGGTCATTTATTAAGCACCCTTAAGAGTGACACGTGGCGTTACTCGGGCCGGGTATCATCACAAGCCCCCCCAGCTCTGGCTTAGCTTTTTTAGTTGGTCAGATCTGCTCCATTTGGCGGTTCGGCCGGCCCCTACCCGATCACGCGTTTCAAAATACTTAATTGCCAGCTGGTAGCCTATTTAATAGGCTATCATTATTATTGCGGGACACGAGGCATTTTACACTCCTTTTCATAACTGACGTCGTCACGTCTGGAGTGGGTTATAAACCCGTCCCTTTATATCAGACTTTCCCTCTTCTTGATTCTATTCAATCGAAGATTTCCATTAAGATCCTCTGCATTTTCAAGTAAGCATCTCTCTGACTCTTGTGCTATTCTTCTTCATTTCTCCTTCTTTTATGCTTTTCCTAGTTTATGAGGGCGAGTACTCCTTCGAGCAGCTCTATTGATAGGGAGTTTGAGTCCCATTCTGAGTTAGAAACTGAGGTCACCAACCATTTATTCAATTTGGAGGCCCAATAGACATTCCTGCCCTAAACACTGCTCGCAATAATACTGAGCAGATCGTTACAGATCTGCCCTCAACTAGACCCTCTAGGTATCATTCCGCATTTGGGTTTACTTCTTTAAACCAGTGTCTTAGAGCCCATATGACTGCGATGACTGCAATAGGTTGTTTTGGAGTTAGATCCAAAATTACTCAGGACGCTCTCCTGGAGACTTGTACCACATATCATATTGATATGGACCACTATGCTCCCCGGCTTCCTGGTGGTGCACACTTGTATGCTCATCAGCCCTCAGAGGGGTATTGTACCATGTACAGAGATGCACGTTTGTCCGATTCTGGTCTGGAGCCTTATCTGAGGCTTACTCAGGAAGAGTATAATCATCGTAGGATCTTTTCCCTTGTGATTTCTTTTACCTTATACACTTGTTTGACTTTACAATTTCTTTTTGATTTGCTTTGACACTTTCTCTGTTCTTTCAGTGGCCGATGTTGCTGATATCTTCGATCAGGCGCTCAAGGAAGAAGAAGATGTGCCTGTACAGGGTGAGCCCCAACAGAACTTGGAGGCTCCAAGGGGTGAAGCTGAGCCAGAGCCTGAACTGGCCAATCCAGAGGTTAACCCTGAGGTTTCCTTTACTGAGGATCTTTCACAGGGTGACCTAGCCTCCGGCACACGGCATGTCGAATAGTGGGATGATAGCCTGGTCATCCTTGACGTTTCTGACACGGGTGAACAAGCTAGGCAGCGCTCTCGATCTAGACGAAAGAGGCCCAGATCTGGTCAGGAGGCTTCTGAGGGGACATCAGATTCTTTGGCTGAGTTCCTAGCTGAGCTACCAGATAAGGATCTGGCATCTATTGTAAGTTTTGCATCTTTCCGTTTTATGTTCGCTATATTTGAACCGCACTGACCCTGTTCGTCTAGCCTTTGTTATTTCAAGGTTGTTAAGGCCGGGAAGGAGGTTCTTCATCGCCTCAACAATTTCTCCGTCCAAAAGGCTTCCTTGGAAAAGCGGATTGCTGATCTGTCCGCCAGCCGCAACAAACACAAGGATGAGTCCTTGTCTAAAGATGCCCAGATCGTTGATCTGGAGAAGGTCATGCATGCTCAACAAGCTGAACTAAATGAGCTGCGAACTTCTAGTGCTGCTCGAGAGGAGGTACTGGCCAAGCTTCAGGCTGATCATGAGGGGCTGGAAGCTGCTATGCCCGGGCGGATCGCTCAGGCTATTTGTCTCGGATTTTATCTAATGAAAAATAAACAAGTAATAAAAATAATCCGGTTTACCCCAAGTGCAGGGATCGTAGTATAGCGATTACAACCGGAGTCGAATCACAGGGAATCGAGGTTTATCTAGTTCTTAATTTTTCTAAGGGTTGTCACGAGAGATAACTAGAAACGAAAACGAAAAAAAAAAACAATAAACTGGACAGAGGGTTGTCAATCCAAAGCCAGGAGGGATAGTTGCGAAACCTAAATCTAAACTATAAACTAGAAAAGAAAACAATAAACAACTATAAAGTTGTGACGACGATCATGGTGATTAAACAACGAACAAGCAACGATCCACCGTTCCCGCAACCCTCAATTTCCTCTCTAAGGTTATCTTGTGATGATTTAACTCAAATCGTGATTCACCTATCGTAGGTTCGAATTCCTAATCTCTTAGATAATTCGACTATTAATCTTGTAATCTCTCGATCCTTAAAGATTAACGCTTTCATAACCAAGGTGTAAGATTTATTCAATCTAGCAACATAGATTTCTAACCTAACAACTCTCGTTATATATAGGTTAAAGATCCAATCTCTCCTATGGTGATCTAGGTTTACATCGACTCTTGTCACATAGTAAACATCAACAGCAAAACATCTCTCGATTTAAATTGCATAACACATAAGCATAGAAAATATACGACTTTAATTAAGATCACAAAATAAACCAAAGATTGAAAATAAAGAACCTGCTGAAACGGTTTCACAGAGCTTGAACAGACTACTCAGCCTCCGATCAGCATCGTTACAATCCAGAAAGAAAGCGAAACAAAATAAAAACCTAATCTAACCCTCGGTCGACCGAGCAGGGGCACTCGGTCGATCGAGCCTGCCTCTAGCTCGAATTAGGGTTTTCTATATATGATATGATAATATTCTGATGATCCTAGGGTTGAGATGCTGCGTTGTATTTATAGGAATCAAGGTCGGTTTAACTAAGTCGGCTGCTGGACGCCCGTTTAATAGGCTGGACGCTCGTCCAGATGCTTAAAAATCTTCGAGTCGGGCCGAGCTGGATCAGACGCCCGTCCTATGTAATTCCAGACGCTCGTTCAGCAATTATCTAAAAAACTCTGAATCAAGTTACTTCTCCTGGACGCCCGTCCATACCTTCAGACGCCCGTCCAGCCGGACGGAGCAGCAGACGCACGTTCAGCTCATCATATCTTCATTCTACCTTCGACTTGCATCTCCTTCCTTCCATTTAATCTTCAATCAAACATCTTTTCAGCTCATTCCTTGCCATGCAAATTGTACCTACAAGATAATAGAAACGTGCAGAATGTAGAACCATATATCTAGATAGAAAATCATCAATAGAACCACGTAAATAGCCCGATTTTGTACTTACGCATTCTTTCAATAATTCACTTAAACACTTAATTTTCTATAAAAAGTAATAAAACACAAAGGAAATTGCTACGAAATAAAGTCATATAAACCATAAAAATCACCGTTAACAACTCCCCCACACTTAGCTTTTGCTCGTCCCAAGCAAAACGAAAGAAAACACAGACTTACTCAAGCATTGAACCACATAAAATCCCATATATCAAATCACAACCGGTCGACTAGAATCAAAAACATACATCCCATGTAATAAACGATTACTCGAATGTGTAGTGTGTGCAAAGCCTTCTTCAATTTCCACCAATTCCACACTTGACAATTTAATTCAAGCTAACTAACAAATAACCATTTAAGACAGATAATGAATTACCCTGACTATACATACGCCCTACAAAACTACTCACGTCATGACTAGAGTAATACATGTGTTTTCGAAATCTTTTGTTTGTACCCGAGAGGATATTCCCTACAACATATACCTTGGCCTATACTGGGGATAAGGTAGGCGATAACTAAGTCTTTCACTTATTCATACCAAATTCCTTATGTAAGTTGATTTAATTATCCTTCACATATAAACGCACATCAGAATGAGCTCTTGCCCGTCATAGCAGAATAGGACATTCGGGATATGACCTACCTTACTCAAATCATAAGGCAGCTTCTTCTGACTGTCGTGAGCTTTTGGTCATCATAGTGGTATAGGACATTCGAGATACGCCCTACCTCACTCAAATCATCGACCAGCTTCCGACACACCCAATTAATTCATCATTTTTTTTCATAACAACTTTTTAAAGCACAATAGTCACGTTTCACTTATCACATTTAGGCTTCGGTATATTCACGATACTTCCTACTTCAATTCCAACTACGCACATATTACAATTTCCATGACATTAGCACTCAGCGAACGGTCTGATAACTAGAATCAAACATCATCTGTTTAAATGGGTACAGTTTCCTAAGTTCAGCTCGTCATCGAAGAGGCTTACGTGAAAAGAATTCGAGTAAAGGCTTATTTATCAAAGGTCTATGCAAAAATACTAGTCAACTCAGCACAAGTATGGGAATATAACAAGTAAGTAAGCCAAAATAAAATCATGCTCGGGACGGATTTTGTTTAAAAATTTGAAATTTTTTTTTTGAATTTTCGAAGAATGGTGGTGAGCATAATAAGCATAATAAATTAAGCACATTTTGTAGGTACAAACAACCAATCCCTTACTTACTCCCCCACACTTAAATAACAACATGTCCTCATGCTGTGCAGAATAAGAAAAACTTAGCTGATTGTAGTTCGAATTTGGCAATTCTGGAAGTGGGCACGAGTCAGATCCAGAAATGCTCGAAGAAATCAGTAGACTGTGGACCATCCACTGGAAAACTGACATCGTTTAAAAGCTCACAATTGCTATCGAAAATATCCTGCACACTTGAACAAACATGGCAATACCTCGGGGAACATAGGGGGATATAACATGGCAAAAATAATCATAGACAAGATAGAAGCACATGATATAATTGCTCAGATGGAAAAATTACCACACAGTTAAAACACAGAACATCTAAGCGTCAATTATAAAGCCACAGAGGCTTGACATCCGTATAGGGTCCAACATGTGCATACAGAAATATTAAACTCCAACTGAAAGCGTAAACAGAGGACACTACAAAGTAGCAGGGCTAGGTGCACTAAATGAAAAAAAAAAACAGAATATAACACAATGCAACTAAGTGATATGCAACTATACTAATAATGCAAAAAGAAAATAAAGAAAATGCTAGCCCAACTAATTTCCATAGATGTCGCCCTAATCTATAATTTGGACTAAGCGATGAAACATGTCAACTACAGAAGGGAAGTCAAATATATAAACGTCTTCTAAATAAAGCCACAGAGGCTCGACAGACAAGTGTAGACGTGCCTTAAGATCCATCAGAAAATAATAGCAACGGAAAGCCGACAGTAGCTTCAACTAAAGCACGGATGAATCACATCGAAAAGCCAACCCCTAAACAACCCTAACACCCTAAATAGACTACGAAAGGAACAACATAAATCATAGTAGAATCACGTCTAGCTGGGTGCTCCAGTGTCACCAGTAGTAGGGCCTTACTGAATTTCGTGAATAAATTTCGTGACATCCTCTCATAAGCGCATCCCATGTACCCAAAGTCATAGAAACAGAAAACAACGAAAAACCTGCATCGGACGTGGTCCACATACCAAAAGTATGCAATAGATACATGGGGGATGTAAAATAAAGAAGCCATGCCACATCAGCAGACTCGAAACACAAACAATCACTCAACATGGACCGCAATAGATGGAGAAATAACCATAAAGGTGAAAGAACAGAACATCTACGCATATATAAAGGCCACAGAGGCTCACATTAAAACATCATGTCAAATAACGGAAGCATGTATCAAAATCAAATTCTATTCACTAAAGCCTGATGCACTGGACGGGCGTTGGGACAAGACAGACGCTCGTCTGGTGCTCTCAAAACATATACAGGGCTGGTGCGTTTGGTCGGACGGGCGTCCACTCCTTATGGACGCACGTTTGGAACCACACAGAGCAGACGGGCGTTTGGAAAGGACAAACGCTTGTCTGGCCCTAGCATGATGCACAATAAAGAGAAACTCGACCCCTCGTTTGAATCTCACCCTAGTTATCACGTTAGTAAGTTCAAAACCTCAGAAACCCTAGCAAACAAAACAACTTTCTCTTTTTTTTTAATAAGATAAAGAAACAGAAAACAGAAACCTACCTACGAAAAATTTAAAACAGAAAAACGGAAAACAATAAAAGGGAGAAAAACGTGTTGGTCTCTTCTGAGCCCAAAATGGAAGGGAAAACGGCAGATTTTGACCTCGAAAACGGCGTCAAACGGCCTCCGGCAGATTTCCACGTCGTCGGCATCGGAACGAGCTTTCTGAATTGGGGTCCTGCGCGCCAAACCGACACCGGAGCCGAAAGTTATGGCCAAAATACTACCATGTGCCCTAACGATCCCTTTTATCCAAACTTATAACAGAAAATCAGAAAAATTAATAAACTAGACAACCGTACCGATTCCCCGGCAACGACACCAAAAACTTGTCTCGGATTTTATCTAATGAAAAATAAACAAGTAATAAAAAATAATCCGGTTTACCCCAAGTGCAGGGATCGTAGTATAGCGATTACAACCGGAGTCGAATCACAGGGAATCGAGTTTTGTCTAGTTCTTAATTTTTCTAAGGGTTGTCACGAGAAATAACTAGAAACGAAAACGAAAAAAAACAATAAACTGGACAGAGGGTTGTCAATCCAAAGCCAGGAGGGATAGTTGCGAAACCTAAATCTAAACTATAAACTAGAAAAGAAAACAATAAACAACTATAAAGTTGTGACGACGATCATGGTGATTAAACAACGAACAAGCAACGATCCACCGTTCCCGCTGATTGAGGTCAAGTTAAATTACTAACTCGATGCCTAAATAACCACTAGCAAGTGAACTAGGTTCAATCGCAGTATAGCTAGATAGAGTCGAGGTCGATCCCACAGAGAATCAATTTGTGGATCCTACTTAAATAGTCAACTAGTTACTTCGTTGAACAAATACGGTCTATGACCAACATAAAGTACGAGGAAAGAAAGACACACTCAAACATATAAACAACATGTAAACACATAACGTAATCAAGCGCCCAATTATAACCATAATCATTTGGATCTAGACAATTTATATGACAACAAAACTCATCTACTATTAATCCGTTCATATCTCTTTATATTGGCTACGGGAGTCATCCTCTACAACTTGATGTAGCACCGGTAGGTCACTATATCACTGTGGTATTGTTACGTGACTTCGCCTTTTGGTGCCTCCATCTCATATAACTCACACGCTTACTACTCTAAGGATGCCGATATTAACCGTACACCGCGTCCAGGCAACATTCCTTTGGTTAGGCGTACTTCCTAGACGATCACTCAAACTCTCGTCCAACTAACAATTACCAAGTTATAGTCTCATGCTAGTTTACGATCTACGTGTATCAAGGTGCGCGCAATTCCCTAATATAAACCTACCTAGATAACGCTGAAAGTCCGAAGATCAATTCATAAGCCTACCTAAGAGTTTTATACCGGTATTTCCTTTTTACACGTTTTAATTAAATCAAGTGAGTGACGTAGCCATAGCCATACCTACTGAGATAACAGATTCAATTAAGCTAACCTAATCATAAAGACGTGACTGATTAACGGATGAAAACAGGTTTGCTAACTCTCGGTCGACCGAATAGGCGCTCTCGGTCGACCGAGTGACACCTCTCGGTCACCCGAGAGTCTAACTCCCCAGATTTACATCCCCGAACATATTTCTCAGCGTTTCATATACAAATCGGATTATATAGCGAATTATCAGGACATCATATAAACTAATCTAAATACACATAAATTAAACACACAGATTCATCCGTAGATGTTAGGTAGAGGACGTAGGGTTTGGGATCCTTATAGACAAGGTATCACCGCTGCCCTAACGTCATATCCTAGATCTACATCATCTAGATATGAATATCTACTCAAATAATCAAAGCATAATTGGGAAATTGATTACTAAAAAGAAAACAAGAAGATAAACTAGGGCTTACATGTTTGCAACCCTAGCAACCTCCACAAGCCTAAAGAATCCTTATTTGTTTATTTGTAAGTATGAAGTAATGTTGATGAATGCATAATAAAAAATACAAAGGACTTGTGTTTATATAGAGCCTCAGCCGTCATAGACAACCGACTTAAAAATGCCGACATTCGAACCCTAACCGACTCAATTAATGTGCCGAACTTCCTTTGGACTATAGGCCCACTCGGTCGACCGAATGCATGGGCTCGGTCGACCGAGCCTTACATGCTCCCGGCTTTCTCCTCTTTTCTGTCTTGGGCCTCCCGAACTTGTCCGTGATCCATCAAAGCTTTTCCGAAGTCCATCCATGTGCTCCCAAATGAGTTACTACAAATATAACGTGAAATACGATCGTAATATCAAATAATATAATAAAACCTCTTAATACATAATAATAAATCGTAACTCTCGACATATGTGAATTAAGCGTATTACGACTTATTATTACTCTAATATAGCTCCTTTAAACTAGAATCGGGGATAAAGGTCATAGAATAATGGGCACAAAATGACCGTTATCAACTACCCCCCGATTAGCCTTTGATCGTCCCGATCAAAATATCAACAAGTTATTCCCCATAAACTACTTTCCGGTGGTCACAAGTATCGACACAAGAAACTCGAATCAACTCATATCCTCTATGCTCATCGTTATCCATTATCCACTATTCATCATGAATCGATGTGTTGTGTGCATGTGCATTGAGTTTTAAACATTCGTAGCAAGATTAGAGATTATGCAAACTTCGTAGTCTTAACCTACCAACTTCAGTATTCTCACTTCTTAGTCTTTTAATTTTTTTTCAAGCACTAGAATAATAAGCAAGAGTGTATCTATAGGGTTTTTGGACTTGGAGACCGAGTACTACTCAAAGCCTCTTAAAAAGTTGAATATTCTTTTCATATCTTCATGTTTTTCAGATACTATCAATCTCAAGAAGGAAAACTTTTTAGAATTTCCCTCTATCTTAGATCAAATATTAGCATCGAATATTACCACAAGCGCGAGGCTACATTGGTAACTTACTACAAGCCCGAGTGTTTTAACATTGTCAAACACAGTACGTCTCAAGCTTATTACTCGGCTTTTGTGGCTAGAAGTTTTAGGAACACATCCGACGATAAATTTGACACTAGGTAAGCATAATCAATTATCTATGCAATGTACACATTATAATTTTACTTTTTATAACAAGCGGAGTACAACTCGATTCGAGGTATTGAATAATTGAATAATAAACAACTACTTGCAACGGACAATATGAATATCGTTAAGTTTACTAATCAATAAATCGCGAAGTATAAAGTGATCACGTACTCATGAAATATGGGTTATTCCGATATAGTTATCAGGACTTCACAAAAGTAAATGTGATTCTAAGTTTAAATTTTAAAATTTTTTCCATTTTATTTACTATTTGATATATGGGAACATATGGAATTACTCATTTGAGCTAAGTGACTTGTACCCCCCACTTAAACAATGCATTGTCCTCAATGTATAAAAAAAACGAAAGAACAAACTCAAAAAAGGAACTTAGCTTTGGATAAGCGTGGAAGTTTGAACAAGTCTTAGGAAACCGGCAAAGTTCATCAGGCACAGGAATTGGCTCCATAGCAGGGCGAAGCATAATCACCGCAACACAGATCTTAAACAAAGCTCGCAACTCGTTGCGGGATTAGTCCAAACAAGTAATAATCGAAAAGGGACCGTAAAAGGGATAACAAATTCCTTAAACATTTTTAAGTCCATTAATTAATGATTACATTTCAATACATTTCAACAAGTCCAAAACATTACATGAGTTCAATTTAGGTAACGAGAGAAACTTGCTCTATATAACACGACATACTAGTAGAATGGAATCAAAATAAAAACTCGTTAATTATAGGAAATGCAAACACTCAAATTAAAATACTTAATCCCATCCTGGATTGAATGGTGCTAGTTGCAAATTGTTCGGGCCGGCTTCGTCAGCATCATCCTCGGGTTCCCCTTCTTGGTCGTGGCCGTGAACGACGGGCGGTGGGACGAGAACTCAAAGATAGGATAGGCATTGGCTCCACATAGGAATCGCCGCCTAACACCGGGCACTCGGCTCCCTCACGAATGTAGTGATTAGTGAACCAAAAGGTAAGGTATGCCGAGGCTTGAGAGCATCGTCTCGTCATCTCCTGGCGTATCAATGCCCCCACATTCACGGGCCATCCCATGTACAACCAATAGAGCGAGTGGCATGAGTATAGTAAACCGTAGATACATGCTTAGCCGGGAAGATATTGGAACGAATAAGCCGATTAAGGCACTTATCCTCCCATCTCCTAAAGTCCGTTTCCGCAAATGTGCGGGCAACCTCCCCTACCGTCCATTCTATTCCCGGATAGGCTCCAACTTCCTCCAACCAAGCATCGGACCCATCAAACGTCGCCATATACTCTGGCCCGTCCTCCGAGATATCCAACCCAAAATAAGTATTAATCGTACCCGGAGAAACTACAATAAGTCGTCCACGAATAATAACGACATTGGTGTCGGGGTGTATGCGCAAATAAGCATAAAATTCTCTCACCCAATTGACGTTGACCCGGCCTGGGGGTGCGACGATATCACACCATTGATAACTTTCCACCAACTCCAAAAGCTCATTCCCACAATTTTCCAAATCTAGACCTCGAGCTCGATGTACGGGGGCATTAACGAAATGATTAGTAAACGAAGAATATACCTCCCGACTCGCGAATTGTGGTACCCCGTTGATTATTGGAATATCGCCTTCCACAGCCACAAACTGAGCGGCTCTGCTTCTTCTTGGCGGCATCCTCACAGAATCTTGGCAAAGAAGAGGACGGCGGCGGCAGGGGTACTCTCGGTCGACCGAGTGATGAAACGGCTGAAACGGTGGATTTCCGGCTCTGTACTGTCCCAGTGACGAATTTGGTTGATCTGAAGCAAAATCCTTCGACAGGAATTTCAAAGGTGAGGGAAAAATGGTTAATTGGATGAAGATTTTTGGAACACTTCCATTTGATTTCTACTTGGGTGTGGGGAAAAAGAGAGATGGAGAAGTGGGATGAAGGAATTGGGGAAAAGGATGAGGAAAATGAAAGAGAGAATGGTGGGTTAAATAGAAAGAATGGAGTTTGAAAAATGGAATGTGATTGGTGGAGAAAAGTTGTTGGGGATTGATGAGGTGGAAAGGTGGAATTTGAAAATTTGAATTAGGATAATAAAGAGGTTGGGAAGAGAAAAAGGTGAAAGGTTGGGAAGAGGGAAAGGTGAGTGGGGATGTGTAGAAATTAATGGTGTTGACCATTTTAATAAATTTGACACATACCGTAAAATAACTACAATATATAACAGTGCCAAAATGTATTATTTCACTCTCACCGCAAAAAAATTTTCTAACCAATAAGTCGTCTCAAGCATAAAAGCAACCTCATTCTTATCATGAATAAATCAAACAATCTGGTCTAAGCATTTGTAAAATAATGCATTATCATTTCCTTAATCAACAATTTTTTTACAAAGATTCAATTACTACACTTCACTTCACATAAAAACGATTCGAATTAAAAAATTATTTTGCACATCCTTAACTCAACAGTCGTCGGAACATGGCAAAATAAAAAAAAACTTCTTATCGTTTCATGCTACTTTTATTTAAAAAAAAATAAAAAATAAAAATAACGAAGGATCGAAATAGTTCTACAGTTTAAGTCGGTAGCTCGACTTCCAAAAATATCACTCTAAAACACTGCCCTTGACTTGCCAGGCTTTCACCCGGCCAGCTTTCACCGAAAAAGTTTGACCGTCCTTTTCTACGAGTGCCCTTCCCTTGGATTTCAGTCCAATGAAAAGACAGTCGAATTGACCATCCGGACAAGCGCCTACTTTTGGATTTGTCTCGATTTCGACGAGCTTTTGTTACGAACTCTCCTAGTTCGTTTCTTCGCTACGGTCCTCCTATCCTTAGGTAGGTCTACGGCTTCAATATTGGTCGGGGTTGGTGCGGTGCAGTCGAACCGACCTATTCCGACTTAGAATAGTAAGGACTTCCCTCTCATCTTTATCATCGACATTATCATCGCATCCTTTCCTAGACCTTGAGTGGCATCAAGCTTTTCCGAACCAACTACTTCTAACACATTCACACTTGCCGGTACAGGGAAATTCGGATTTGTTATCCCATAACACTCGAACCTTTAGCGTCAAACAATACTATCTCATGTCCGGTCATCCGCATGAAAGCTCTAGCGGTGTTGATAAACGATCTACCCAAAATGATTGGGCATTCGGGATGTTCCTCGATTTCCATTACCACTATGTCTATCTTAAACCGTAATTGCCCCACACCAATAATCATGTTTGTTCGGTCTCCCAGTCATGATTGTCCTAGTTCCATCCGCTAATCTAACTTGGAGCGGGGTGTTAGTGGGTGTTAAAATGACATTCCTATCACAAAGGCTTTTAGGAAAGATATTAAGGCTTGAACCGGAATCAATCAAGGCTAAACCTAGATGGGTTTGTTCTAGGGTTACTCCAACCATAAAAGCTCCGGGTCTTCTAACTTTTGCATCGGTCGAGACTCGTCTTTAATCAATGTTTCATCTCTAGAACGAGATGACAACGGGGCTCTTCATAGTTGTGCTACCCTCGACTCTCGATTCTATCTCGGACATGTAATCATCATAATCTAAAGTGAATCGGAATCCGAAGAGATTTCCTCCGGATTCAAAATAGACATACCTTTTTGCCAATAGGCTTCTTTAGCCTCTCTTGATTTCCTCGCCTCTCGGATTTTCGCTTTCATCTTTTCTATCCTTTCCATGAGCTTCGGTGTTAGCGACTTTCTTGGTGTAGTTTTTGTTCGTAAAACCTTGACTTCTTCTTGGTCTTTGGTAAAATCGTTTGATGACATTTTGCTGATCTTGAGCGAGTTATGTGAGTGATTTCCGTCGAATTATACGCAATATTTGAAAAACAACAAACGGTCAATAAACTAGCGATCGGTACGATTACTCGTGCGCGCTAGGCTTACAACCTGCGACGGGGAAAAATAGAAACGAGAGGGGAAACGATCGTCGGATAATATAGAACAATTAAGGGCTCGGTCGACCGAGCAACATCGTTCGGTCGACCGAACATACAGAACACATATATAAAATTTTCTTTTATTTATTTATTTGTTTATTATTATTTTTATTTTTTTTATTTTACTGACTTGCAAAAGAAAACAGAAACAAAAACGAAATAATCAAGTAGATTATTTAAGCAACTGGACCATTGATTCCCCGGCAACGGCGCCAAAAACTTGATTGAGGTCAAGTTAAATTACTAACTCGATGCCTAAATAACCACTAGCAAGTGAACTAGGTTCAATCGCGGTATAGCTAGATAGAGTCGAGGTCGATCCCACGAGAGAATCAATTTGTGGATCCTACTTAAATAGTCAACTAGTTACTTCGTTGAACAAATACGGTCTATGACCAACATAAAGTACGAGGAAAGAAAGACACACTCAAACATATAAACAACATGTAAACACATAACGTAATCAACCGCCCAATTATAACCATAATGATTTGGATCTAGACAATTTATATGACAACAAAACTCATCTACTATTAATCCGTTCATATCTCTTTATATTGGCTACGGGAGTCATCCTCTACAACTTGATGTAGCACCGGTAGGTCACTATATCACTGTGGTATTGTTACGTGACTTCGCCTTTTGGTGCCTCCATCTCATATAACTCACACGCTTACTACTCTAAGGATGCCGATATTAACCGTACACCTCGTCCAGGCAACATTCCTTTGGTTAGGCGTACTTCTAGACGATCACTCAAACTCTCGTCCAACTAACAATTACCAAGTTATAGTCTCATGCTAGTTTACGATCTACGGGTATCAAGGTGCGCGCAATTCCCTAATATAAACCTACCTAGATAACGTTGAAAGTCCGAAGATCAATTCATAAGCCTACCTAAGAGTTTTATACCGGTATTTCCTTTTTACACGTTTTAATTAAATCAAGTGAGTGACGTAGCCATAGCCATACCCCTGCGAGATAACATATTCAATTAAGCTAACCTAATCATAAAGACGTGAGTCGATTAACGGATGAAAACAGGTTTGCTAACTCTCGGTCGACCGAATAGGCGCTCTCGGTCGACCGAGTGACACCTCTCGGTCACCCGAGAGTCTAACTCCCCAGATTTACATCCCCGAACATATTTCTCAGCGTTTCATATACAAATCGGATTATATAGCGAATTATCAGGACATCATATAAACTAATCTAAATACACGTAAATTAAACACACAGATTCATCCGTAGATGTTAGGTAGAGGACGTAGGGTTTGGGATCCTTATAGACAAGGTATCACCGCTGCCCTAACGTCATATCCTAGATCTACATCATCTAGATATGAATACCTACTCAAATAATCAAAGCATAATTGGGAAATTGATTACTAAAAAGAAAACAAGAAGATAAACTAGGGCTTACATGTTTGCAACCCTAGCAACCTCCACAAGCCTAAAGAATCCTTATTTGTTTATTTGTAAGTATGAAGTAATGTTGATGAATGCATAATAAAAAATACAAAGGACTTGTGTTTATATAGAGCCTCAGCCGTCATAGACAACCGACTTAAAAATGCCGACATTCCTTTGGACTATAGGCCCACTCGGTCGACCGAATGCATGGGCTCGGTCGACCGAGCCTTACATGCTCCTGGCTTTCTCCTCTTTTCTGTCTTGGGCCTCCTGAACTTGTCTGTGATCCATCAAAGCTTTTCCGAAGTCCATCCATGTGCTCCCAAATGAGTTACTACAAATATAACGTGAAATACGATCGTAATATCAAATAATATAATAAAACCTCTTAATACATAATAATAAATCGTAACTCTCGACATATGTGAATTAAGCGTATTACGACTTATTATTACTCTAATATAGCTCCTTTAAACTAGAATCGGGGATAAAGGTCATAGAATAATGGGCACAAAATGACCGTTATCAACTACCCCCAGAGTTAGCCTTTGATCGTCCCGATCAAAATATCAACAAGTTATTCCCCATAAACTACTTTCCGGTGGTCACGATATCGACACAAGAAACTCGAATCAACTCATATCCTCTATGCTCATCAGTTATCCATTATCCACTATTCATCATGAATCGATGTGTTGTGTGCATGTGCATTGAGTTTTAAACATTCGTAGCAAGATTAGAGCTTATGCAAACTTCGTAGTCTTAACCTACCAATTTCAGTATTCTCACTTCTTAGTCTTTTAATTTTTTTTGAAGCACTAGAATAATAAGCAAGAGTGTATCTATAGGGTTTTTGGACTTGGAGACCGAGTACTACTCAAAGCCTCTGAAAAAGTTGAATATTCTTTTCATATCTTCATGTTTTTAAGATACTATCAATCTCAAGAAGGAAAACTTTTTAGAATTTCCCTCTATCTTAGATCAAATATTAGCATCGAATATTACCACAAGCGCGAGGCTACTTTGGTAACTTACTAAAAGCCCAGTGTTTTAACATTGTCAAACACAGGTACGTCTCAAGCTTATTACTCAGCTTTTGTGGCTAGAAGTTTTAGGAACACATCCGACGATAAATTTGACACTAGGTAAGCATAATCAATTATCTATGCAATGTACACATTATAATTTTACTTTTTATAACAAGCGGAGTACAACTCGATTCAGGTATTGAATAATTGAATAATAAACAACTACTTGCAACGGACAATATGAATATCGTTAAGTTTACTAATCAATAAATCGCGAAGTATAAAGTGATCACGTACTCATGAAATATGGGTTATTCCGATATAGTTATCAGGACTTCACAAAAGTAAATGTGATTCTAAGTTTAAATTTTAAAATTTTTTCCATTTTATTTACTATTTGATATATGGGAACATATGGAATTACTCATTTGAGCTAAGTGACTTGTACCCCCCACTTAAACAATGCATTGTCCTCAATGTATAAAAAAAAAACGAAAGAACAAACTCAAAAAAGGAACTTAGCTCTGGATAAGCGTGGAAGTTTGAACAAGTCTTAGGAAACCGGCAAAGTTCATCGGCACAGGAATTGGCTCCATAGCAGGGCAGAAGCATAATCACTGCAACACAGATCTTAAACAAAGCTCGCAACTCGTTGCAGGATTAGTCCAAACAGTAATAATCAGAAAAGGGACCGTAAAAGGGATAACAAATTCCTTAAACATTTTTAAGTCCATTAATTAATGATTACATTTCAATACATTTCAACAAGTCCAAAACATTACATGAGTTCAATTTAGGTAACAGAGAAACTTGCTCTATATAACACGACATACTAGTAGAATGGAATCAAAATAAAAACTCGTTAATTATAGGAAATGCAAACACTCAAATTAAAATACTTAATCCCATCCTGGATTGAATGGTTCTAGTTGCAAATTGTTCGGGCCGGCTTCGTCAGCATCATCCTCGGGTTCCCCTTCTTGGTCGTGGCCGTGAACGACAGGCGGTGGGACAGAACTCAAAGATAGGATAGGCATTGGCTCCACATAGGAATCGCCGCCTAACACCGGGCACTCAGCTCCCTCACAGAATGTAGTGATTAGTGAACCAAAAGGTAAGGTATGCCGAGGCTTGAGAGCATCGTCTGTCATCTCCTTGCGTATCAATGCCCCCACATTCACAGGCCATCCCATGTACAACCAATAGAGCAGAGTGGCATGAGTATAGTAAACCGTAGATACATGCTTAGCCGGGAAGATATTGGAACGAATAAGCCGATTAAGGCACTTATCCTCCCATCTCCTAAAGTCTGTTTCCGCAAATGTGCGGGCAACCTCCCCTACTGTCCATTCTATTCCCAGATAGGCTCCAACTTCCTCCAACCAAGCATCGGACCCATCAAACGTCGCCATATACTCTGGCCCGTCCTCCGAGATATCCAACCCAAAATAAGTATTAATCGTACCCGGAGAAACTACAATAGGTCGTCCACGAATAATAACGACATTGGTGTCGGGGTGTATGCGCAAATAAGCATAAAATTCTCTCACCCAATTGACGTTGACCCGGCACGGGGGTGCGACGATATCACACCATTGATAACTTTCCACCAACTCCAAAAGCTCATTCCCACAATTTTCCAAATCTAGACCTCGAGCTCGATGTACGGGGGCATTAACGAAATGATTAGTAAACGAAGAATATACCTCCCGACTCGCGAATTGTGGTACCCCGTTGATTATTGGAATATCGCCTTCCACGACCACAAGGCGAGCGGCTCGCTTCTTCTTGGCGGCATCCTCACGAGAATCTTGGCAAAGAAGAGGACGGCGGCGGCGGGGGTACTCTCGGTCGACCGAGTGATGAAACGGTGAAACGGTGGATTTCCGGCTCTGTACTGTCCCAGTGACGAATTTGGTTGATCTGAAGCAAAATCCTTCGACAGGAATTTCAAAGGTGAGGGAAAAATGGTTAATTGGATGAAGATTTTTGGAACACTTCCATTTGATTTCTACTAGGGTGTGGGGAAAAAGAGAGATGGAGAAGTGGGATGAAGGAATTGGGGAAAAGGATGAGGAAAATGAAAGAGAGAATGGTGGGTTAAATAGAAAGAATGGAGTTTGAAAAATGGAATGTGATTGGTGGAGAAAAGTTGTTGGGGATTGATGAGGTGGAAAGGTGGAATTTGAAAATTTGAATTAGGATAATAAAGAGGTTGGGAAGAGAAAAAGGTGAAAGGTTGGGAAGAGGGAAAGGTGAGTGGGGATGTGTAGAAATTAATGGTGTTGACCATTTTAATAAATTTGACACATACCGTAAAATAACTACAATATATAACAGTGTCAAAATGTATTATTTCACTCTCACCGCAAAAAAATTTTCTAACCAATAAGTCGTCTCAAGCATAAAAGCAACCTCATTCTTATCATGAATAAATCAAACAATCTGGTCTAAGCATTTGTAAAATAACGCATTATCATTTCCTTAATCAACAATTTTTTTACAAAGATTCAATTACTACACTTCACTTCACATAAAAACGATTCGAATTAAAAAATTATTTTGCACATCCTTAACTCAACAGTCGTCGGAACATGGCAAAATAAAAAAAAACTTCTTATCGTTTCATGCTACTTTTATTTAAAAAAAAAATTAAAAATAACGAAGGATCGAAATAGTTCTACAGTTTAAGTCGGTAGCTCGACTTCCAAAAATATCACTCTAAAACACTGCCCTTGACTTGCCAGGCTTTCACCCGGCCAGCTTTCACCGAAAAAGTTTGACCGTCCTTTTCTACGAGTGCCCTTCCCTTGGATTTCGGTCCAATGAAAAGACGATCGAATTGACCATACGGACAAGCGCCTACTTTTGGATTTGTCTCTCGATTTCGACGAGCTTTTGTTACGAACTCTCTAGTTCGTTTCTTCGCTACGGTCCTCCTATCCTTAGGTAGGTCTACGGCTTCAATATTGGTCGGGTTTGGTGCGGGCTGAACCGACCTATTCCGACTTAGAATAGTAAGGACTTCCCTCTCATCTTTATCATCGACATTATCATCGCATCCTTTCCTAGACCTTGAGTGGCATCAAGCTTTTCCGAACCAACTACTTCTAACACATTCACACTTGCCGGTATAGGGGAAATTCGGATTTGTTATCCCATAACACTCGGAACCTTTAGCGTCAAACAATACTATCTCATGTCCGGTCATCCGCATGAAAGCTCTAGCGGTGTTGATAAACGATCTACCCAAAATGATTGGGCATTCGGGATGTTCCTCGATTTCCATTACCACTATGTCTATCTTAAACCGTAATTGCCCCACACCAATAATCATCTTTGTTCGGTCTCCGGTCATGATTGTCCTAGTTCCATCCGCTAATCTAACTTGGAGCGGGGTGTTAGTGGGTGTTAAAATGACATTCCTATCACAAAGGCTTTTAGGAAAGATATTAAGGCTTGAACCGGAATCAATCAAGGCTAAACCTAGATGGGTTTGTTCTAGGGTTACTCCAACCATAAAAGCTCCGGGTCGCTAACTTTTGCATCGGTCGAGACTCGTCTTTAATCAATGTTTCATCTCTAGAACGAGATGACAACGGGGCTCTTCATTTGTGCTACCCTCGACTCGGATTCTATCTCGGACATGTAATCATCATAATCTAAATTTGAATCGGAATCCGAAGAGATTTCCTCTGGATTCAAAATAGACATACCTTTTTGCCAATAGGCTTCTTTAGCCTCTCTTGATTTCCTCGCCTCTCGGATTTTCGCTTTCATCTTTTCTATCCTTTCCATGAGCTTCGGTGTTAGCGGCTTTCTTGGTGTAGTTTTTGTTCGTAAAACCTTGACTTCTTCTTGGTCTTTGGTAAAATCGTTTGATGACATTTTGCTGATCTTGAGCAGGTTATGTGAGTGATTTCCGTCGAATTATCTGCAATATTTGAAAAACAACAAACGGTCAATAAACTAGCAGTCAGTACGATTACTCGTACGCTCGCTAGGCTTACAACCTGCGACGGGGAAAAATAGAAACGAGAGGGAAACGATCGTCGGATAATATAGAACAATTAAGGGCTCGGTCGACCGAGCAACATCGTTCGGTCGACCGAACATACAGAACACATATATAAATTTTTCTTTTATTTATTTATTTGTTTATTATTATTTTTATTTTTTTTATTTTTTTTATTTTACTGACTTGCAAAAGAAAACAGAAACAAAAACGAAATAATCAAGTAGATTATTTAAGCAACTGGACCATTGATTCCCCGGCAACGGCGCCAAAAACTTGATTGAGGTCAAGTTAAATTACTAACTCGATGCCTAAATAACCACTAGCAAGTGAACTAGGTTCAATCGCAGTATAGCTAGATAGAGTCGAGGTCGATCCCACAGAGAATCAATTTGTGGATCCTACTTAAATAGTCAACTAGTTACTTCGTTGAACAAATACGGTCTATGACCAACATAAAGTACGAGGAAAGAAAGACACACTCAAACATATAAACAACATGTAAACACATAACGTAATCAACTGCCCAATTATAACCATAATCATTTGGATCTAGACAATTTATATGACAACAAAACTCATCTACTATTAATCCGTTCATATCTCTTTATATTGGCTACGGGAGTCATCCTCTACAACTTGATGTAGCACCGGTAGGTCACTATATCACTGTGGTATTGTTACGTGACTTCGCCTTTTGGTGCCTCCATCTCATATAACTCACACGCTTACTACTCTAAGGATGCCGATATTAACCGTACACCTCGTCCAGGCAACATTCCTTTGGTTAGGCGTACTTCCTAGACGATCACTCAAACTCTCGTCCAACTAACAATTACCAAGTTATAGTCTCATGCTAGTTTACGATCTACGGGTATCAAGGTGCGCGCAATTCCCTAATATAAACCTACCTAGATAACGCTGAAAGTCCGAAGATCAATTCATAAGCCTACCTAAGAGTTTTATACCGGTATTTCCTTTTTACACGTTTTAATTAAATCAAGTGAGTGACGTAGCCATAGCCATACCTACTGAGATAACATATTCAATTAAGCTAACCTAATCATAAAGACGTGACTGATTAACGGATGAAAACGGGTTTGCTAACTCTCGGTCGACCGAATAGGCGCTCTCGGTCGACCGAGTGACACCTCTCGGTCACCCGAGAGTCTAACTCCCCAGATTTACATCCCCGAACATATTTCTCAGCGTTTCATATACAAATCGGATTATATAGCGAATTATCAGGACATCATATAAACTAATCTAAATACACGTAAATTAAACACACAGATTCATCCGTAGATGTTAGGTAGAGGACGTAGGGTTTGGGATCCTTATAGACAAGGTATCACCGCTGCCCTAACGTCATATCCTAGATCTACATCATCTAGATATGAATACCTACTCAAATAATCAAAGCATAATTGGGAAATTGATTACTAAAAAGAAAACAAGAAGATAAACTAGGGCTTACATGTTTGCAACCCTAGCAACCTCCACAAGCCTAAAGAATCCTTATTTGTTTATTTGTAAGTATGAAGTAATGTTGATGAATGCATAATAAAAAATACAAAGGACTTGTGTTTATATAGAGCCTCAGCCGTCATAGACAACCGACTTAAAAATGCCGACATTCTGAACCCTAACCGACTCACTTAATGTGCCGAACTTCCTTTGGACTATAGGCCCAATTGGTCGACCGAATGCATGGGCTCGGTCGACCGAGCCTTACATGCTCCTGGCTTTCTCCTCTTTTTCTGTCTTGGGCCTCCCGAACTTGTCCGTGATCCATCAAAGCTTTTCCGAAGTCCATCCATGTGCTCCCAAATGAGTTACTACAAATATAACGTGAAATACAGTCTGTAATATCAAATAATATAATAAAACCTCTTAATACATAATAATAAATCGTAACTCTCGACATATGTGAATTAAGCGTATTACGACTTATTATTACTCTAATATAGCTCCTTTAAACTAGAATCGGGGATAAAGGTCATAGAATAATGGGCACAAAATGACCCTTATCACCCGCAACCCTCAATTTCCTCTCTAAGGTTATCTTGTGATGATTTAACTCAAATCGTGATTCACCTATCGTAGGTTCGAATTCCTAATCTCTTAGATAATTCGACTATTAATCTTGTCATCTCTCGATCCTTAAAGATTAACGCTTTCATAACCAAGGTGTAAGATTTATTCAATCTAGCAACATAGATTTCTAACCTAACAACTCTCGTTATATATAGGTTAAAGATCCAATCTCTCCTATGGTGATCTAGGTTTACATCGACTCTCGTCACATAGTAAACATCAACAGCAAAACATCTCTCGATTTAAATTGCATAACACATAAGCATAGAAAATATACGACTTTAATTAAGATCACAAAATAAACCAAAGATTGAAAATAAAGAACCTGCTGAAACGGTTTCACAGAGCTTGAATAGACTGCTCAGCCTCCGATCAGCATCGTTACAATCCAGAAAAAAAGCGAAACAAAATAAAAACCTAATCTAACCCTCGGTCGACCGAGCAAGGGCACTCGGTCGACCGAGCCTGCCTCTAGCTCGAATTAGGGTTTTCGTATATGATATGATAATATTCGATGATCCTAGGGTTGAGATCTTTGCGTTGTATTTATAGGATTCAAGGTCGGTTTAACTAAGTCGGCTGCTGGACGCCCGTTTAATAGGCTGGACGCTCGTCCAGATGCTTAAAAATCTTCGAGTTGGGCCGAGCTGGATCAGACGCCCGTCCTATGTAAATCCAGACGCTCGTTCAGCAATTATCTCAAAACTCTGAATCAAGTTACTTCTCCTGGACGCCCGTCCATACCTTCAGACGCCCGTCCAGCCGGACGGATCATCAGACGCACGTTCAGCTCATCATATCTTCATTCTACCTTCGACTTGCATCTCCTTACTTCCATTTAATCTTCAATCAAACATCTTTTCAGCTCATTCCTTGCCATGCAAATTGTACCTACAAGATAATAGAAACGTGCAGAATGTAGAACCATATATCTAGATAAAAAATCATCAATAGAACCACGTAAATAGCTCGATTTTGTACTTAAACCATTTCAAAACGCATTCTTTCAATAATTCACTTAAACACTTAATTTTCTATAAAAAGTAATAAAACACAAAGGAAATTGCTACGAAATTAAGTCATATAAACCATAAAAATCACCGTTAACACTATTCATGAGTACAAAAGCTCATCTCACTTCACCGGAGCTCTGAAGGTCTTGCTTGGCTCAATCCTAAGCCATGGGTACACCTTTGGTGTTAATCAGGCTAAGGAACAATGCCCTGAGCTGGTCATCTCAGATCTTCAACACGGTAGGCTTTGAATGCTAGGTGGCAATGAGCTGTACTAGGCCAGGCTTAAGGAATTTCAAGCCGGTGAGGACTTGGCTAAGAAATATGGCCGTCGACCTGCTGCTCATCAGACCAGCACCTCTTCAGCTCAACGCTCTGGCACTTCCACCGATTAGCAACGAGAATCACCAGCCAATCCTTAGAATTATGCTTTTGCAGTTTGAAAAATCTTCTGTAATAATTTCCATTTATCAATAACTTTTTGTTTCTTGACTATTTGTGCTTATTTTAGCACTAGTTCTGTAATTAACTTCTGTTTTTGGCGTTCAGCCGTTCGCTGGTTTGGGTTTTTTTTTCTTCCCTTTTTGCTTTTATTTTGAGCACACGTCTTAGGGAGTCCCTTACCCCCCTGAAGAACATCATTTAAGAGGTTCTACCTCTGAATGGTGGTCTTCAGTTGTACGAGTCTTGAATGTGATTTGGCGCTGATCGTCTGTCCTGCAGACTTTGAAAGCTTGTTTCAAACTTTCAAAGTATCATTCGGCTAGGTCTGATCATCTGATCAATATATTTTTTTTGGACCTGTGCTTCAGCTCGTTGAGTCTGTCCTGCAGACGTATAGTTTTCCCTTAGCAAACTTTTTCCTGAGACCGACCTGCGGTTCAGGTCTTTTACTGAGTCCGACCTGCGGATCAGTTCGTTGGGTCTGTCCTGCAGACTTATTTTAGTTTGTCCTTTGCAAACTTTTCTGAGACCGACCTGCGGTTCAGTTCTTCTACTAAGTCCGACCTGTGGATCAGTTCATTGGGTCTGTCCTGCAGACTTATTTTAGTTTGTCCTTTGCAAACTTTTCTGAGACCGACCTGCGGTTCAGTTCTCTACTGAGTCCGACATGCGGATCAGTTCGTTGGGTCTATCCTGCAGACTTATTTTGGTTTGTCCTTTGCAAACTTTTCTGAGACCGACCTGCTGCTTAGTTACAATCAAGCAATATAATAACAACGCACATATGCAATAAAAACATTTATTTAATATCTGATTCTTGAATACACCTCATTGAGAAACCAAAATTAACAATACATAAAATAGTCTGGAACCTGTCCTAGACATAAAACTTCCTCAAGTTAGAGGCATTCCAGATGCGGGGCACAGTTCGGCCATTTGCATCAGCCAGTTGATAGGCTCCTTTCCCATGCACCTTGACCACTTTGTACGGTCCTGCCCCGTTCGGATCAAGTTTCCCCTGGGGTAGTTGTTTGCTCACCTCATTCTTCTTGAGCACCAGATCCCCTTCTTTAAAGTATAAGTGTTTAACTCGGGAATTGTAATACTGAGAAATTCACTGTTTATACTTGGCCATTCTTATAAAGGCTATATTACGAGCCTCTTCCAGGTCATCCTTGGAGTGTCTGAGCTCAACTATCTGCTGATCTTCGGAGTAGAGTGATGTCCGTGAAGATGATATTCCAATCTCGGCCGGGATCACTGATTCGCAACCATATGCTAGGCTAAAGGGGGTTTCTCCAGTGGCTGAGTTGGGGGTTGTTCTGTACGCCTATAATATGTTAGGCAAGTGCTCGGTCCAAATTTCTTTTTCTTCCTCTAGGCATTTTTTCAGCCCTGTCTTGATTTGCCTGTTGGTCTGTTCGACTTGGCCATTAGCCTGGGGATAACCGAGTGAAGTGAAGTGTTGAGTGATGTGTAAATTATTGTACCATTCTCTGACGACGCTGTCTTCGAACTGAGTCCCATTGTCTGAAACCAAAGTATTTGGTATTCCGTACCTGCATACTATGTTCTTCCACATGAATATCTGTATCTGCTTCCCTGTTATTGTAGCCAGTGGTCCAGCCTCAACCCACTTGGTGAAATAATCTATTACTACGATCAGGAATCAGACATTGCCTAGGGCTTTTGGGAGTGGCCCTACCAGATCTACCCCCCACTGGTCAAATGGCCAGGGGGATACCATTGGGATCATGTCTTGGGATGGCCGATGTGACAAGTTATCATGCACCTAGCATGATCTACACCTTTCTACCAATTCCTTGGCATCTTCTAACATTGTCGGCCAATAATAACCGAACAGCCTGCATTTCCTTGCTAGGGTCCGAGCTCCAGGATGATTTCCACAAATGCCCAAGTGTATTTCTCTAAGAAGGTAGTTCCCTTCTTCCTCAGTTACGCATCTTATCCAGTGAGCAATATATGACCTGCGATAAAGTACTTCTTCGAACAACGAGTATCTTGCTGCTAAGAGCTTCATCTTCCTGGCCTGTATCTTGTCTTGGGGCAAGATGTTATCTCTAAGATATAACACGATTGGATCCATCCACGTACTGGGCTGTCTGACCGGATGAACCGCCTTCTGTTCATAGCTTCTCTCCTTCAATAGCTCCACCAGTACTTTCTTTTCTGATAAAAAGTTTGTGGCCAATTTTGACAGAGCATCTACCATTCTATTCTCAGTTCGAGGTATTTGGTCAACCTGGACCTGTCGAAACTTTTCCAGGAGAGTTATGGCTGTTGCAAAGTATTTCCTCATGGGTTCTTCCTTAGCCTCGTACTCCCCGTTGATGTGATTTACCATGAGTTGTGAATCACTGTATACTACCAGATCATCTACCCCAAGCTTATTCTCCAATTTAAGCCCCGTGATCAAGGCCTCGTATTCAGCTTCAATATTTGTAGCCTTGAAGTCAAACCTTAGTGCATAGGGACACTCCTCCCCTTTTGAACTGACGAGTAAGAGACCTGCCCCTGCCCCATCTTTTACTTGATGCACCATCAACATACAAGTTCCATTGATGCATCCCTGGTTTCTTCTGATTGTCCTCTAGGCGAACAGATACTCCTTCAGCCAAGAAGTCTGCTAAGGCCTGTGCTTTGACGGCAGTTCAAGGTCTGAAATCAATGTCATATTTTGCCAGTTCGACAACCCACTTCGCCAACCTTCCTGAGGTTTCTGGTCGTCCTAATATTTGCCATAGCGGTTGATCGGTGATCACAGTAATGGGATGGGTCTGGAAGTAAGGTCTCAACTTCCTGGAAGCATGCACGAATGCCAATGCTAATTTCTCCGTGTTTGAGTGTCTGACTTCTGGTCCGTGGAGCGCTTTAATCACAAAGAATACTAGTATCTGTTGTCCACTTTGTTCTTTAACCAGTACTGCACTCAGTGCTTCTTCACACACCGCCAGGTAGACGAACACCGGTTCTCCTACCTGAGGAGCTGTAAAGGTGGGCAGATCGGCTAAGTACACCTTCAGTTCATCGAGTGCCTTCTGACTCAGATCATCCCAGTGAAAAGGACTGGCCCTTCTCAAAATCTTGAAGAAAGGTAAAGCACGCTGTGCTGATCTCGATAAAAATCTTTTCAAGGCCGCTATTCGTCCAGTCAAACGCTGTACCTCTTTTATATTTTTTGGTGGAGACATGGTCTTTAACGCATCGATCTTATCAGGGTTTTCTCGGATTCTGTCTCTGGATATCATGTATCCTAGGAACTTTCTTGACCTGACCCTGAATGTACACTTCTTTGGGTTGAGCTTCATTTGAGTTTACCTTAGAACTCCAAAGATTTCTCTGACATCGTGCAAGTATTGGTCAAGAGACTTGCTTTTGATCAGGAGGTCATCCACGTATACCTCCATACATCTTCCTATCTGATCAGCAAAAATTGTGTTGACGGCCCTCTGATATGTTGCTCCCGCATTCTTTAGTCCAAACGGCATAGTGACGTAGCAGTACATCCCAAATTCTGTTACGAAAGCAGTCTTTTCTTCATTTTCTGTATCCATTACGATCTGGTGGTAACCCCTATACGCATCTAAGAATCCGAACACTTTATATCCTACCGTTGAGTCTACTAGCCGATCAATCTTGGGCAAAGCATCACAATCCTTGGGACATGCCTTGTTTAGATCCGTGAAATCTACACACATCCTCCAGCTTCCATTTGGTTTCTTGACTAACACAGGGTTTGCTAACCATTCAGGGTATATCACCTCCTTAACTATGTTGGCCTGTAATAGCTTGGTCACTTCCTGCCTAATTGCCTCAATGCATTTGGGAGCGAAATGTCTTTTCTTTTGCTGAACAGGCTTCCTGCTCGGATCTATATTCAAATTATGAACTGCCAGGTCGGAAGACAGTCCTGGCATATCTTCAGCTCTCCAGGCGAACACATCTCTGAATTCTGTCAAGATGCTCACCAAAGACTCTTTGTGCGGAGGGGGGATTCATGTCCCAATACTAACTGTTGAGTCCTCATGTTCGTCCCATAGACGAACAGCCTGTGTATGGTCTTCAGATGACCAGCTCTCTTCGTCTTCAGAAAGCAGTTCTTCAACACTAACCTGTTGAACCATCACTTTCCCGTTGATTGTCGCAGTGTAACAGCTTCTTGCTGTCTCCACATCTCCTTTGATCTCTATCAAACCCTCGCCCGTTGGAATTTTCATGCTGACATGAGCTGATGAGATCACATCCCAGAGATCGATAAGGGCTGGTCTTCCTATAATCACATTGTAGGCCGATGGTGCCTTTACCACCACGTAGTCCACCATTAGGGTCCTGCCCCTGGTTCCTTCTCCAAAAGTAGTGAGCAGTTTGATCACCCCCAGCGAATGAACCAGAGGTCCTGCTAAGCCGAACAAAGGAGTTGAAATAGGAGTCAGGTCGGCGTCCTTCAGTGTCATCGCTCTGAAGACGTTATAGTAAAGGACATTCACAGGACTGCCAGTGTCCACACATATCCTCTTTGTCTGATTCTTGCTAATCACTGCTTCTATCACCAATCCTTCGTATTGACTACCAAGGGTAGTGAATCTCTCAAACCATACACTACTTCTCCTGACACCCTTTGCCATTTGTTCGTGGAGGTAGGAGCAGGAGACCTGCTATTGATTTCTTCTTCTGATATTCTCGAACTGTTCAGCCCCCGAGATCGTGTTGATCGTGTTCATATGGCGGTTATCTGTGTGACCCTCAGGATCTAGAGAACGGTCCCTTCTCCTCCGATGCTCATCTCGTTGTTCTCTATCACTGTTGTTCTGGCGCTTAAATTCACGTCGTTCTCTTAGTTCGGCCTGTTGAGACCGATCTACGACCACATCAAGCTTTCCTTCCATTATTGCTGCATCAATGTCTCTCATTAAATCTTTGCACTGTTCTGAGTCATGCCCAACATCTTGATGATACTTGCAATACTTGTTGGGGTTTCTGCTTTCTCTGGGTCCCCTCATTGAGGGTGGGGTCCTAGCAATTCCCTTTCTTTGCATGATCGCAATGACTTGTTCGCGAGGCCTGTTCAGCGAAATGAAGTCTCTGTCCTGCAGAGCTCCCTTCTTACTTAGCCGATCAGAGATGGGCGCAGTGACCCGATCCCAAACTGACTTTCTTTTCTTATCCGATCTATCTTCATGCTTACTTCTCTTGCTTTCACCTTTTTCCATCTCTCTTTTGAGTCTATTCGCTTCTTCCCCCTGGAAATGTTTGTACGCAACATCCAGACATTCCTCAATCGTGTGAGGGAGCTTGCAATTAAGCTTCGCATGTAGCCGTCCTCTTGCAGACCTGCTACGAAAGAGGCGCCCAGCAATCGATCATCTGCTTTTTGCACCTGTGCGGCTTCTTCATTGAAACTCTTTATGAAGCGCAGTACCGACTCATCGTGTTTTTGTTTCAATGTCAACAAATGAGTTTGGTTTCTTTGGAATGGACGAGCTACAATAAAGGCATGGACGAATTTTTGGGTTAAGGTCCCGAAGTCGGAGATCGACCTGGGAGGAATCTTGTTGAACCACTCCCTGGCCTTCCTGTTAGGAGTGCGGGAAAGCTTAACACTTCATCTCGTCTGAGGCGTTATACAGATTCATGTGTGAGATGTACTGGTGCATGTGATCATAGGGGTCCTTGGATCCATCATATACACTGATGTTGAGAATTTTGAATCCCGCTGGTCGGGGGTAATTATCGATGTGCGTGGTGAAAGGTGGCGCACAGAGCAGCTTATCTGATCATCTTCCACGCAATGTGTCCAGTTTGGCCTTGGCCGTATCATTGGGTTGACGTGTAAGCTCATACTCCGTGTGGGCACTCGACTCTACGATCTCTGGCTATTTTGGAGCCGGTTGCTGGAGATCTGTCTCTGGAGTTTCTGGGGGATCCCTTCCCTTGAGTGTTTCATCCAAAATTGCTTTAATGGTGGCATTGTCAAGATTCTTCAAGGAATCAACCAATGCCTGATTGGATGGATCCTGAAGGACAGGATTGGACTTATCCTCCGCAGCGTTTGCCTTTTTCTGGACTTCTCCTTGGGCGGTTGAGGTTGTTCCGCCTTGTTGGGCTGGATCCTTTGGATCTGTAGTCTTTTTTCCCGTGTTCTTCGGTGATGCCATGACTATTTGCAGGGGTTCTAGTTGTTTTGATCGATTATCAGTAGAAGGCCCTCCTTCTAGCGCCACTTGACGATGCCGGAAACCGTCTATTAACTTATGCGGGTCAATCTCCTATATGACAATGATTTAAAACCCTAGAAACCCTAATTTATGCAAAAGAGGGGCATGTTGTTTTATTTATTTGGACTGAGCTCTCAAATTATTTCTGAGAGTTGCCTACGTATCCAATATTTGAATTGGAATAAAGTCATTTGTAGTTCCTTAGGGTTGTTTATATAGGCGACATCTCGCCCCTATTACTTGTTGAGTAAGTATGATAATTAATTATTATTCCCTAAGGATATATACGACTTAATCCCTATAAATCAGAGATAGTTATGGACATATTTAATGTCAAGATTGGAGTCTTTATGACTGAGGATTCTTTCCATATGTTAATAATCCCTCACGCTAAATAACAGCAGAGCTGTACGGAGCGTCCCACGCTTAGCCTCCAAAGCCAATATGGACGAACTAGGCAGCTCCTCTTCGCCAGACCTTGGCCGTCCTGCGGTGGCTGGAGGAGGAGCTTATACCGATCTCCCACCTGCTGTAGACGATCTGCCCTCTGTTTGGCTCTTGGGGGCCCTGGCCCTTAAAGCCCTAAGTTTAAGGACTGGTCATTTATTAAGCACCCTTAAGAGTGACACGTGGCGTAACTCGGGCCGGGTATCATCAAGAGTTTTTCATATCTTACACTCCAGGTGACTTTGGTGATGTGAGAACGGCTCAGGATTCTATCTTAAAGTGTGTAGGTGTTCGAGATATTAGTTTGGAGTCGTCTAGGTACCAAACTAATTCTTAAACGGGTTAAGCATGTTCCAAGGATCCGGTTGAATGTGATTTCTGTTGGCAGACTGTGTGCTGATGGTTATAATAGCTCATTTTCTTGTGATAAGTGCAAGCTCACAAAGGGGTCTTCAGTTGTGGCTAGAGGTATAGAGACATCCACACTTTTCTTGACTCAAGCCAAAGTTATTATTGATGAGGCTTATACAATGGAGTCACATGATAAGACTAGTTGTGGCATAAGAGGTTATGTCATATGAACTTGAAAGAAATGATGGCCTTATCTAAGAAAAATTTATTGTCTTGTTCTAACAGTTTGCATTTGGAAAAGTGTGCTCATTGTCTTGCAGGGAAGCAAACATAGTTTCTTTTAAATCAAATCCACCTTCAAGAAAGTCAGAAGTACTTGAGCTTGTTCATTCCGATGTTTGTGGTCCTATGAAGACAAGGACGCTTGGTGTTTCCTGCTATTTTGTGACCTTTATTGATGATCATCTAGAAAAATTTGGGTGTACACATAAAGACAAAAGATCAAGTGTTAGACGTGTTCAAGCAGTTTCAAGTTTCAGTTGAAAGGGAAACTGGAAAGAAGTTGAAGTGTATTCGGACTGACAATGGAGGTGAATACAAAGGTCCATTTCACTACTGTAAGTAGCAGGGTGTTAGACATGAGAGAACTCCGCCAAAGACTCTACAGTTGAATGGTTTGGCGGAGAGGATGAACAGAACATTAGTGGAGAGAGTCAGATGTTTGATTTCACAACCCGGATTGCCTAAATCCTTTTAGGGTGAAGCTTTGAGTATAGTGGTTCATGTACTAAATCTGTCTCCATGTGTTCCTTTGCAGATTGATGTTCCTTTGAAGGTATGGTCAGGTAAATATGTATCTTACCATTATTTACAAGTTTTTGGTTGTAAAACTTATGTTCACATTCTTAAAGATGAGAGGTCTAAGCTTGATGTTATGACTAAACAATGTATTTTTCTGGGTTATGGTCAAAATGAGTTTGTGTACAAATTTTATGATCCTGTTGACAAGAAAGTTATTAGAAGCCGAGATGTTGTGTTTGCAAAAATTGAGACTTTGCAGGATGTTGATAAAAATCAGAGTTCAACACCTCAGGCTAGTGATGGTTCAGCTGACTTGGAGATAATTTCTCCTACACCCATAGAGGAGCATGGTGCAGTTGATGACCAGGGTAATCAGCAGGATGATGCAGATGATGCAGTTTATATTGATCAGAACATTGACGATGATATGATTGATGAACCAGTACCAGATGAGGCTCCACCAGTTATTCCCAGGAGATGTACTAGAGAGAGGCACCCTTCTACTAGATATCCAGTGACTGAGTATGTTTTGATCTCAGATAGTGGAGAGCCTGAATGTTTTGAGGAGGCCATGGATGATGAACATTAAGATAAATGGCTTGATGCTAAGAAAGACGAGATGGAGTCTTCAAATGACAATCACAGATATGAGTTGGTGAAATTGCCTAAGGGGAAGAAAGCTTTGAAGAATAAGTGGGTCTTCAGAATTAAGAACGAATACAATAATTCTACACCTCGGTATAAGGCAAGATTAGTAGTCAAAGCTTTTGGTCAGAGAAAGGGCATTGATTTTGGTGAGATTTTCTCTCCTGTTGTGAAAATGTCTTCTATCCGGACTGTTCTTGGCTTGGCAGCTAGTCTTGATTTGGAGGTTGAGCAGATGGATGTTAAAATAGCTTTTCTTCATGGTGATTTGGAAGAACACATCTGCATGGAGCAGCAGAGGGTTTTCAGGTTAAAGGAAAGGAGGATCTTGTGTGCAATTTGAAGAAGAGTCTTTATGGGTTGAAGCAAGAGCCTAGACAGTGGTATAAGAAGTTTGAGTCTGTCATTAACGAGCAGGGTTACCGGATGACTACTTCAGATCATTTCGTGTTTATTTTTAGATTCTCAGATGATGATTTTATCATTCTTTTACTTTATTTTGATGATATTTTGATTGTTGGCAAGAATGCTTCGGTTGAAATGACAGTTAAGCAAGTCTTTTGCCATGAAAGACTTGGGTCATGCAAAGCATATTTTAGGGATGCAGATTACTCGTGACAGAGAGGTTGGGAAAATTTATTTGTCACAAGAGAAGTACATAAAGAAGGTGCTTCAGAGATTTAGCATGAGTGATGCTAAAGAAGTGTCCAGTCCACTTGCATCTCATTTCAAGTTGAGTATCAAATAGTGTCCTTCTAGCGATGATTTAAAGGAAAAGATGCAGAAGGTCCCGTATGCTTCAGCAGTGGGTAGTTTGATGTATACCATGGTATGTACTAGACCAGACATAGCTTATGCATCTGGTAAGGTCAGTTGTTTTCTTTCTAATCCTGGTAGAGAGCATTGGAATGCTGTGATATGGATTATGAGATATCTTAGGGGTACTACAGATTAATGCCTTACTTTTGGTGGTGAAAAACCCGTGTTAGTTTCACTGATTCTGATATGGCTGAAGATGTTGATTCTTACAAGTCAACTTTAGGATATTTGTTTAAATTTGCAGGGGGAGCTGTGTCATGGCATCGAGGTTGCAAAAATTTGTTGCACTTTCAACTAATGAAGCTGAGTATCTTGCAACAACTGAAGCATGTAAATAGTTGCTGTGGATGAAGAAGTTTCTCCGAGAGCTTGGTTTGAAGCAAGATCAGTATGTGTTGCTTTGTGATAGCCATAGTGCTATTCATCTTGATAAGAATGCAACATTTCATTCTAGGACCAAGCACATTGATGTTCGTTATCATTGGATTTGGGATGTGTTGGAGTTGAAGTTGCTAGAACTTGAAAAAGTGCACACGGATGGCAATGGTGCGGATATGTTGACAAAAGCGTTGACAAGGGAAAAGCCTGAGATATGTCATTCTATTGTGTGAATGACGAATTCCTCCACAATGTCGTGAGGGGGAGATTTGTTGTGTGGATCACTACTTTGTTGAGCCCAAGCCCACTAAACAATTGGAAAAATAATAATATGTCAAGTAATATTTAAGGGAACAAATTAGGTTAATTTTTCACCAATCTTCACAATAAAAAGAGAGGCTAAAGGAGGAAAAATTCGCAGGAATTTTGGTGTTGCAGCAGTCTCTTTCCGGCGACGATCGGGCATCTAATGGACTCTGATCGGCACGAAATTTTGAGGGCTTGTTCGTCTCTCATTTTTCTTCAATATGAACGGTGGAATTTGCGTTTCAAAGGTTCAATTTTCTAGAAATCGTCCGCGACCTGACTGCTGCGTTTTGGGTGATATTTTTCAACAACTCTTGTATTTTGCATTTAGTTGATGCTTTGGTGTAGTTGAGTTGGATGATGTGTTTGAAACACTTTTGTATCTTCTTTTGCTGATTAGTGGAGCTTTTGTGGTCCTCGGCCTCGTGGTTTTTACTCTCTCATCGAGAGGGGTTTTCCACGTTAAAATTGTGGTGTTTATTTTCTTGTGTTTTCGTTTCGCTTTATTTATGATTTGATTAATTTCGTTGGGGCTGCCTCGTTTAATTCCGTTGCGTGTAAATACGTGGGTATTTGTGATACGTGTGGTATTGCGGTTGTTTGTTTTCCCAATAACAATTCATTAACGGCTGTATATATGTAATATATGACAATAAGACACATGGAGTATGAATATTTGAATAACGAAAATGTTAAGAGATGTTTCGTCCCACGCAAATACCACGAACGGAAAATAATTGAAAATCTCTTTGAAGACATGTGCATTGCATGGGTGCCGACAGCGACGGAACTATATGGAGGGCTTAGGGGGGCTAGACCCACCGAGTTATTATTTTTGATACACCAAAAAATCCTATATAATCTAGTTGAACATAGTTAGTAATCTTAATACAACCCACCCGAACATATATAGATAGTCCACTATATATCCCACCCAAAGATAAAGTCCTTGCTCCGTCGTTGGGTGACGACAAAAAGTGTTTTAAGAATGTTAAACTAATTAGATAGATGTATATATAGAGAAGAATGCCTGTATTTGATACAACATTTCTGCAATGTTTTCACCATATACAATAGTTTAATTTCTTTTCTTTTCAAATCAACGAGAAACACAAGAAAGTAGTTCAGGTATAGATACCTCCAACATTGATATCTGTTACAGCATTAATGAACCCATTGTTATCAGCAGTATCCAATTTCCAATCATGTTCATTTTTATATAAGCCGGCAACAGCCAGGATTATTTCTTTCTACATGCCATTCTAATTATATGGAGAGAGAAAAGAAAAAGGCAAGCCGGCAAAATGAGCGTTTTAAAATGAACCACCCCCACTTAATTTTTGCTATTCCTCGAAGAAAATCGGCAGTTTAAAATGAACCATAGAGTCAACCGTGTTACATGCGTAGGTGGAACCATTCACATTGCAAGGGTAACCGATAAGTAAATACTAGCATCTTAACCCTATCTTATCAAGCAAACGGGATGTGTGCGTGTGAATAGCATTCTTCTACATTTACCACAGCCTATCGGTTTTGATAATGGACGCAAGGCTATTGTGACTGCACCATATATAATTGACGCCAAACCCAGACTAGGTCGAGCAGAACTTGAAAGCTTGTAATGATAGACTAGGGATGGGCCTAGGGCTAATAGAGATGAAGTGTATAGGTCATCTAAGACTTGTATATAAAAAGGTAAAGGAAGACATATTCAATTGTAAAAAATTTAGCCATCCATATATCTTTGAAAATTGACATGAAAAAGATTGCCTTGCCTGTAAATGAAAGGATCTGGCGCCGGTGCCGGCATCCTCTGTAATCTAGTTCATTAATTAATCATAATCTAGCCCACCAACTCATTTGAATACAATTCCTTAGCCCAACAGCTTCAAATCCTGATTCTGCCATTGCCATTCTCCCACCTTCTATACGAAGAAAACACTTGTTTGATTGTTATTTACGAACAAAATATATTGAAATGTTTGTGACAGTAATTTAGAAGTTTTCATATCATTGATGTATTTTTTTGTTTTTATTTATTTATTTATATTGTTGTCATATTCTTTTGCATTTTGTTGTTTAATATAAACTATGCATGCCAACCAGCAACGGAAAATGACATAGGTTACTCCGAAAACACCACATATATAACTTCTAGACCCAGCATAGTAGACAACATTTACTCTACTTAATTCTTGTTTAAGGGGCCCTGTAGATGTTCCTTTCTTCCTCGATTTTCATATGTGCTTTTTCATGTTGTTTGTATGTATAATTAATGAATATTATAAAGGAACTCTATCGTTTTCTCCGTATTTTTCTCTCTTTATATTAACGTTTTCTTGATATTTTTCCGACGTATTTTTCAAAATCGAATCTTAAATAGCAGAATATGGAAATGTACGGTTGCAGAGTTCAGACAGTGGTCTGTCATGGTGACAAATAATAGTGGAAGCATAGTGACAACGACTGCGACTGAGGTTTGTCATTATGTCAGTGTTTGCTTTCACAGTGACCATAGAAACTAAGAGCAATCATCCTGACTGAGTGCATCTATTCTGCACACTCAAGGCCAAATTCCATAAAATTCGGTATAAATTGATGTTGAGTTTGTAAATGAATTTTGTTCGAAAAAATATTGTAATGGTATAAGAAACAATAAGTCTACTTTTTACTTTATAGCCCACGGTAGTTTCACAGAAGCAAATTAATTATTGTGAGGGCCCACAATTTGAAGAAGAGAAAAGATAATGAACAGAGAAAATAATAAAATATAGAAGAAAATGAGGGATTGACACACTCACATGCAAATTCTAAAGTTAGACCCCATGATCGAGTAAATAAAAAAAAAAATGCTTCTACAATGTTGCTATTATTTTACTTTTTAAGTAAAAGACAGTACTAATTTTTTTTTGTCAAAAATAAATGAGTCAACAATGCAACCATTACGGTTGCTCTAATAAGACACGTGTAGGAAAACATTGTGTTTTGTCGAGTTGTGACTAATAACTGATAAATACTTAAGATAGATTTAAATATTGGTAAATAGATAATAGATAGTTTGTATTTTGTATTATAGATAAAGGTTCTAGAAACCTCTACTGTATCTATAAATGTACATTGTATCTCAACCATTCAAGTGTGAATAACAATTATAATTATTTCTATTACTCTGTTATGGTATCAGAGCCTTGATATTCCTCTTGTGTATTTTTTTCCTCCGTCTTTTTCTATTATACAAGCCAGACCCATTTTTTCTTTTTTTCCCTTCTCCTAGACCTGTGATATCTCCTTTCACCATTAATGGCTAGTGAACCCGATGCATCCTCCTCCCTCACTCCTCATCTCTCTCCTTCCTCTTCCATCATCGCTTTTAATCCTGCCACGCAAGCTCCTCTTAAATTAACCCCGTCAAATTACTCCGTTTGGCCCCTGCAAATTGAAACACTGTTGAATGGGTACGATCTCTTTCGATACGTTGATGGCACCGCCGCTCCTCCGCCACCTACCATCACCTCCGATGGATCTACCAAGCCTAATCCAGAACATAGCCTATGGAAACGCCAGGATAGCCTAATTCTGAATCTTATCATCGCAAACCCTCTCCCCGCCGGTCCTTCAGTTTATTAGATCAGCCACGACCTCTCGACAAGCCTGGCAAATCCTCTATGATGCATATGCCAAACCATCCAGAGCCAAGATTCAATTAATCAAACAAACTCTGAAACAGATGCGTAAAAGAGCAGCCCAACCGATGTCTGAATTTCTTTTCGAAATAAAAAATAAGGCTGATGAATTGGCCTTGCTAGGTTCACCCATGAATAACGACGACCTGACGGATTTAATTTTGGATAATCTTGGTGCCGACTATAATGATCTTGCTCGTGCCCTTCAAGCCCGAGTATCTCCCGTCACATTTGAAGACCTTCATGAGAAGTTACTCCACTTTTCTGTCAAGGCTGCCTCTGCCCCGGCAACTCCTCTGTTCGGACCGGCGACGGCGAATCCAGCGTTCCGGCCAACTGCTGGGTTGTTACCTCGCCCTAGCTCACAGCCATGGCATCCTCTGCAGCAATTTTTCCCCTAGCAACCCCTTCCCACCGGTCCACAACAGGCTGGTCCTCATCCATCTTCTGCGTCAAGAAGTTTGTCTTCTTCAGGATCTGATTACCGGCCCCGCCGCCCATATCAAGGCCGTTGCCAACTGTGCCAGATTCAAGGCCATTCGGCCAAGTACTGTCCCTCCTACCAAATTCAGCTGCTGCCTACAAATGGTCTCCAACACCTCCGACCACAATCAAATCTCACTACTCCAGCCACCAACTCGGGCTCCACTACCGGTCCTATTACTCCTTGGCTCCTTGATAGTGGGGCCTCTCACCACGTCACCAATGATCTGCAGACTCTCTCTCTTCATCACCCTTATTCTGGCGATGATATCATGGTCGGAGACGGCACTGGTCTTTCTATCACTCATACCAGTTATTCATCTCTCCCTCTTACTTCTTCTAAATCTATTCATTTACGTAATGTTTTATGTGTACCTACTATGACTCGTAACTTGCTTTCTATTTCCCAACTTTGTCAAGCTAATGATTTATCCATTGAATTCTTACCCTCTGAGTTTCTTGTGAAGGATCTTCAGACGAGTCAAATCCTGCACCGTGGGCCGGTTAAAGATGGACTCTATGAATGGCCCACTACCCCTCTGCTTGCCTTTGCCACCAAGAAAGCCACATCTCAAGTGTGGCATCATCGTTTAGGCCATCCTGCTAGCTCTATTTTAAATTCAGTCCTTCGTACTTATTCTTTGGATTCTGCTTTGTCGTCTTTTACACATTGTTCTGCATGTTTAGAAAATAAAAGTGTTAGGAACATTTTATTATGTTTTGATGATGGCCATACTAGCTGTTATAGCAAGCCTGAAATAAGTTAGAATTCTCTGTATAAGTCTTTACTTAGAGTCTGACATGTTGTATAAGTTGAGTCAGACAAGTATTGTACTAGTTGGTAGGACGGCAAAGCAAAAACAGATATTCGGCAAAGTGAAGCCAGCCAAGCACCAGCAGAGAAGTAATGAAGACATTATGGTCTGACTTATAACCAAGGAAGTCTGTGATGACCTTGGATAAGTCTAAGTTATGTTTCAAGTGATGAAACTCAATATTCAAATATGGTGTACACTGGTCTCACACAAATCAAGGATCAGTGAAGTATAAAGATTCTCCGGAAGCTAAAACAAAGAAGAAAACAGTGAATCGGCTGAGTAAACTGACTTTCGGCAAAGTGAAAACAAAACAGCGAAGAAAGAACTAACGGCTAAGTCAGAAGGGTCACTCGACCGTTCTGAAAACGGCGAAGTAACACTTACCAGATCAGATTTGATATATGTTGAAGATACAGAAGATCATGCATTAAATGCACAATCAATAGAGGATCAATCAAGGACGGATTTTCTGCTATACGTTTGAAGAAAGAATCCGATCACTGAGATCAAGGAGAATGCAATTAAGGGGGAATGAAGAATAAAATCAAGGATTATTCCCTCATTAATATAGCCAACGGACGGAATTTCAAAACCAAGGTTATTCAAGGCTATAAATAGAAGGCATTGACAGAAAAAGAAGAAAACGATTCAAAAAGAAAGAAAGCAGAAACTCTGTCAATTTGAAAAGCCTTCTCTCTGAACTTACAAGGATACATCTAGTGATCAACTCAATTATCAGAGCTACAAAGTCATACTCAAAACTGAGATTGATCAAGCAAGTGTGTGAATCACATTCACATCAAACTGAATCAACTGAATCAGAGGCAATCTGAGAAGGAGTTGAATCTGTGATAGCTGTTGAAGGATTTTGATCTTAAGGAGCAGCAAAAAGAAGACTGAATCACTGAAGCTGTTGCAGTCAAGGAGTGATAGTCTTGTAGATTGTGAAGCCTGGGAAGCCAAGGACAATTATACTATTGTATCTGTGAAAACAATAGTGAATTCCTCCGATCATCACAGGAGAAGAGTGGATTAAGGGATTACACCACCCTGAACCACTATAAGCCTTGTGTCAATTTAATTTCTGCAACTTACTTTACAACATTTATTTAATTTGCCTACATCATAACTTATATCTGTGATTGTCTAAACTGATTTGAAAACAACATAGTAAGAAGGGACTTATCCGCTGCCCAAAAGCTTTTAAATAAAAGAAATGTTTTTGAAACTCCACTATAGTCATTCACCCCCCCCCCCCTCTGACTATAGTCTCACCCTTCTCTGGGACCAACAAAAAGTCATAAACTGGCCTTTGGCCCTTCTATATTATGCTCTTCCCGTCCCCTTGAAATTATTTTCAGTGATGTTTGGACTTCACCTATTCTTTCCAATAATGGTTTTAAATATTATATTATTTTTGTTGACCACTACACTCGTTATATATGGTTTTATCCACTATCTCGAAAATCTGATATTGCAGCTACTTTCATTCGGTTTCGCGCTATAGTTGAAAAATTCTTCGATCACTCTATTAAAATTTTATACTCTGATAACGGTGGGGAATTCATCTCCCTTCGTGACTATCTTGCCACAAATGGCATTTCCTTTTGTACTACACCACCTCACACCCCGGAACACAATGGCCTCTCAGAACGCCGTCATTTACACATCGTAGAAACCGGTCTTGCTCTCCTTTCCCATGCCTCTCTCCCCACCACATTTTGGCCTTATGCCTTCTCCACAGTCTACCTTATTAATCGAATGCCTACTCCTGTCCTTAAAATGAAATCTCCGTATGAATGCATATTCTCCGACTCCCTCAACTACAACAAATTACTGGTTTTTGGTTGCCTATGTTATCCATGGCTACGCCCCTACACCGACCATAAACTTCAACCTCGATCAAAACCGTGTGTTTTCCTAGGCTATGCGCTCGATCAACATGCCTACTACTGCTATGACACCGCTGCCTCTCGCCTCTATGTCTCTCGACATGTCAAATTTGTTGAAACCGTCTTTCCCTTTGCCACTCCCACTCCTACTCAAGAACCTCATGCACTTCCGATCTCTGATTGGATTCCCCCACCTCCTCCTAGTCCTATTGCCGCCCCTCACCAACTCCCACACTTCCTTCTACCTCTGACCCTGAATCGTCCCCCTCCCCCTACACCCTCCCCACCTCCCCCACCACCTCCTCAATCTACATTTCCCACTCATCCTATGTGAACAAGGGCACAAAACAATATCCATAAACCCATTCAAAATCTCAATCTTCACACGCATCTCCCTTCTCCTAATAACACCGAACCTACTACTATCACTCAAGCCCTTAAACATCCCCAATGGAGGAAAGCTATGCAAGAGGAATATGACGCTTTGGTGCGTAATAATACCTGGGAATTAGTCCCATCCGATCCTTCGTACAATGTCATTGGTTCCAAATGGATATTTAGGTTAAAACACAATGCAGATGGTTCGATTGATCGCTACAAAGCGCGCCTTGTGGCTAAAGGTTTTGCTCAACGACCGGGTGTCGATTACTATGAGACATTCAGCCCTGTGGTTAAACCCACTACTATTCGGGTTGTTCTTTCCCTTGCTCTTTCGCAGGGGTGGTCCTTGCGTCAACTTGATGTTAATAATGCATTCTGCAGGGGCACTTACACGAAGATGTCTATCTGGCTCAGCCATCTGGTTTTGTCAGTTCCGATCTTCCCACACATGTCTGCAAGCTTCACAAAGCCATTTATGGCTTGAAACAGGCTCCTAGAGCTTGGTATGATGAGCTAAAAGGTTTCCTTATCTCCTGTAATTTCAAAAATGCCCAGGCAGATACCTCTCTATTTATTTACAATTCTTGTGGTATTATTGTCTATGTTTTGGTATATGTGGACGACCTCATTATTACAGGAAATGATTCTTCAATGCTTGAGAGGTTTATCGCACTTTTGGGGGACCGTTTTGCCCTCAAAGATCTTGGCACACTATCATATTTCTTGGGCATTGAAGTTGTTCAGAATTTTGCAGGTTATATTTTGTCTCAGAAACGGTATGCCATGGAGTTACTTGCCAAGTTACAAATGCACCAGGCTAACGCAGTAGCCACTCTGCTCCCTCATGATATTTCTGACTTAACTGCACAATCCGGTACTCCTCTTAGTGATCCGTCTCATTATCGTATGGTACTTGGAAGTCTTCAGTATCTTATTTTTACACGTCCGGATTTGGCCTTTGCTGTCAACAAACTATCTCAGTTCATACATTGTCCCACCGATATTCATTGGGCTCACGTTATCTTGCGCTATCTAGCTGGCACTCTTGATTATGGTCTTCAAATTTATCGCCAGTCTCCTTTTGTTCTCCATGCCTTCTCTGACGCGGACTGGGGTGGTAATAAGGATAATTACTCTTCCACTGGGGCCTATGTTATATATATTGGTCGTAATGCGGTCTCCTGGAGTTCAAAGAAACAATCCACGATTGCCCGGTCATCTACTGAAGCTGAATATCGTGCGGTTGCATCGATCACTGCGGAATAAATTGGGTTACTTATCTTCTTCATGACCTTGGGTTTCCCATCTCACAACCTCCAGTCATTTATTGTGACAATCTTGGTACAACTCAGGTCTGTGCAAACCCTGTCTTTCATTCTCGCATGAAGCATGTGGCCATTGATTATCATTTCATTCGCAATCAGGTTCAACGGGGCTGGCTTCGCATTTCCCATGTTAATTCCAAAGATCAACTTGTTGACTGTCTCACCAAGTTTCTACCACGCCCATCGTTTCATCAGCAACGTACCAAGTTAGGTCTCGTCCCTCGTCCAACTTGAGGGGTGGTAATAACTGATAAATACTTATGATAGATTTAAATATTGGTAAATAGATAATAGATAGTTTGTATTTTGTATTATAGATAAAGGTTCTAGAAACCTCTACTGTATCTATAAATGTACATTGTATCTCAACCATTCAAGTGTGAATAACAATTATAATTATTTCTATTACTCTGTTACTGACTCGTTACAAAAACTGGAAGTAACGATGAAAATGTAGCAAACAATAACGTACGATAAATACATTAAAAAAAACGAAACATTAAATACTTTCTCAATTCTTGCTAATTTATTTTAAATAGATCATAATGAAGAAAATTCATTCCAATGCAAACATAAAGCATGAAAGGTGGCAGGACTTTGGATAAAAAAACGAGCTAAGTGTGTATTTACTTATCAAATTTTTTTACGGCAAAAGAATTTTTTTTATAAAAAAACGTACCAAGATGCTGAAACAATACAACAAAACACAAAACTCGGAAGAGCTCAACAAAAGCCACGAAATTGCATAAAACCTCAAAATCAGACCCACACTAATAGAGAAATATAAAAAATATTGTATTGATTGATTGATAATAATGAACACAGCTACAATATTTATAGACTAACAGATGATACATAGAAGTTTATCTAAACCAAATAATACATACTAAAATAATTCCGGAAAGCGTTGAGAGTAGAAGGATGGCAACCTAGGGTTTGTTCGAGAAAGGACGGCACATAACGGAGAAACGGGGAGGAAGAATAAGTCAGCCGAACGGAATCAACGGAACAGAATCAATGGAAGGAGAAGCTACAGGATCAGGAAAAAAATCGGAGGAGAAGACGGAGAAGGTTTAACGGCATGGAGGTCGGAGGAAACATATCTGGAAGTTGTTTGTAGATGATGAAGGGAGTGGCTCGTATATGGATTTTTTTTTAGCTCAATACAGTTTGCAAATCAAGAGCGGGTGATAAAATTGATGGAAATGCGGGGTGATTTGTGTGGGAGCCATTGAAGAGGAGGAGGAGTTGTGTGTTGTGTTGTGCGAACGAGATGGGAGTACGTTGAGAGAGAAGGGAACGGCAGATGATTAGATTAAAAAATCAACGAAAAAACTATGAAAGAAGATGGGTGAGGGGTGCGGGTTCGTGTAGATTACGGTAACGAACCCCCACCCATACGAATTTCTTTACTATTGACCAGGATCTGAAAGACGTAAGTCGAAAAACTCTGATACCATAATAGAGACATATAAAAGAGATTGTATTGATTGATTGGTAATAATGAACACAATTACAATATTTATAGACTAATAGATGATAGATAGAATTTTATCAAAACCAAATAATATATCCTAATATAAATCAAATTCATACATAATTATCTAAACAACTCAATCTTCTCATTATCTCTAACACACACACAAACAAACGCTACAAGGAAAACAATGTTCGGGGGCAGTGGCGGATCCAGAAATTTTATTCATCGGGGTCCGTAATTATTTTTCTAAATAATTTCTTTTTCACTGGGTCCGAAATATTTTTCTATAGGTAAAATGTAGAGTATTTCTATTTTTAGTGGGGTCTGCGGACCCCATATTGGAACACAAACATCCGCTTCTGTTAAGGGGAACTCGGAAACACCTCTAAAGGTGGATATTAAGGCATCTTGTTTGTGTTGTGGCTTTTTCGAAACTCCTCCGCTGTCGATGTCACTATAACTAACATGCCCCAAAACTTGCACAATCATAACTGATAAGTGTTTACAGAAGCAATCTAACGTAAACAATCAAACACAAGAACAGAAACAGAACGAACACAGTGATTTAACGTGGTTTTTGGCGTTGTGCGGACTACTCTACGGACAGAAAATGAGAATTTTACTACGCACATATTTACTAGAAGTTCACACACACTTGCATTGATTACAATGATTGGGTATTTATACCCTTGGAAACCTAACCATAACCTCCATAAAGACTTATGTCGGAATTTAATAAATGCCCCAGATGTGACTCAGCTCAGCTGAAGTCACCTGCTATGTAACCAGCTCAGATGTAAAACTCAACAGCATTCAACAGACTCAGCAGACTTCACTCGGCTGATAGACGGTCTGTTAGGAAACCAATCGAGTAGCGCAGTGGAATTTAAAAAATTGATTTCCCAATTCAGGATCGTCTTCGTTTAAACAATAAACATATAAGAGAGGGGACGGTAATATATTTATTCATAGTAAATAAATACCGTCATATTAATTTACCACTATAACCTTTATAGTATGAGATAAATTCTTTCCTTATTTGGTTATCAACTATAACCACATTTTAATCAGACTCGATGTTCATATGTGTGTGACCCGTTAGCTCCCGAATATGTTGGCCGTAGACATAAAGCGCAATTACGAAAATGCCCTTCATATCTAACGATCACGGATAGCGCCTAGCAACACGTCCATGACCCCTACTCATCGGAAGAGTCAATACGCAATGCTACTACCTTTCATGTGCTCGGTAAGCGTTTAAATAGAATCATATCGCTGTAATAATATCCATACGATCGTATCTTGATCGTATCCCATAATCTGGATATCAAGCTCTCTCGGAATAACTCATTTACTCCCACTTTGCAAAGATTCACGAGAACTAGTTATTCTTTATGGGAAGGCCCTTTATGATTTTCATTCCTACTCATAGGGTACGCGATTCCCGAACGACCAAACATGTATACTCCACATTCTTCAGTACCACACCCAATCATTACCGCATGATTGTCTCATGTCTAGGGGAAACCTCAATAGTGTCAAAGCATGACAATCCACACTGTGATGTGTAGACTCCGGTCCTAAGGATAATTACACAACCATTACACAGTGTGACACTTAACAGTGTAAGTGGGTCAGTCTAACATACGCATTCTTTAATACACGTCCACGTACAGCCCAAGTGTCTCTACACTTCGATAGACGAGATCTATCCATGCCCTTAAAGATAGAAGACATCTAATATGTTCTAGCATGTTGTACTATCAATGCCCTGTTTAATAGCACATAAGCCTAGAGACATTTAAGTATCAAACTTATCAAAGTGATTAGAGATCTCATCAACCACAATCGCCTATCATGGTTTCTCTATCACAGTTTAATACTAATGACGTTATCATGTAACAATTCATAATTGGTTCTTTAAAAGAACAAATATATGACAACATAAAAGCCATTTATTATATATGATATAATCATAAAGAAATAGTAAAAATGATCCGACCCGGTCGGATCCGGTCCAACCCGATTGGGTTTAGGGCACTATTTCAAAAATCTCCCACTTAGCGTAAAACCAATCACTCGCACACACAAGACCAAGTTGAAACACAAGAATCTCATGCAATACTCGCTACCTACCCAAGCCGTGAACGGATCGATATTCGTGGGGACTCAGAATATCTTCATATCATGCTCCAAATGACCAAGTCAAAAGGAACCACCTCAACACATGAATCTCCGACGAGACCCTGGTCCTTGCTTCAAGCAATGAATCCACTACTATATCAGCTATATAGAAAATGTGGAAGAACCATACAAGGTTCAGGAATGAACCTTCTAGACACATGTATTGCTCCCGATGTGCCTCCATGGCAATACTGTGTTTTGGCTCAGTTGTAGAATTCACAATGATCTCTTGCTAAGAACATTTCTAGCTCACTGTATCACTTAATCAAAGTGACTGCAAACCCAGACTGTAGCTCCCACTTGCCTGTTGAAATAGTGTCCTAAACCCAATAGGGTTGGACCGGATCCTACCGGGTCGGATCATTTCTACTATTTATTTGTGTTTATACATATATTAAATGGCTTTTCTGTTGTCATATATTTGTTCTTTTGAAGAACCAATTATGAATTGTTATATGATAACGTCCTTAGTATTAAACTGTGATAGAGAAACCAATGATAAGTGATTATGGTTGATGATATCTCTAATCATTTTGATAAGTTTGATACTTAAATGTCTCTAGGCTGATGTACTATTAAACAGGAATTGATACTATGAACATGCTAGCACGTATTGGATGTCTTCTGCCTTTAGAGCAGGGATAGATCTCGTCTATCGAAGTGTAGGGACACTTGGACTGTACGTGGACGTGTATTAGAGAATGCGTACATTACACTAACCCACTTAAACTGTTAAGTGTCACACTATATGGCGGTCGTGTAATTATCCTTAAGACCGGAGTCTACATAGCATCATGGTGTGTATTGTCATGCTTTGACACTATTGAGGTTTCCCTTAGCCATGGGGCGATCATGCGGTAGTGATTGGATGTGATACTGAAGCATGCGGAGTATACATGTTTGGTCGTCTGGGAATCGCGTACCCTATCAGTAGGGGTGAATATCCGAAAGGGCCTTCTTATAAGGAATGTCTTACTCTGGTGAATCTTTGTAAAGTGGAAGTAAATGAGTTACTTTGAGAGAGCATGATATCCAAATTATAAGATACGGTCGTTGATGTTTGACAATCGACAAACGACCGTATGGATTTTATTACAGCGATAGGATTCTATTTACACGGTAACTGTTTCACATGAAAGGTAGTAGTCGTTGCATTTGACTCTTCCGATGATTGGGGTTCACGGCGTGTTGCTAGACGCTATCCCGTGATCGTTAGGTATGAAGGGCATTTTCGTAATTTGCACTTTGTGTCTACGGCCAACATATTCGGAAGCCTATCGGGTCACACACATATGAACATCTAGACGGATTAAAATGTAGTTATAGTTGATAACCAAATAAGGAAAGAATTTATCTCACGGCTATAAAGGTTATAGTGGTAAATTAATCTGGTGGTATTTATTTATTTTGAATAAATAAGATACAAGATATTAATTATGTTGATTAATTAAATATGTATATTGATACATATATTTCGAAATATGGATATATATGATATACATGTATTTTGAAAATTAATTAATCATAGTATTATATTAATTAAAGAAAATCTCAATCCCCAAATTAGTTGGGATTTGGGGCGCCATTTTCATATTGTATTGGATACATTTGGTTTGTACAATTTAATTAATAAGATCACCATAATATTAATATTAGATATTAATTGATTTTGAAAAATAGGTTTATGATAATAAGATAAAGATATAATCAATATAAGATATTGTCAATATATATCTTGGAAATATTTAATATAAGATATTGAATATTAATGAGATAAATCAATCAAATATATTTTCTTTATTTTACTAGTAATAGTTTTCTTCCTCTCTACTCTACTAGGGGGCCCCATCCACTATAAATAGGAGGTGGGTATCAAGCTCTTTTGTAAATCATAACTCCAAGAGCTAATAGTTCTTGTGAAAATAGTGAGCTTCTTAGAGAGAGTTTAGAGAGAGAAAAGGCCGGTCTAGCAACCGGAATTTTCTAGTAGCAATCCAATGGTGGATTCCGGCGGGCTGTTCGTGTGGATCACCGGTAGAGGCCGAACGCTTGGGCGGCTCCGTGCATCGCTACTCTCCTTAGACGGTCAAAGCGTCGATCTTTTAGATCAACCCAGGCAACTACCGTCTACTAGCTTAATTTTTTATTGCTTAAACGAAGTCGATCTTGGTTAAAAGGAAATAAATTTTTGAATTCCGCTGTGTTCCCGCATAGATTTCTAACAGTTGTATCAGAGAGCGAGCTTCGAGCTTAAGCAATAAGCATGTTTTTTTGCGTAGTTAATTTTATCGTTTAAATCACGTAATTAAAAGATGAAATATTTTTTGATTCGCAAAACGTTAAACGAAAAGAAAAATAAATGAGATATGGTGGTGCTCGGCCGACTGGCGGCGACGGAGGCTGGGCAGCCTTCTGCCGGCGTCGTTTGACCGGTCAAAGCTGGTGGATCTCCAAATTTTGTTTTGTGTATTTTGTGATTCAATATGGTTCATAGTTGTGATTGAAATCTCTTACTGTTTAGTTGGTGTAATGTGGTTAACTATTGGTTCAAATAGTTTGGGCCATTGGGAGGCCACATGGCATTAAAACAATAATGGCATTTCCAAACTTTGTTTGGAATAGGCCTAGGCCCCTTTTCCAAATATTTGATTTGGGAAAAAGCCTAGGCCTAGGCCACTTTCAAAATTTTGATTTTGGAAAGTGGCCAGGCATATCAACCAAAATTTGGCCTTTCCAAATTTTGTTTGGAATAGGTCTAGGACCTTTTCAAAATATTTGAGTTTGGCAAAATTTTGATTTTGGAAAGGGCCAAGGGAGTGCCTTTTGGCTTCCCTTTTGATTAGGAATCAAAAGGAAAGAAACAAAATAGACCTAATTTTAATTTTGATTTATTTTTGGAATAGTTCTAATTAATTAAAATTAAAATTTAAATCGGTTTAAAATTAATCGTTAATTTTATTTCGATTAAAATCATTAATTATTTAAATGTTAATTAGTTAATTGATTGGATAAAATTATTTAATAGATTAAACGTTAATTGATTAATTAAGACGCAAGTAGTTAAGTTTTTAATTTATCTTTTTCATTAGATGTTATTGTATGGATTAGATATAGTAGATATAATATGATTATATGGACGCCGATTGATTATTGAATCGACTGATAGGATAGATGCGAAAGATTTAATTTTTCTGTTGGTTTAAAAATTGTCCTAGGCCATTATGAAGAACGTGACCTAGTTTATTTTCTGCATTATCTCATTCCTGTTAGCTCCCCCTGTGTGCGGCAGGTGTATTTATTTTATTAGATAGAATTTATGTAACAAGAATGGAGCAGAAGTGGAGACCAAAGAAAGAAGAATAAAGATCCCATTGGAGAATGGCACATTAAAGATCTTATTGGCGGTTGCAGCTACCCTTAGATTGTGACCCGCGGTTTCGTCAGTTTGTATTCGAAACTGCACCTAGGAAATGTCCATGATCATACCGGTTACTTTACGCATTTATTTATTTTGTGCTTGTATTTATTTTATATGATACGAAAGATGCATGACAATGCACGATCTAGATAAATGTGTAGGATATATATCTATAGAGATAGATATATTTGATGAGACCATAATTAAAATTAATTAAGTGAATTAGTTTACATAAATACTACCCCAATAAAAATCAAGTCGAAATATTGTCTCCCAATATTATAACGACGGTGAAGAACGCTTGTTCGGATCCAACTGATCGACCACCGCCGGGAGTTGACCTACCTCGGGTATATCGTCGTTATTGAGATATGATCTTATGAGATCTCGTGAATATTGGGTTATGACTTGACTAGAGTCTTTCGGTGATTGGCCACCGTCAGGGCCGTCTGACTTTAGAGACAAGGATGTGTATCACCAAAGAGTTGACTAGCCAACCACTGAGAATTACATATTGATGTGATTGGTGAAGTGTTACCTACCTTTCGAAATTATCTTGATTGATCGACCACCACCGGGAATCAAGTAACTAGATTGGATCTCAGCCACTAAAGAATTTTTGAAATTTTTTGGAAGTCAATTGAGAGTAGTTGACTAGTGGGAGCAAAATCATAAACCGAAAGACCATTTTTGATTTTGCGTGTATAAACAGCAATATTCTTTTATCTTTATTTTATTATGTTGTAGTTTTTAGCAATCTTTATATTTATGTTTTTATTCTCGATTAGTAAAACCAAATTATGACTGTTTGAGAAACGTTCTCAAAATGGTTAAGTAAATTTTAATCCTTTTAAAATAAGAAATGACGCGAGCAACCCCGTTATAGTAGTTAGAGACAAGGAGACTACATATTCAATGCAGTGCTCTAAGACTTTAATTATTAAAGAAAAACAGAAGCTCATGATATTGGATACAATCCAATATGATCATTCAGTCATACGATAACAATTAATTCAAACGTTGGATAAGAATGACCAGACCGAATTTTGGGAAGGTTGTTTTCAAAATTGTAAGATTTAAGTATCGACTTAATTCTTTAATCATTGCTTAAAGGTTAATTAAATAGTCAATATTTTGAATACGATTCAAAAGGTTAAGTGAACTATTTGATAAAGTTTAGATTTTCTTTATGAAAGGAAATTAAAGACAAAGATCTTTTGATCTTTCTTTAGTCTTATGAAGACTACACTAAGAAATATTTACAAGTGCTTAAAGGATTGAAAAGGAAAGTTAGTGCACGTTGAGACAAATCTATCTGAACTCAAGTGAACTCTCGGATATATGATATCCTATGAGTGTGATTAAATTAGAAAGATTAAATACGGAATACACTGTGATACGGAAAGTGAAGCAAACATTGCAGCTTCTTCGGTTTTGTGGTCTGAGTCTAGTAAACTGATAAGGGAACTAAATAAATGTTATTGTGTTCCGGTTCTTATGGCTGTTATCCTTGATTTGGGGTTATTCTAGGCACAGTATCTATGGAAGGGAAGCGTGTAACCAAATGTCATTCTGATGATGCTAAACCATATGATTATGAATCATGTGGGTTATACGTATCTTATCCAAAGAGGACTAAAATACCCTTTTAAGAAAAGGTTATGAAACCTAGAAGATTGACTAGAGCCTATACAAATATTGATGTTTGTTGTCTTATGACAATTTATACCATAAACAATTGTTTATCTCTCTCTTGGACTATTTTTAGAAGTAGTTGAATGTACTTATTGAAGTACGACAATTCGGAAAGCCCAAAAAGTTCGAGATAGTACGAATATGAGATTGATGAGCTACTTAGAAATTAATCTCCAATTGGATTGAAGTAATTAACACCTGAAGGGTGTTTCAGAATTTGTCTGAAAAGGAATTATATTCTCCTCGAAGGATACCATTTATGGGATACGCAATTAGATTGTGTTCCTAAAATGGAAACAACACTTTCTATGATAAATGTGTGACACAGGCCATGCGAAGTATCTCTTACCCGTTTTGGGAAATTGCCCTTATACTTAACCGAGTTCCAAAGAATAAAGGTTGAATAAATTCCATATTAGATATGGAAAAAGATAATGTCGAATCTATCTTAACTGATGATTTGAAGTTGTCATAGGCAAATTTAGAAAGGCTTGGAGCCTAGTACGACATACGCAACTCTGTGGAATATCTTAGCAAGTATGCTAGATAATGTTTACTTACCACGGAGCAAAACTGTTTTTCTCCAAACATGCTGTCTTCTAGAGGAAGTGTTTCTTCCAAAAGAAACAGTGGGAGTAAATAAGATCTCAAAGGAGTTTGAGAACCACAAAGATATATTCAACCATTGGAATGTGAGCAGATGCCACATAGCAATGAGGTGTAAAACACTGCTCAGTGCACACAAAAGTTCTGTAAGTCTGTGGATAACCATAAGCCTGAAAAGGCTGCTGGTATGTTCATCTTGAAGAATGAATATCTCACGACTTATGAAGGAATGTTTGAAAGGCAAAATTGAGAGATATGGCCAGGGGCCATAGTATCTAAAATAGATTCCATTAGTGACAACCAGGTTATGAACCTAGTCTGCCTTAACTAGAGGGAATGTCCTTGAAAGGCTGACATGGATAGTAATATGATTACTATAAGGCCAAAGTGACGGCTTAAGGGTACATGGTATAAACCTTGTAATTAACTTTATGCTTTCAGCTGAGCCCAAATCTATTCAGACTGTGCTTGTTATAACTTCATATCACGGCTATATGATAGTATTGATGACCTTGGGCAAACATCTCGATGTTCATAGACGATATCATGACATATGAGTCCACGAGGTCCATTTATTGGACTCAAACAAGTTTCTCTAGACAATCCTTTTGTTTGCTAATTAAAGGAGTTTGATTTAGTCAAAAGAAGGGATATGCCCAATATGCAAGATGGACAGTAGGAGTGCATTATGATTTTTGAGCAAGGTATTGGATCTCTCTAGGGAATTATCACCCCATGTCACAGTGAATTAATGTTTGGTAGTTCAAGGTCTTTACGAAGGCACTTGGATTAGCAGTTCTTATTTTTGGAAATAAGAATCTATAGTGAGATTTAACTACTGTTAGATTATAGTATACCTTTATAGATGTGATGCTAAAAGAGTTTAGTATGGACCGCGACAGGGGATGCTGCTATGTTCTCAAGATCTATCTATGTTAGGACGTTAGTCCTAAAGATAAGGTGAAAGATGATGATTAAGGAATGTTTCCTTTGCTACAGCGATAGGAACCATCATACAAGTATTTCCCGATGTTCATAGTCCATGAAGAGTCATGAGGAAGTATGAAAGTAAATCTGGTGAATGTCGAGAGTATCCTTAAACAAGTTAAGGACAGGTTCCTAGTTTATTGAAGCTTGGAATTAAATAAACATAGATATACATACATATATCCTGAGTCTTGTGAAGGTGAGTGGGAGCCACAGTCTGGGTTTGCAGTCACTTTGATTAAGTGATACAGTGAGCTGGAAATGTTTTTGGCTATGGGTCACTGAAAACTCTACAACTTAGCCAAAGCACAGTAGTGCCTTAGAGGCGCAGCGGGAGCAGTACATGGATCTAGAAGGTTCATTCCTGAACCTTGTACGGTTCTTCCACTTTTTCCATATAGCTGATATAGTAAGTGGATTCATTGCTTGAAGCAAGGACCAGGGTCTCGTTAGAGATTCATGTGTGTGTTGAGGTAGTTTCTTTGACTTGGTCATTTGGAGCATGGTATGAAGATAGTCTGAGTTCTCACGGATAGCGATCCGTTCACGGCTTGGGCTGGTTGCGAGTATTGTATGAGATTCTTGTGTTTCAACTTGGTCTTGTGTGTATGAGTGATTGGTTTTAGGCCAAGTGGGAGATTGTTGAAATAGTGTCCTAAACCCAATAGGGTTGGACCGGATCCGACCATTTCGGATCATTTCTACTATTTCTTTGTGTTTATACATATATTAAATGGCTTTTCTGTTGTCATATATTTGTTCTTTTAAAGAACCAATTATGAATTGTTATATGATAACGTCCTTAGTATTAAACTGTGATAGAGTGATAGAGAAACCATGATAGGCGATTATGGTTGATGAGATCTCTAATCATTTTGATAAGTTTAGGGCATTGATAGTACGAACAGGCTAGCACGTATTGGATGTCTTATGTCTTTAGGGCAGGGATAGATCTCGTCTATCGAAGTATATAGACACATGGACTGTACGTGGACGTTTATTAGAGAATGCGTATGTTAGACTGACCCACTTACACTGTTAAGTGTCACACTATGTTGCGGTTGTGTAATTATCCTTAAGACCGGAGTCTACATGGCATCACGGTGTGGATTGTCATGCTTTGACACTATTGATGTTTCCCTTAGCCATGGGGTGATCATGCGGTAGTGATTGGGTGTGATACTGAAGCATGCGTAGTATACATGTATGGTCGTTTGGGAATCACGTACCCTATCAGTAGGGGTGAATATCCGAAAGGGCCTTTTAGGGAATGTCTTACTCGCGTTAATCTTTGCAAAGTGGAACTAAATGAGTTACTTCGAGAGAGCATGATATCCAGATTATAAGATACGGTCGTTGATGCTTGACACTCGACAAACGACCGTATGGATATTATTACAGCGATCGGATTCTATTTACATGGTAACTATTTTACGTGAAAGGTAGTAGTCATTGCAATTGACTCTTCTGATGATTGGGGGTCACGGCGTGTTGCTAAATGCTATCCCCTGATCGTTAGGTATGAAGGGCATTTTCGTAATTTGCACTTTGTGTCTACGGCCAACATATTCAGAAGCCTATCGTGTCACACATATATGAACATCTAGCCGGATTAAAATGTAGTTATAGTTGATAACCAAATAAGGAAAGAATTTATGTCACAACTATAAAGGTTATAGTGGTAAATTAATATGGTGGTATTTATTTATTATGAATAAATAAGATACAAGATATTAATTATGTTGATTAATTAATTATGTATATTGATACATATATTTCGAAATATGAATATATATGATATACATGTATTTTGCAAATTCATTAATCATAGTATTATATTAATTAAAGAAAATCTCAATTCCCAAATTAGTTGGGATTTGGGGTGCCACTTTCATATTGTATTGGATACATTTGGTTTGTGCAATTTAATTAATAAGATTACCATAATATAAATCTTAGATATTAATTGATTTTGAAAAATAGATTTATGGTAATAAGATAAAGATATATTCAATATAAGATATTGTCAATATATATCTTGGAAATATATTGAATATAAGATAATGAATATTAATGAGATAAATCAATCAAATATATTTTCCTTATTTTAGTAGTAAAAGGTTTTCTTCCTCTCTACTCTACTAGGGGGCGCCCCATCCACTATAAATAGGGGGTGGGTGTCAGGCTCTTTTGTACATCATAACTCCAAGAGCTAATAGTTCTTGTGAAAATAGAGAGCTTCTTAGAGAGAGTTTAAAGAGAGAGAAAAGGCCGGTGTAGCAACCAGATTTTTCTAGTAGCAATCCAATGGTGGATTCCGGCGGGCTATTCGTGTGGATCACCGGTAGAGGCCGAATGCTTGGGCGGCTCCGTGCATCGCTACTCTCCTTAGACGGTCAAAGCGTCGATCTTTTAGATCAACCAAGGTAACTACCGTCTACTAGCTTAATTGTTTATTGCTTAAACGATGTCGATCCTGGTTAAAAGGAAATAAATTTTTGAATTCCGCTGCGTTCCCGCATAGATTTCCTAACATCGCCTTCATAAGACTCAGGATATACGTCTATATATATTTATCCGATTCCAAGTTTCGATAAACTAGGAAACCATCGTTAACTTGCTTAAGGATATTCTCGACATTCACCAGATTTACTTTCATACTTGCTCATGACTCTTCATGGACTATGAATATCTAGCATTACTTTTATGATGGTTCCTGTCGCAGTAGCAAAGGAAACCTTCCATAAGCATCATCTTTCACCTTATCTTTAGGACTAACGTCCCAACATCGATAGATCCTGAGAACAGCGGCTAGTAGTATCTCTTGTCGTTATCTATGCTAAACTCTTTTATCATCACATATATATAGGTAAACTATAAACTAACAACAGTTAAATATATCACTATAGATTCTTATTTCTAAAGATCTTGAACTACCAAACATTAATTGACTGTGACATGGGGTGATAATTCCCGAGAGAGATATCCAATACCTTACTCAAAATCCGTAACACACTTCCACTATCCCTCTTGCACATTAGGCATATCCCTTCTTTTGACTAAATCAAACTCCTTTGATTATCAAACAAAGAAATTGTCTAAAGAAACATGTATGAGTCCGTAAATGGATCTCGTGGGCTCGCATATCATGTTATCGTCTATGAACATTGAGTTGTTTTCCCAACGTCTTCAACACTATCATATAGCCATGATACAAAGTTATAACAAGCATAGTCTGAATAGAACTGGGCTCAGTTGGCAGCATAAAGATAATTACAAGGTTTACACCCCGTACCCTTCAGCCGTCACTATAGCCTTATGATAATCATATTACTATCCATGTCAGGCTCTCAGGACATTCCCTCTAGGTAAGACACACTAGGTTCACAACCTGGCTGTCATTGATGGAATCTAATTCAGATATTATGGCTCCTGGCCATATCTCTCAATCTTTCCTTTTAAACATTCCTTCATAAGTCGTGAGATATTCGTTCTTCAAGATGAACATACCAACAACCCTTTTAGGCTTGAGGTTATCCACAGACTTATGGAACATTTGTGTGCACTGAGCAGTGTTCTACACCTCATCACTATATGGCGTATGCTCACGTTTCTATGGTTGAATCTCTCCTTGTGGCTCTCAAACTCTTTCGAGATCTCACTTACTCCAACTATCTCTTTTGCAAGAAATATCTCCTTTAGAAGACATCATGTTTGGAGACAAACATTTTGTTCCATGGGAAAGTAGACAATATTTAGCATACTTGCCAAGACATTCCACAAAGTTGCATATGTCGTACTAGGCTCCAAGCCTTTCTGACTTTGCATATGACAACTTCAAATTATCGGTTAAGATAGATTTGACATTATCCCCTTCCATATCTAATATGGAATTTATTCAACCTTATTCTTTGGAACTCGGTTAAGTATGTGTTTTGATTAAGGGCACTATCCCAAAACGGGTAAGGGATTCTTTGTATGGATTACGTCACAACTTTATCGTATAAAGTGTCGCTTACATTTCAGAACCGCAATCCAATCACGCATCTCAAAATGATATCCTTTTAAGGAGAATCTGATTCCTTTTCAGACGACTTCTGAAACACCCTCAAGTTATTAGTTGCTTCAATCCAATTGAAGATTAATTCCTAAGTTTCATTCATCTCATATTCCTACTAGTTCGAACTTTTCGGGCTCTTAGAATTGTCGTAATTCAATAAGTACATTCAACTATTTCTAAAATAGTCCAAGAGAGAGATAAACAATTATTTATGGTATAAATTGTCATATGCCAACAAACATCAATATGTTTAGGATCTAGTCAATTTTCTAGATTTTATAACCATTTTCATAAAAGGGTATTTTAGTCCTCTTTGGATAAGACACGTATAACCCACATTATTCATAATCATATGGTTCAGCATCATCAGAATGACATTTGATTACTCGCCTCCCTTCCATAGAGACTATGTCTAGAACAACCACAAAATCAAGAATAACAGCAATATAAATGATTAGTTGAGATTTCATCACTCATATCAACTATATGGTGAAAATAATCTAGCATGTTAGATTCAGGGACTGTTCAACCTTATCGGAATAACATTTATTCTTTACAATTGAATTTGTCCATTTAATCCTAACGTATAGCTGAAAATATGTTCTTCATAAGAACCGGAACAACAACATTTATTTAGTTCCCTTATCAGTTTACTAGATTCAAAATATGGTAAGTGTTACAACGTTTTCTTTACCTTCCAAATCTGTATTTAATCTTTCTAATTTAATCACACTCGTAGGATATCATATATCCGAGAGTTGACTTGAGTTTAGATAGATTTATCTCAACGTGCTTGCCTGAAATAGAGATTTCAATAAGTTATCTTATTTAAGCAAATGCCCTAACTTTCCATTTTAATCCTTCAAGCTCTTGTAAATATTTCTTAATTTAGTCTTCATAAGACTTAAGAAAAATCACAAGAATTGTGTCTTCAATTTTCTTTCATAAAGAAAATCCAACGTTTGTTAAGTAGTCTATTTAACCCTTTTGAATCATATTCAAAACATGAACTATTTAATTTACTTCAAGCAATGATTAAAGAATTAAGTCGATACTTAAATCTTACAATTTTGAAAACAACCTTTCCAAACTTCGACGTGGTCATCCTTATCCAATCCATCTAATGTTTGAATAATCATTATCGTATGACGGAGTGACCCATTGGATATCGTTATGTCCAATATGTGAGCTTCCGTTAATAATTAAAGTCTTAGAGAACCCCATCAAATATGTATCCTCATTGTCTTCAACTACGAAAACGCGATTGCTCGTGTCATTGCTTATTTTAAAAGAATTAAAATTACTTAACCAACTGGAGAACGTTTCTGAAAATGTAACATTCATTTAATTTTGGTTTTTAACTATCGAGAATACAAAACATAAATAAAATTTTCTAAAACTACAACATAAAATAAAGATAAAAGAGTGTTGTTGTTTATACATGCAAAATCAAAGATGGTCTTTGGGATTATGATTTTGCTCCTACTAGTCAACTACTCCCAATTGACTTTCAAGAATTTTCCAAAATTCTTTAGTGGCTGGAATCCTGACTAGTTGACTCGATCCCCGACATAGGCCGATCGACCGCGTCAATTTCGACGGGTAGGTACTTCTTACCAATTGCGTCTAACGAGACTTCCAGTGATTTGACTAGTCAACTCTTTGACAAATTCACATCGTCTATGTGATAGTCAACCTCATGTCTCTAGAATCATACGGTCCTGACGTGGGCCAATCACCGCAAGATTCTTAGTCGAGTCGTAACCCAAGTATTCATGAGTTCTCATAACAATCATATCTCGATAATGATGATATACCCGAGGTAGTTCAACTCCCGACGTAGGCCGATCAGTTGGGTCCGAACAATGGCTCTTCACCATCACTATAATATTTTGTGATATATTATAACTCGATTTTTGTCATGGGAGTAATTTTAAATTAATTCACTTAATTAATTTTATATTTAATTAGGGTCTCATCTCTTACGTTCAGATTTCTACAATATCGTATAAAGTAAAACATACACAATATTCCGCGCACAAACATTAACCGGTATGATCATGGACTTTTTCTTAGTGCGGTTTTGAATACAAACTGACGAAACCGCGGATCAGAAACTAAGGGTAGCTGCAACCGCCAATGGATCTTAAATGCGTCATTCTCCAATGAAATCTTTATTCTTCTCACTTTTGGTCTTCATCTTTGTCTTCAATTTATTTTAAAAAAAGTTATCTAAAAAATTTTACACCTGCCCCACACGGGGGGAGCTAACGGGAGTGAGATAATGCAGAAATAAAACTAGGCCACGTTCTTCATAACGGCTTAGGACAACAATAAAAAAACAACAGAAAATAAAGCATTTGTATCTATCATATTGGTCGAGTCAATGATCACTCGGGGTCCATATAATCATATTATATCTAATATTTAATCCATACAATCAATATCTTATGAAAAATATAAAATTTAAATTTTAACTACTTGCGTCATAAAGTATCAAATCATTTAATTAATTAACGTTTAATTAATTAATAACTTTTAATTTCAAATTTTCAAATTTAAACTATTTTAAATAAAAATTAAAATCCAGTGGGTCTCTTTTGTTTCTTCCTTTTAATTCTTAATCAAAAGGATGCCTTTGGTTTGGTCCAAACCAAATTTAAAGACATTCTGGGCCCTTTCCAAAAATCAAATATTTTTGGAGAAGGCCTAGGCTCTTAGACCTTTTCCAAAATCAAATATTTTGGAAGGGGCCTAGGTCTATTCCAAAAATTTGGAATGGCCTAGATTTGGTTCATAACCAAAACCTATTTCTTCCCAACAAATTGGGTGATGCCATATGGCTTCCCAAAGGCTAAACTATTTAAGCCATTGGTTAGTCACATGACATCAACTAAACAAAAGAGAAATTACAACTATGGACCATATTGAATCATAAAGATGCACAAAACAAAACAAGAAGGGGAGGGGGGACGGTGGTGTCGACAGCCTCCGGTAGCCCGGCGCCGGCGCCGATATGGCGGTGGTGCCGCCGCCTCTCCTCCATTTTTTTTGTTTTCATGTATCTATTACAGATCAATATCATACATGTTTTAATCTATTTGATCCAATTTACTACGCGAATAAAAGATGCTTATTGCTTAAGCTCGAAGACCGCCCTGATACCACTGTTAGGAAATCAATCGAGTAGCGTAGCGGAATTTGAAAAATTGAATTCCCAATCCAGGATCATCTTCGTTTAAACAATAAGCATATAAGAGAGGGGGTAATATCACATTGGTTGATCTAAAAGATTGACGCTTTGACCGTCCGGTAGGAGTAGATGTGCGTGAGCCGTCCACGTGTCCGGCCTCTACCAGTAATCCACACGAGCACCTCGCCGGAATCCCGCCAAGGATTGTTACTAGAAAAACTCGACTGCTAGGTCGACCTTTCTCTCTCTCTCGATAATCTCTCTCTAGATAGCTCTCTTATTTTTCACAAGAACAATTAGCTCTTGGAATTATGGTGTACAAAAGAACTAGCCAACCCTTTGCTTATATAAGGAGTGAGACGCCACTTATGTCTCCCAATCTGATTAGGAAAAGCTTCCTAGTGGATAGATGAGAGAGAACATTTTCTTATTAAAAATAAGGAAAATACATTTGATTGATTTATCTCATTTAATTTAATACTCATATTAAATATTTGCAAGATATTTGTCAATATCTAATATTGACTATCTTTATCTTATTACCATAAATCTATTTTTTTTTGGTCGAATAGGGATCTTTATTTATAAATAATGTGTACAAAATGAGTTCAATAAAGCATTTAAGACTATGCAAGAGATAGTAGAACTATGTTACAGAAACAAATTAAGTCTGCCAGGCCAATCAAAGTTCGTAAGCTTTTCGAATCGCTTAGGATAGGAGAACCTCCACCGGGGGTTTCTGATTATCACTCTCATGGACAACTTCATTTCGCCAATACCATATGTTGAGAATGAGTTCTCTAAAAAGATATCTCCAAAACTATAAGTTGTCTTTCTTGTACATATTTTTGCATAAATCAATTAATATCTAATATTAATATATGGTAATCTCATTAATTAAATTGCACAATCCAAGTGTATCTTATACACTAGAAGTGGCGCCCCAAACATCAATCTTTTGGCATCCGGAATATTCTTTAATTAATATAATGCTATGATTAATTAATTTGCAAAATACATGTATATCATATATACTCATATATTTCGAAATATATGTATCTATATACATATTTAATTAATCAACATAATTAATATCTTGTATTATATTTATTCATAGTAAATAAATACCGTCATATTAATTTACCACTATAACCTTTATAGTATGAGATAAATTCTTTCCTTATTTGGTTATCAATTATAACCACATTTTAATCCGACTCTATGTTCTTATGTGTGTGAGCCGATAGACTCCCGAATATGTTGGCCGTAGACATAAGGCGCAATTACGAAAATGCCCTTCACATCTAACGATCACGGATAGCGTCTAGCAACACGTCCATGACCCCAATCATCAAAGAGTCAATACACAATGACTATTACCTTTCATGTGCTCGGTTAGCGTGCAAATAAAATCCTATCACTGTAATAATATCCATACGATCGTATCTTGATCGTATCCCATAATCTGGATATCAAGATCTCTTGGAATAACTCATTTACTCCCACTGTGCAAAGATTCACGAGAACTAGACATTATTTATGGGACGGTCGTTTCGGATATTCACTCTGCATGCTTCAGTATCACACCCAATCACTATCGCATGATCACCCCATGGCTAGGGGAAACTGATGACGGTCAAATTATACCCGTAAAAGTCATCAACGTTGACCTTAAATCGAGATTAATAATATGTATTTTATATTAAATCACATGTTTATATGGATTATTTAATGTTTTGTGATTTATAAAATATAATTTGGTATTTATCCATTTTTATTGGTATTTATCTGTTTTTATTTATAAATTGATATTTATCCGTTTTTATTATATTTATCCGTTTTATTTAAATATGATTTATTTTGGGATAAATATCTATTTTGCAGATTTGGATAATTATGGAGGATAAATACAAATGGAAGAATTAAATCTCAAGATAAATCAAAGGAAATTCAAGATAAATATCGGATTAGCACGAAAAGATCGGATAAGCATGACAAAAGCCGGCAAACCACTCAAAGATGGCGCCAATGGAGGATACGCATTCTGTGGGGCGCATTTTATCTTTTAATTGGAGATCGGCCGGGAGTTATCTCTTATTTGTTTTGACATTTTGAAGTATATCTCTTAATTAGCTTGAACCCTATAAATAAAGGCATGTTATACATGCCAAAAACACACTTCTTTACACAATACATTTTTTACACTTCTCAGTTTATAATAAAATCTTCAGTTTTTCTTAGAGCAGCTTTTATGCAAGATCTGCAATAATGTAAGTTCTTGTATTTATTTGTTCTTAGTTCTTTGTAATTAAGTCCCCAATTATTGTTTATTGTTTGAGGTTGTTCGTTCTTCACCGAACGATGTAGATCTAAGGATACGATATGAGGCAGTGGGGATTCCTTGTCTATAAGGATCCACACGTCCGATCCGTTATCCGGTGACCTATAGATGACTTTGGTATGATCAACAACCGTGTTTTTAGTAGATCTATATAATTGCTTTATGAATCTCTATTTTATCCGTTACGTATGTAGAAACGCTAAGATTTAGTTTTTCGCCGCGTCAATCTAGCCACGTCTTTATGGTGTGATTGTCCATTTAGAATTTCTTATCTTAGTAGGTATGGCTACGGCTACGTTGCTCGTCTGTTTTAATTAGCGTATGATTAGGAAATACCAATATAGGGCTCCTAGGTCGGCTCATGAATTGATCTTCCGGGACTTTCGCCGAGATCTAGATCTCGTTTATATTCGGGAATTGCATGCACCTAGTTATACGTAAATCGTAGATTAACATGAGACCGTCCAAGTAATTGTTAATGGGACGAGACCGATGCGATCGTCTAGGAAGTACGCCCGAACAAAGGAATGTTGCTTAGGTGAGGAATACGGTTAATATCGGCATCCCTAGTTTTGTAAGCGTGCAAGTCATATGAGATGGAGGCCGAAAAAGCGAAGTCACGTGATGTAGCATAGTGATCTGGATGGCCTACCCGGTGCTAGATCTAGTCTAGGGGATGACTCCCGTAGCCAATTTAGAAGAAATACGGATCGGATTAATAGTTGTCGAGTTTAGCTTAATTATATAGAATCTCTAGATCCAAACGATAACTTAATAATTGGGGAGGTTAATTACGTTATGTGTTATGTCGAGTCGTGTCCTTTACTTTTCTTGTCCTTCGTTGGTCGTAGACCGCCTTTGTGTCCTTGATATGAATGATTAGTTGTTTGTATATAAATGACCCACAATTGGTTCCCTGTGGATCGACCTTGATTCGCTATAGCTATACTACGATGGACCTAGTCCTCTTGCTAGTATTGGTTTATGGTGGTCAAGTATTTTAATTATTACTTGATCTACGTGCATCAAGTTTTTGGCGCCGTTGCCGGGGAACCAACGGTCAATTTTATATATAAATAATTTTTTATTCATGTCGAGTTTTCTCGTTTTAGAGTCCGTTTTTATGTTTTTGAGTCCTCTCGGTTGTCTCCGCTTTCCGTGTAAAAATTCCGAATCTAGAACAAATTTGGTTTCGCTCCCGCCGAGATCGCTCTCGCCGCGGCCGAGCCCGGTTCGTTTTTACGGGATTTCGCGTGTCCGTTTATCTCCGAATGTTTAATCCGTAGGTCCGATAGCGCATGGGAAACCATGTTAAAATTGGTCTACGGTTCGTTTTGTTTTTCTTTCCGTTTGCGAAACCGGGGAAGCAATAATCCGAGTCGGTAATTCTTTCACGGGCGCCGAGAAAATAACCCAAAGAACATGTGGAGCTACAAATCTACGATGGGAAAAGTGATGGAGGCAACACCTTTAAAGCACCATGATGGCTCCGAGAAAATAAATATTAAAAGGTTCGAATTATTCGTGGTATAATGTTGAAGGCTAGGTACTACCTTTTTTGCTTATGTTTTACTATCTTTTGGTTTTATGAACATAAGTTAGTCTTTGCATGAACCTGAGTATGAATCGTAGCCCGGAGTTGGTTTGTAAGATTAATTTTATTAGTGTGGAAGGTCTCGCCCCAAATCGTCTCATCTGTAGAGGGTGTAAGGAAACATGTAGTAGTTGAAGGAAGCAGTGAATAAGGAGTTCCTCGTAGTTCTGTCAAAATCTCATTGTCCTATGCATGAGATTGCTTCTACTGGCCATGGGAGCAACAATTTGTGTAGTTTAAGCATTCGCAATCTAATGAAGACGTTGAGTTTTGAGAGAGCATAATGAAGCATCATTATAGAGGATATGATTAAAATGGGTCCCTAGGACTAAATCTCCTGAGAATTCACTAATTCCTAAAATGAGAGCAGAGGTAAGAGCTTTGTATAAATGGTATGGATAGATACGTTTCCTAGGTCTCACAACCAAGGGAAGGATATTAATCCTCAAAAACGACGAGCCCACCTCTCATAGTGATCAAAAGGGTCAACATCTAGCGATCCAAGAAGGATAACTGACAAGGATACTTTTTGGAAAGTCGAGCTGAGGACTTTAAACTCAGAACTACTTCTTTAAAACCCTTAGGATTTCTTTTTAGGATTTTAGGTTTTGTTTTCTTTGAGTCAAATAAGAGTAACGTGACATATGTTGAGGTTTTTTTATTTTGCCGTGTTCCGATGGCCATTGGGCTAAGGATGTGCAAAATTTTTTTACTCAATATAGGCCACGTGAATTAGAGTTCCGTAGGAGAGTCGAGAAATTGCTAAAGAAAGGAAATTTAGCAATCAACCTTAAGATGGAAGCATAAGAGAGCTTGAGAATTACCGAAAATGTAACGAGAGAATGATTGGTGCGAACAAGAACGTTTTTTGGTCAACTTCCAAAACTTTTTAGAATGGTGATCCGAGTGAAAATCCAAAGTTGTGTGCAATTCGTTCTGCAACTACCCTTATCCTTTCCTTTACACCTTTTCACCCTTCAACCTTTCTATTCTCTCACCATTCTGTCTCACAATTCACATTTCTAACCATTCTTCCATTCCCTCTCTTTCTTTCCATCTATTTCACTCTCCCACCCTAACCCAATTCCTTAACCAATACCCACCCAACACACACTTTCTTACCCACCCTTTATCTTTTCTTACCATCTTTATGTATATCTTTTTCTAAACCCATCATACTCTAAACCTCCATTTGTTTACAAAATACCTTTGTGTTGCGGAATTTGAAATATTGCTCAGTTTTGATGTTTATCTTTTATCATTTTGGTTTTCATGATCCTAGCTGGGGTACGTGTAGCTCTGACCCTAGCTAGTTTTTAAAAGTTTTTTTGGTCTGATCAAAATGCAACTTATCTTTCTACCGGAAGTTTTAAATTTCACACTTCTAGGCCCTTTCCGGCATATAGATGATGAGTTTTGTTCTAAATATCGCACCGATCCGACCTTGTTGATGACGGTTATGACTTTTACGTGATACATTGGGTTATTAGTAATTTCAAGGAGATGCTACATCTCCCTAAGTTGTTGATATCCAATCCAAACGTGAAGAGTCTGCGCTCAGGATCTGATTTATTCTTTAGCCGATAGGTCACATTCAATCTGTTATACCTTACCAAGTTTCTCTTTTACACTGGATTAAATGCATGGTTCATCCAGTCAACCTCGTGTTTTCTCACATGGGGTAATGTTTTTTGATCTTTGTCTTCTCCACCCGGTTTTAAGAATATTTCAGCGGTGGAGAATATAGATGAAGATTACCATCTTTAGTTGCTTGTTTATATTTCTTTCTATTTAGTATTTTTCTTTTTGCGTCTGAACGAGTAGTTTTAACTCTTTGGTTTTCCTTGTCATTGGTTGTATGGAATAAAGTGGCTTAATCTGTTTTTGGATGTTTTATATCTAATTACTGCCACATTATTTTATAACTTCCATTGACATGTTATTAACGGTTTTGTGGAGTTTCTGTTTGGTTTGCTTCAACAGGTTTTCACTGGCTTCTCCACGACGTGCTTGGATTACTCCGATGTTCGCATCTACTTGAGAGCCGTTTCCGAGCTAAGTCTTTTTCTTAAATTCTCATTTTAATTTGTCATTGCGGACAATGACATGTTTAAGTGGGGGTAGGAGACTTAGCTATGATATGTTATAATTGAAAATTGAATGAAACGGTGAAAAATTGAAAAAATTGAATAAATGCCATATTATTTATCTCGTACCCTTAGAATTGTGAGTTCCGAGCTAAGAATTGATAGGAAAGGAACCAAGTTGCATGAGTACGTGATCATTTTATACTTATGTAAACTTAAGGATATTCATGCCAACTATTGCAAGTAGTTATTTATTATCTGATTACTCAAAATGAATCGACGAATTCCGCCCAAATCATAATAACTGAGAAGAATTATGTGTACATTGCGTAGATGATTGGTTATGCAGACCTAGTGTCGATATTTATCTGCTGATGTATTCACATCTTCTGGCCATCAAAGCGGAGTAATAAGCTTGAGAATTATCTGTGTTTTGACAATAAGTTAAACACTGGGCTTGTAGTAACATTACCAAAGTAGCCTCGCGCTTGTGGTAATATTCAATGCTTCCACTAATCCGTGAGAGAGGGATTCTTGCAATGCATACTTTACTTTTAAAGCAAGTTTCTTTCTTGAGAAGTGGTAAAGTTTGAAATGATGAAAATGTGAAAAAAAATTCAATTTTTAAGAGGCTTGAGTATTTTTCTCGGTCTCCAAGTCCAAAAACTTTCTAGATGACGCTCTTGCTTATTGCACCATGTCTTTACCCATTGCGAGGCTTAAGAAGTGGGAATGCTGATGTTGGTAGGTTGAGATTACGAAGTTAGCATAAACTCTAATCTTGCTTCGATTATATAAAACCAAATGCACATGCACACATCACTTCGATTCATAGCGAGTAGTGAATAATGGGTACCTTATGAGCATGACTGGTATGAGTTGACTCGAGCTTCTCACGTAAGTATGATTCGACCATGGCGATTGTTTTCTTGGGGAATGACTTATTGATGCTTTGTTCGGGACGATCAAAGTCTAAGTGGGGGGTAGTTGATGACGGTCAAATTATACCCGTAAAAGTCATCAACGTTGACCTTAAATCGAGATTAATAATATGTATTTTATATTAAATCACATGTTTATATGGATTATTTAATGTTTTGTGATTTATAAAATATAATTTGGTATTTATCCATTTTTATTGGTATTTATCTCGTTTTTATTTATAAATTGATATTTATCCGTTTTTATTATATTTATCCGTTTTATTTAAATATGATTTATTTTGGGATAAATATCTATTTTGCGTATTTGGATAATTATGGAGGATAAATACAAATGGAAGAATTAAATCTCAAGATAAATCAAAGGAAATTCAAGATAAATATCGGATTAGCACGAAAAGATCGGATAAGCATGACAAAAGCCGGCAAACCACTCAAAGATGGCGCCAATGGAGGATACGCATTCTGGGGGCGCATTTTATCTTTTAATTGGAGATCGGCCGGGAGTTATCTCTTATTTGTTTTGACATTTTGAAGTATATCTCTTAATTATCTTGAACCCTATAAATAAAGGCATGTTATACATGCCAAAAACACACTTCTTTACACAATACATTTTTTACACTTCTCAGTTTATAATAAAATCTTAGTTTTTCTTAGAGCAGCTTTTTATGCAAGATCTCGCAATAATGTAAGTTCTTGTATTTATTTGTTCTTAGTTCTTTGTAATTAAGTCCCCAATTATTGTTTATTGTTTGAGGTTGTTCGTTCTTCACCGAACGATGTAGATCTAAGGATACGATATGAGGCAGGTGGGGATTCCTTGTCTATAAGGATCCACACGTCCGATCCGTTATCCGGTGACCTATAGATGACTTTGGTATGATCAACAACCGTGTTTTTAGTAGATCTATATAATTGCTTTATGAATCTCTATTTTATCCGTTACGTATGTAGAAACGCTAAGATTTAGTTTTTCGCCGCGTCAATCTAGCCACGTCTTTATGGTGTGATTGTCCATTTAGAATTTCTTATCTTAGTAGGTATGGCTACGGCTACGTTGCTCGTCCGTTTTAATTAGCGTATGATTAGGAAATACCAATATAGGGCTCCTAGGTCGGCTCATGAATTGATCTTCCGGGACTTTCGGCCGAGATCTAGATCCGTGTTATATTCGGGAATTGCATGCACCTAGTTATACGTAAATCGTAGATTAACATGAGACCGTCCAAGTAATTGTTAATGGGACAGAGACTGATGCGATCGTCTAGGAAGTACGCCTGAACAAAGGAATGTTGCTTAGGTGAGGAATACGGTTAATATCGGCATCCCTAGTTTTGTAAGCGTGCAAGTCATATGAGATGGAGGCCGAAAAAGCGAAGTCACGTGATGTAGCATAGTGATCTGGATGGCCTACCCGGTGCTAGATCTAGTCTAGGGGATGACTCCCGTAGCCAATTTAGAAGAAATACGGATCGGATTAATAGTTGTCGAGTTTAGCTTAATTATATAGAATCTCTAGATCCAAACGATAACTTAATAATTGGGGAGGTTAATTACGTTATGTGTTATGTCGAGTCGTGTCCTTTACTTTTCTTGTCCTTCGTTGGTCGTAGACCGCCTTTGTGTCCTTGATATGAATGATTAGTTGTTTGTATATAAATGACCCACAATTGGTTCCCTGTGGGATCGACCTTGATTCGCTATAGCTATACTACGATGGACCTAGTCCTCTTGCTAGTATTGGTTTATGGTGGTCAAGTATTTTAATTATTACTTGATCTACGTGCATCAGAAACCTCGATAGTGTCAAAGCATAAAATCCACACCGTGATGCCATGTAGGCTCTGGTCTTAAGAATAATTACACAACCGTCACATAGTGTGACACTTAACAGTGTAAGTGGGTCAGTTTAACGTACGCATTCTCTAATACACGTCCACGTACATTCCAAGTGTCTCTACACTTCGATAGACGAGATCTATCCCTGCCCTTAAAGGTATAAGACATCTAATACGTGCTAGCCTGTTTGTACTCTCAATGCCCTGTTTAATAGTACATAAGCCTAGAGACATTTAAGTATCAAACTTATCAAAGTGATTAGAGATCTCAAAAACCACAATCGCCTATCATGGTTTCTCTATCACAGTTTAATACTAAGGACGTTATCAGATAACAATTCATAATTGGTTCTTTAAAAGAACAAATATATGACAACACAAAAGCCATTTATTATATATGTATAATCATAAAGAAATGGTAGAAATGATATGACCCGGTCGGATCCAGTCCAACCCGATTGGGTTTAGGACACTATTTCAACACGGTCCTCAGTTGACACTTCACTCAGCTGACTTCCCAGACTTGAACACTCTGATCAACTGATCATCACCCAAATGACCCCAGATTTAGTTTTGATAGATTCAGATGATTAGATCAAGTCACCTTGACTAACACTTTTTATCTGAACAATTATAGATTTTATCATAAGAAGGAAGCTAGCAAGATGCTATCAAGGAGGTATAGAGTATAGGTTACATAAAGCATATACAAAGTCGGGGGTGATAGGTTTACTTCCATAAGTGTACACCATTTTTACATCATCACCATCTCACTATATATTTTTTACTTGTAAATTTTTCAAAAAGAATCTAGAAAAATTCACAACCACATGATTATCTAGGGTGTAAACATGGTATAGACTTGAGGGAGTGAAAAGAAATAAAGAAGATAGAGATGCCATATGTGACTGTATCATTGGTTCCATTAGATCTAGTGACACCTCACCCAGAGTTTGTTATATTTGTTATTAGATTCTCTATGGTGTAGTAGTATAAGACATGAGATGTAATTCTGGATAATTATTAAGTAATCAATATATCAAATCTTCACTTGGTATCAGAGACACATGGTAGAAGCTCCACCGCCGGAGACTTCATCTCCTTCCATAACTGGAGGAGTAGTGCCTGGATACCCACCATTATCCACCATTTCTTCATCTACTAGCCCTTAGATTGCTACCGGAATCCCAGTTACGGGATTACCATTTTCTCACCCTGGATCAACTCAGCTTTCCGGCAGCTCATTTCTCCCATTCTCCAGTATTTACTCATCAACCTCTTATGCTGGATTGAACTATGGAGTCCCATCTCCAACTCATTCTCAAGCTCTGTTTATTAGACCAGAGAGCTTCATACCAGCTTTTCGATAAGTAATCCTGGCACCATCTCTTAACACTCTTACTTCTGCACCAATCATTTAAATCAAACCACCACAGTCAAATTGATGAGAGAAAACTACTTGCTATGGCGTTACACGATCCTCCCTATAGTGAAAGGCTAAAAACTTGATGGTCATCTTCTAGGCATACTTCTAAGGCCAGGCCTCCTCTCCAATCCGGACATAGAAAAATGGGATTCAGTTGATTACCTATTGCTGGGATGGCTTCTTGGATCCATGACTGAGCAGATATTGACAGAGGTAATTGGGTGTACCACTGCTCATAAGGTATGGTCTACTCTAGAGATTTTGTATAATAATCAATCTGAAGCTTGAATGTTAAAGTATAAAAGTGCTTTAGATAAGGCAGAAAAAAGGTCTACATCTATGGCAGATTACCCTACCACCATGAAATCTTACAGTGACAATCTAACATCTGCTGGGTACCCTATGTCAAAATCAAAATTGATATTGGCCACACTTGGAGGTCTAGATAAAGAATATGAGGCAGTTATAGATAATCTTACAGCTCGGACAGGGTCACTAACATGGCAAGAAGTGCAATTACAACTCATCACACATGAGAGGTTGGCTGCAAGGTTTAATCCCATAAATCCAGCACCTAGAATCCACACTAATCCTAGTGCTCATCTGGAAAACTACTCTGGAGGTTCATGATCAGGAAGGAATAGTCCTAGGCGAAATGGATCAGGACAGAACTCCTTTAAAGGCATATGAGGTGCAAACAACAGTAACAACAGTCAAATTGTTTGTCAACTTTGTGGGAAATGTGGTCATACAGTTGCAATGTGCTGGCATATGTTTGAGACTGATTTTATGCTTGATATCAGTGGTGGAGCTGCCAGACCCAGCCAACCATCAGCCTTTGTAACCAGCCCAAGTACAATAGCTGATAATGCTTGGTATCTTGATAGTGGGGCAGCTAATCATGTGACATCAAACCTGGGGAATTTTGCTCAAAGTTCTGCTTACCATGGTAATGATACACTGATAGTAGGCAATGGTGAAAATCTAGTCATTGCACGCTTAGGACACACTGTCTTTCACACTCATATTGGTCCACTGTTCCTTAACACTATCCTTCATGTCCCACACGTCACTTGAAATCTCCTGAGCCTGTCTAAACTAGTTTCTGATAATGATATTGTGGTTGAATTTACTAATAATGCTTGATTTGTTAAGGACAAGGTTACAAAGACAACAGTTCTTAGGGGTCAGCTCAAGGATGGCATGTATCAGATCATGCCTCTGGACAATGAGTCAGGACAGACCTCCCTTAAATCCAAGAATCAGACCAAAGTTGTTTTACTCAGTCAAGTTCAACCTCAGCCTGCTAGTGCTAGGTCTATGTCTCTATGTCTAGATGATCTAAATAAAGATCCTAATGTATGGCATAGGAGGTTAGGTCATCCCTCTTGTAAGATTTTAAGTTATGTCTTGAATGATTGTACTACTCTGAATTTTAATGAAAAGTTTCATTTTTGTGTTGCTAGCCAATTGGAAAATCTCATGCTCAACCTCATTTGCCCTCAACTACTCATGCTGCACCTTTATTTGACTTAATCCACACAGACATTGGGCCCTGCTCCTGTAAAATCTACTGAAGGATATAGCTATTACATACATTTCACAGATGATCATACCAGATTTACATGGATCTTTCCCTTGAAACAAAAATCAGAAGCCTTATTTGTGTTTATTAACTTTAAAACCCTTGCTGAAACACAATTTTCTGCCAAAATTAAGTGTGTGCAGTCTGACTGGGGGTAAAGTCTGACTGGGGGTGAATATAGACCTTTTGAATCCTTCCTCAAACATCATTGCATTACCTTTAGACACCATTGTCCTCATGATCATGCTCAAAATGGAAGAGCAGAGAGAAAGCACAGACTTATCGCAGAGTTAGGGTTAACCATGCTTGCTCAAGCCTCCATGCCACTTAGATTCCGGTGGCATAGCTTTCAAGCCTCTGTATTTGTCATTAATTGCCTTCCTACACCTGTCATGTGGATGAGTCCGTCTTCTGTGGTGTTTTATGAGCTTATTTTATATCTATTTTGTCGGGAGATGCTCAATTTTAGGTATGTTTTGTATGATTTTCATGTTTTAGGAGCTTGGAAGAGATATTGAAAGATTTCGGGACTTATAGAGAGGTTTTGGGAAGTTTTGTGGAAGACGGGGAAATAGAGATTTCAAAAATCATGAATTTCAGTTTTCGCCTATGTCGGAATCCCGACTACTGAAGAGAAGACAAAGCCTATTAATAATTAAGTTTTATTATTATTATTATTATTATATTATTAAATAAGACATGTTAAGATATTAGAATAAGCATTGGGCTTTAGCCCAACTAGTATTTACTTTTCCTGGTCATTTCGCGTGAGGAGGGGAATATATATTAGGTTTTGGCTGAGAAATAAACGAGGGAAAAGAGAGACAGACGGGGACGACAAAAGCTGGGCGTACCATCTCGTCGGCAATTTTGTTTAATGTAATACTCTTTATTGTTTACATTTTGTTTTGCTTGATTTTTATTTATTTATTATGAATAGCTACGTTTTCTTTCTAGTTCATTAATTGTTAATCCCTCGATTCCGTATGGTTGCGAGATCAAATTGGTTTCTATCCTCGTTAAATTTATAGTATTTACTTGTTTTCTGTGCATAAAGAATCAAGATTGAATAATTGGATTAATTACTATTGCAGAGTTTTTAGTTTAATTGCTTAATCGAATGCCAAAAATCTAATCTAGACGATTGTCACAAAGATTTGATTTTTAGCGGTGAACAACATATTGCCTGCCGGTTCATAGCCCGTATGATTCCTTTTTGTGAAAATAAGTAATCTAGGTTAAAGGTAAACCGATGTGCGTTAATACCCAGAATTAGGTTTGTCCAAGCATTAATGCGACTGTTCTCACCAAACCTTTGGCGATTTTTGAGAGGTGTGCTACACAAGTGGCGATTGCCCTGCTTATCGAAATTAGGATAAATTGGTTGCTTGGTGATTGTCGGTGCTTTTGGAGACAGTGAAATGTTGCTTGGACTGCCAACTGATGATATTATTTCCGAGGAAGATCCAAATGGAGCGGCGGTTATCGGAGTCGGCCGCCCAATCAGAATCAGATAAGCACGCAATGAGAGGGAAGAATGCCAGGAATGGAGTAGTCCATCAGAGATAAGGTGCTTGAGATAGCACAGAATACGTTTCACAGCCATCCAGTGAGCCACTGTAGAAGAATGTATGAACTTACTAACCGTATGAACCGCAAACGCAATGTCAGGGCGAGTAAAGCTGAGGTACTGCAAACCGCCAACAATAGTTCTATAGAGAGACGGATCAGAGCAAAGAGGTCCGGAGTCCAGAGTGAGCTGAGTAGAGAAGGACATAGGAGTTTGACAAGGCTTAGCCTTGTCCATACCAGCACGCTGTAGCAACTGAAAGATGTACTTTCGTTGAGTGCGATAGAGGCCATCAGAATGAGGAAGGACCTCAATGCCAAGGAAATAAGAGAGGGAGCCGAGATCCTTAACCGGGAAATGACTGGCCAAATAAGCAAAAACCTGCTCAACATGGGAAGAGGAAGAGCTAGTAATAATGACATCATCAACATATATAAGTATATAAACATGAGCTCCTGCACGAGAATAAATATACAGAGAAGTGTAAGCCTTCGATCCAACAAAGCCAAAGTGAGAATGTACGTCCGTAAACCGAGAGAACAAAGCGCGAGGGGCCTGACGGAGGCCATAGAGACTGCGACGCAAGCGGCAGGCATAATCAGGATAGTCAGGGTGCACAAAACCCTGAGGTTACTGCATATAAACCGGCTTAGATAAATGCCCATGGAGGAAGGCATTCTGAATATCAACCTGACGTAAAGTCCAACCTTGTGAAATAGCAAGAGACAAAAGCAAACAAATAGTGACTGGTTTGACAACCGGACTGAAAGTCTCATGATAGTCAACACTTTCTGCCTAATGAAACCCCTTGGCTACTAGATGTGCCTTATACCGTTCCGAACGACCATCTGCATGATGTTTAGTTCGGTATACCCACTTATTACCCACAATGTTCATATGAGGACATTTAGGAACAAGTTCCCAGGTGTGATTTCGCAGAAGCGTATCAATCTCCTCTCGCATAGCGTTACGCCAATGAGGGTTTTTAGAGGCTTCAGTATAGGAAGTAGGATCGGTGATAGAAGCTTTGGTGACAAGGGCCTCAGGGAGAGGATATCGAACGTATTCAGGCATGGACAAGGGCTTGAGAGAGTTTTTTTTAGTACATGTTACCATAGGATGAGGTGGAGCCGTGGGACTCGGGGTAGGGAATAGAGTGGAAGCCAGAGCTGGGGAGGGAGCCAAGGCTGGAGAGGATAGAGAAGCCATTGGAGAGGCGGGTGAGAGTGATGTGTAGAAGATACGAGAATGACAAGAATCATGGTAGATAGAGGGACGGTCGGAGAATCCGAGATCTAGAGAGAAGAGGATGTCGGGGTGTACGGGAAGACGGATTCATCGAATACCACATGGCGAGCAACATAGACACGGCCACTGACAAGGTCAAGACACTTATAACCATGGTGAGAGAGGCTATAACCGAGAAAGATACACGATGTGGAACGGAAGTCGGTTTTATGGTTATTGTAAGGGCGAAGATAAGTCCAACAACACCTAAAGACACGGAGGAAGGAATAATCAAGAGGCCGTTGGTAAACCATTTCAAATGGAGTTCTATTGTTAAGGGTAGTAGAGGGAAGGCGGTTTATAAGATCGGTGGTGGTTACAAAGGCATCTTCCCAATAGGGTAAGGGAAGGTTGGACTAGGCAAGCAAAGAGAGACCGACCTCGACTATTTGGTGGTGACGACGTTCAATAGGGCCGATCTGCTCATGGGTGTGAGGACAAGAGAGACGATGTTGAATTTCTAAGGAGGTGAGGAAAGTGGACACACGACGATACTCACCACCCCAATCGGTTTGCATTGATTTTGGTTTAGTGTTGAATAGGCTTTCTATCATAGCAAGAAATGAAGGAAAAATAGTTTCTACAACGGATTTATTTTTCAAGGGATGTAACCACAAAAACTTCGTATAATTGTCAAGAAAACTAATATAATAACGAGATCCATAAATAGAGGGTTTCTCACACGGGCCTCAAACATCTGAATAAATCAAATCCAAATGTGCAGTAGAAGTTAAATCAGACACATATAAAGGTTGTTTATGTTGAAATAGTGTCCTAAACCCAATCGGGTTGGACCGGATCCGATCGGGTCGGATCATTTTTAGTATTTCTTTTTGTTTATACATATATTAAATGACTTTTCTGTTGTCATATACTTGTTCTTTTAAAGAGCCAATTATGAATTGTTATATGATAACGTCCTTAGTATCAAACTGTGGTAGAGAAACCATGATAGGCGATTATGGTTGATGAGATCTCAAATCACTTTAATAAGTTTGATACTTAAATGTCTCTAGACTTATGTACTATTAAACAGGGCAATGATAGTATAAAAAGGCTAGCACGTATTAGACGTCTTCTGTCCTGAAGGGCAGGGACAGATCTCGTTTATCGAAGTGTGGAGACACTTGGACTGTACGTGGACGGGTATTAGAGAATGCGTACGTTTGACTGACCCACTTACATTAAGTGTCGCACTATGTGGCGGTTGTGTAATTATCCTTAAGACCGGAGTCTTCATGGCATCACGGTGTGGATTGTCATGCTTTGACACTATTGAGATTTCCCCTATCCATGGGGCGATCATGCAGTAGTGATTGGGTGTGATACTGAAGCATGCGGAGTATACAGGTTAGTTCATCCGGGAATCGCGTATTCTATGATTGGGATTGAATATCCGAAATGGCCTTCTTATAAGGAATGTCTAGCTCTCGTGAATCTTTGCAATGTGGGAGTAAATGTGTTACTTCGAGAGAGCATGATATTCAGATTATAAGATATGGTCGTTGATGTTTGACACTCGATGAACGACCGCATGAATATTATTATAGCGATAGGATTGTAAGTTACATGGTAACTGTTTCACGTGAAAGGTAGTAGTCATTGCATTTTACTCTTCCGATAATTGGGGGTCACGGTGTGTTGCTAGACGCAATCCCGTGATCGTTAGGTATGAAGGGAATTTTCGTAATTTGCACTTTGTTCCTACGACTAACATATTCGGAAGCCTATCGGGTCACACACATATGAACGTCTAGCCGGATTAAAATGCGGTTATAGTTGATAACCAAATAAGGAAAGTATTTATCTCATACTATAAAGGTTATATTGGTATTTGTTTATTATGAATAAATATAATACAAGATATTAATTATGTTAATTAATTAAATATGTATATTGATATATATAATTTATATATATATATATATATATATATATATATATATATATATATATATATATATATATATATATATATATATATATATATATATATATATATATATGTGTGTGATATACATGTATTTTGTGAATTAATTAATCATAGTATTATATTAATTAAAGAAAATATCAATTCCCAAATTAGTGGGAAGATGCGCCAATTTTAAATCAATGGGAAGATGGGCCACTTTCGAAGTGTATTGGATACATTTGAGTTGTGCAATTTAATTATTAAGATTACCATAATATTAATATTAGATATTAATTGATTTTTAAAAAAATAGATTTATGGTAATAAGATAAGTATAGTCAATATAAGATATTGACAATAACTTGAAAATATTTAATATAGGATATTAAATTAAATGAGATAAATTAATCAAATATATTTTCCTTATTTTACTAGTAAAATGTTTTCTTCCTCTCTACGCTACTAGGGGGTGCCCCATCCATTATAAATAGGAGGTGGGTGTCAAGCTCTTCTGCACATCACAATTTCAAGAGCTAATAGTTCTTGTGAAAAATAGAGAGATTCTTAGGGAGAGATTTAGAGAGAGAAAAGGTCGGTCTAGCAACCGGGTTTTTCTAGTAGCAATCCATTGGTGGATTCCGGTGGGTTGTTCGTGTGGGCTGGCGGTAGAGGCCGAACGTTTGGGCGGCTCCGTGCATCGCTACTCTCCTTAGACGGTCAAAGCGTCGATCTTTTAGATCAAGCAAAGGTAACCACCGTCTATTATCTTATTTTTTATTGCTTAAACGAAGTCGATCCTGGTAAAAGGAAGTAAAATTTTGAATTCCGCTGCGTTCCCACGTAGATTTTCCTAACAGTGGTATCAGAGCGAGCTTCGAGCTTAAGCATGTTAATTTGCGTAGTTAATTTTATCGTGTAAATCACATAATTAGAAGATGAAAGATTTTAGATTCGCAAAACGATACACGAAAAGAAAAAAAGGAGATCTGGTGGTGCTCGGCCGACTGGAGGCGGCACCACCACCGGCGGCTGGTCGGCGGCGGCAGGGCATCCTGTTGTCGGCATCGTTTGACTAGTGAAAGGGTTGTGGATCTCCAAATTTTTGTTTTGTGTATTTTGTGTTTCTATATGGTTCATAGTTGTGTTAATATCTCCTTTGTTTAGTTGTGTCATGTGGCCACTTGAGCCATTGGGATGCCACATGGCATTAAAATAATAATGGCTTTTTCCAAATATTTGATTTGGGAAAAAGCCTAGGTCTAGGCCACTTTCAAAATTTTGATTTTGGAAAGTGGCCAGGCATATCATCTAAAATATTGGCTTTTCCAAATTTTGTTTGGAATAGGCCTAGGCCCTTTTCCAAATTTTGATTTTGAAAAGGGCAAGGGAGATGCCTTTTGGTTTAGGAAACCAAAGTCATCTCTTTTGATTATGAATCAAAAGGAAAAACAAAAGAGACTTAATTTTAATTTTGATTTATTTTTGGAATAGTTCTAATTGATTAAAATTAAAATTGAAATCGTTTAAAATTAACCGTTAATTTTATTTCGATTAAAGTCAATTAATTAATTAAATGTTAATTAGTTAATTGATTAGATAAAATTATTTAATAGATTAAACGTTAATCGATTAATTAAGACGCAAGTAGTTAAATTTTAATTTTATCTTTTTAATAAGATGTTATTGTATGGATTAGATATAGTAGATATAATATGATTATACGGACCCTGATTGATCATGGACTCGACCGATAGGATAGATGTGAATGATTTAATTTTTGTGTTGGTTCAAAAATTGTCCTAGGCCATTATGAAGAACGTGACCTAGTTTAATTTCTGCATTTATCCTATTCCCGTTAGCTCCCCCATAAGCGGCGGGAGTATTTATTTTATTAGATAGAATTAAATGTAACAAGAATGGAGCAGAAGATGCAGACCAAAGAAAGACGAAAATAAAGATCCCATTTGAGAATAGAGCATTAAAGATCCTATTGGCGGTTGCAGCTACCTTTAGATTGTGACCCGCGGTTTCGTCAGATTGTATTCGAAACCGCACCTAGGAAAAATCCATGATAACCGGTTACTTTACGTATTTATTTATTTTGTGCTTGAATTTATTTTATATGATACGATAGATGCATGACTAGGCACGATCTAGATAAATGTGTAGGATGTATGTCTATAGAGATATATATATTATTGATGAGACTATAATTAAAATTAATTAAGTGAATTAATTTGCAAAAATACTTCCACCTCAAAAGAATCAAGTCGAAATTGTCTCCCCACATTATAATGACGGTGAAGAGCCCTTGTTCGGATCCAACTCATCAGCCAAACCAGGGGGTTGACATACCTCGGGTATATCATCATTATCGAGATATGATCATATGAGATCTCACAAATATTGGGGTTATGACTTGATTGAGAATTCTCTTGGCCACCAGCCAAAGCGGCTTCGTTTGGATTTTATAGGCAAGGGTTTGACTACTTCATAAGATGAAAATTGTCAAAGAGTTGACTAGTCAAACAATATGAGTCCTATAGGATACGATTGACAAAGAGTTGTCTACCTATTCGAGTATTTTTCGGCCCACCAGCCAAAGCGGGGGTCGCGGTAGTTTAGTGGGATCTTGTCCACTAAAGAAATTAATAATTCTTGAAAGTCAACTGAGAGTAGTTGACTAATGGGAGCAAAATCGTAAACCATAAGACCATTTTGATTTTGTGTGTATAAACAACAACACTCTTTTATCTTTATTTTTATGTTGTAGGTTTATCAAACTTTATATTTATGTTTGTATTCTCGATTAGTAAAACCAAATTATGACTGTTACCTTTTGAAAAACGTTATCAAATATGGTTAAGTAATTTTAATCTTTTTAAAATAAGCAGTGACACAAGCAATCCCGTTATAGTAGTTGGAGACAAGGAGACTACATATTTGATGGAGTACTCCAAGACTTTAATTATTAAAGAAAAGCGGAAGCTCATGATATTGGATATGATCCAATATGATCATTCAGTCATACGATGACAATTAATTCAAACGTTGGATAAGAATGACCAGACCGAATTTTGGAAAGGTTTGTTGTCAATATTGTAATATTTAAGTATCGACTTAATTCTTTAATCATTGCTTGAAAGGTTAATTAAATAGTCAATGTTTTAAATACGATTCAAAAGGTTAAGCTATTTGATAAAGTTTAGATTTTCTTTATGAAAGAAAATTAAAAACAAAGCTCTTGTGATTTTTCTTAAGTCTTATGAAGACTACACTAAGAAATATTTACAAGTGCTTAAAGGATTAAAAAGGAAAGTTAGGGAAAGTGCTTAAATATAGGACGTATTGAAGCCTCTGTCCTAAGCAAGCACGTTGAGACAAATCTATCTAAACTCACGTCAACTGTCGGATATATGATATCCTACGAGTGTGATTAAATTAGAAAGATTAGTATGGAATACACTGAGATACGGAAAGTGAAGCAAACGTTGCGACTTTTTTGATTTTGTGTTCTGAGTCTAGTAAATTGATAAGGGAACTAAATAAATGTTATTGTGTTCCGGTTCTTATGAAGAACACAAGTTCAGTTATTTATTAGGATTTAGCAGACATATTCAATTGTAAGGAATAAATGTTATTCCGATAAAGTTGAAATGTCACTGAATCTAACATATTAGATTGATGTCACTATATACTTGATATAGTTGAATAATCTCAACTAAATATTTGTATGACTGTTATCCTTGATTTGTGGCTGTTCTAGGCATAGTCTCTATGGAAGGGAAGCGTGTAACCAAACGTCATTCTGATGATGCTGAACCATATGATTAAGAATCATGTGAGTTATACGTATCTTATCCAAAGAGGACTAAAATACCCTTTTAAGAAAATGTTATGGAACATAGAAGATTGACTAGAGCCTAAACATATTGATGTTTGTTGGCTTATGACAATTCATACCATAAACAATTGTTTATCTCTCTCTTGGACTATTTTTAGAAATAGTTCAATGTACTTATTGAAGTACGACAATTCGGAAAGCCCGAAAAGTTCGAGTTAGTACGAGTATGAGATTGATGAGCTACTTAGGAATTAATCTTCAATTGGATTGAAGCAATTAATATCTGGAGGGTGTTTCAGAAGTCGTCTGAAATAGAATCAGATTCTCCCTTGAAGGATACCATCTTTGGGTTACGCAATTAGCTTGTGTTCCTAAAATGGAAACAATACTTTATATGATAAAGGTGTGACGCAAGCCATGCGAAGTAACCCTTACCCGTTTCGGGATAGTGCCTTTATACTTAACCGAGTTCCAATGAATAAAGGTTGAATAAATTCCATATTAGATATGGAATAGGATAATGTCGAATATATCTTAACCGATGATTTGAAGTTGTCATAGGCAAAGTCAGAAAGGCTTGGAGCCTAGTACGACATATGCAACTTTGTGGAATATCTTAGCAAGTACACTAGATAATGTTTACTTACCCACGGAGCAAAACTATTTTTCTCCAAACATGCTGTCTTCTAGAGGAAGCGTTTCTTCCAAAAGAAACAGTGTGAGTAAATAAGATCTGAAAGGAGTTTGAGAACCACAAAGATATATTCAACCATTGGAACGTGAACATGCGCCATATAGTGATGAGGTGTAGAACACTGCTCAGTGCACACAAAAGTTCTATAAGTCCGAGGATAACCTCAAGCCTGAAAGGCTGGTGGTATGTTCATCTTGAAGAATGAATATCTCACGACTTATGAAGGAATGTTTGAAAGGCAAGATTGAGAGATATGGCCAGGAGCCATAATATCTGAATTAGATTCCATCAGAGACAACCAGGTTGTAAACCTAGTCTATCTTACCTAGAGGGAATGTCCCTGAAAGGCTGACATGGATAGTAATATGATTATCATAAGGCTATAGTGATGGCTGAAGGGTACATGGTGTAAACCTTGTTGTTATCTTTATGTTGCCAGCTGAGCCCAGTTCTACTCAGACTATGCTTGTTATAACTTCGTTTCATGGCTATATGATAGTTTTGAAGACGTTGGGCAAACAGCTCAATGTTCATAGACTATAACATGATATGTAAGCCTATTAGATCCATTTATGGACTCAAACAAGTTTCTCTAGACAATATCTTTGTTTGATAATCAAACGAGGTTGATTTAGTCAAAAGAAGGGATATGCCCAATGTGCAAGATGGATAGTGGGAGTGAGTTACGATTTTTGAGTAAGGTATTGGATATATCTCTCGGGAATTATCACCCCATGTCACAGACAATTAATGATTGGTAGTTCAAGGTCTTTATGAAAGCACTTGGATTAGCAGTTCTTATTTTTGGAAATAAGAATCTATATTGAAAGATTTAAGCTGCTGTTGGTTATAGTTTACCTATATAGATGTGATGCTAAAAGAGTTTAGCATAGATCGTGATAGGGGATGCTGCTAGCCGGTGTTCTCAAGATCTATCTATGTTAGGACGTTAGTCCTAAAGATAAGGTGAAAGATGATGCGTATGGAAGGTCTACTTTCCTACTGCGATAGGAACCATCATAAAAACAAGTAATGCCAGATGTTCATAGTCCATGAACCATCATGAACAAGTATGAAAGTAAGTCTGGTGAATGTCGAGGATATTCTTAAACAAGTTAAGGATGGTTTCCTAGTTTATCGAAACTTGGAAGCGAATAAACGTAGATATACAGACATGTATCCTGAGTCTTATGAAGGTGAGTGGGAGCTACAGTCTGGGTTTGCAGTCACTTTGATTAGTTGATACAGTAAGCTGGAAATGTTCTTGCCTATGGGTCACTGTAATTTCTACAACTTAGCCAAAACACAGTAGTGCCACGGAGGCGCAGCGGGAGCAGTACATGGATCTAGAAGGTTCATTCCTGAACCTTGCACGGTTCTTCCACCTTTTGTATATAGCTGATATAGTAAGTGGATTCATTGCTTGAAGCAAGGACTAGGATCTCATCGAAGATTCATGTGTGTGTTGAGGCGGTTCCTTTGACTTGGGCATTTGGAGCATGGTATGAAGATAGTCTGAGTCCCCACGGATAGCGATCCGTTCACGGCAAAGGCTGGTTGCGAGGATTGCATGAGATTCTTGTGTTTCAACTTGGTCTTGTGTGTACGAGTGATTGGTTTTAGGCCAAGTGGGAGATTGTAGAAATAGTGTCCTAAACCCAATCGGGTTGGACCAGATCCGACCGGGTCGGATCATTTCTACTATTTCTTTATGTTTATACATATATTAAATGGCTTTTCTGTTGTCATATACTTGTTCTTTTAAAGAGCCAATTATGAATTGTTATATGATAACGTCCTTAGTATCAAACTGTGGTAGAGAAACCATGATAGGCGATTATGGTTGATGAGATCTCTAATCACTTTAATAAGTTTGATACTTAAATGTCTCTAGACGATGTACTATTAAACAGGGCATTGATAGTATAAACAGGCTAGCACGTATTATATGTCTTCTATCTTTAAGGGCAGGGATAGATCTCGTCTATTGAAGTGTGGAGACACTTGGACTATACGTGGACATGTATTAGAGAATGCGTACGTTTGAGTGACCCACTTACATTAAGTTGTCGCACTATGTGGCGGTTGTGTAATTATCCTTAAGACCGGAGTCTTCATGGCATCACGGTGTGGATTGTCATGCTTTGAACTATTGAGATTTCCCCTATCCATGGGGCGATCATGCTGTAGTGATTGGGTGTGATACTGAAGCACGCGGAGTATACATGTTAGTTCGTCCGGGAATCTCGTATCCTATGATTAGGATTTAATATCCGAAATGGCCTTCTTATAAGGAATGTCTAGCTCTCATGAATCTTTGCAAAGTGGGAGTAAATGTGTTATTTCGAGAGAGCATGATATCCTGTTTATAAGGTACGGTCGTTGATGTTTGACACTCGACGAACGACCGTATGGATTTTATTACAGCGATAGGATTGTAAGTTACACGGTAACTATTTCACATGAAAGGTAGTAGTCATTGCATTTGACTCTTCCAATGATTGGGGGTCACGGTGTGTTGCTAGACGCTATCTCGTGATCGTTAGGTATGAAGGGCATTTTCGTAATTTGCACTTTGTTCCTACGGCCTACATATTCGGAAGCCTATCGGGTCACACACATATGAACGTCTAGCCGGATTAAAATGTGGTTATAGTTGATAACCAAATAAGGAAAGAATTTATCTCATACTATAAAGGTTATAGTGGTAAATTAATATGGTGGTATTTATTTATTATGAATAAATATAATACAAGATATTAATTATGTTGATTAATTAAATATGTATATTGATACATATAATTTCAAAAAAATATATATATATATATATATATATATATATATATATATATATATATATATATATATATATATGTGTGTGTGTGTGTGTGTGTGTGTGTGTGTGTGTGTGTGTGTGTGTGTGTGTGTGATATACATGTATTTTGTGAATTAATTAATCATAGTATCATATTAATTAAAGAAAATATCAATTCCCAAATTAGTGGGAAGATGTGCCACTTTTAAATCACTGGGAAGATGCGCCACTTTCGAAGTGTATTGGAAACATTTGAGTTGTGCAATTTAATTAATAAGATTACCATACTATTAATATTAGATATTAATTGATTTTGAAAAAATAGATTTATGGTAATAAGATAAATATAGTCAATATAAGATATTGACAATATCTTGGAAATATTTAATATAGGATATTAAATTAAATGAGATAAATCAATCAAATATATTTTCCTTATTTTAATATATTTTCCTTATTTTTACTAGTAAAAGGTTTTCTTCCTCTCTACTCTACTAGGGGGCGCCCCATCCACTATAAATAGGAGGTGGGTGTCAAGTGCTTTTGCACATCACAATTCCAAGAGCTAATAGTTCTTGTGAAAAATAGAGAGCTTCTTAGGTAGAGATTTAGAAAGAGAAAATGACGGTCTAGCAACCGGATTCTTCTAGTTGCAATCCATTGGTGGATTATGGCTGGTTGTTCGTGTGGACTAGCGGTAGAGGCCGAACGGTTGGGCGGCTCCATGCATCGCTACTCTCCTTAGACGGTCAAAGCGTCGATCTTTTAGATCAAACAAGGTAACCACCGTCTACTAGCTTATTTGTCTATTGCTTAAATGAAGTCGATCCTAGTAAATGGAAATAAATTTTTGAATACCGCTACATTCCGGCATAGATTTCCTAATAGTTTATAACTCTTAGCTATTTGACACGGGGCACACTCAATATGTGGTGCTTTATTAGGAAAAGAAATAGAAAGACGACGCAAAACTTGACGAAGTACGGGGTACGAGCAGTGACCGAGTCGTTGATGCCATGTGGTGGAGGGAGTGACGGAGGAGGTCGGGCTTGAGCCGGAGGATGGTTGAACGAGGTGGAGAAGTGATAGACTCCATCTTTCACATAGCCTCTAAGATGGACACGACCCGAGTAGTCCTTCAATAGTAAATACGTGTCATGGAATTCAAAGTATACAGAATTATCGGAAGAAAATTTATGTACAGATAAAAGGTTACGAGTAATAGATAAAGTCACCAAAACATTAGACATATAAAAGGTGCATGAAGTAGAATATATAGAAGACGAGCCTAAATGGGAAATTTTTAAACCTGTACCATCGCCGGCATGAACCTAATCAGTACCATTATAAGGTTCAGAGGATAAGTTCAAATTCCTAAAATCCGAAGTAAGGTGATGAGAAGCCCCAGTGTCGGCTATCTAGTCATGATGAGGTTGTTGGTAAGGGTAAGCCGTATAAGCTTGTGGTGGCTGTAACGGTGGTGGACGAGGAGTCGGTGGGTGGGAGTACTCGTACCGGAAATAACATGCGGCTACTGTGTGGCCCTGTTTAGAACAAATTTGACAAGTTGGTGTTGAAGACGGATCATTCAAATATTGCCCAGAATGTTGGGGACGTGGACCTCCACGTCCACAGCCACGTCCCCGACCATGGAAATTATTAGAGCCACGGCCACATTGAGAAGAGGCCTGCTGCTGCTGGTTAGAGGCTGCATAATTCGCCGTGGGCTGCTGGGAGGGAGACGAGATGGTGGTCGAAGGTGGAGAAGCAGCACCGACGGGCTCGTGATGCCGAATTCAGGATTCATTCGTTAATAGCAAGGCGTATACCTCATCAAGTGTAACAGAGGTCCGGGCCGAGATCATAGTCACCAACGAGTCATAATCATGCCCTAAGCCTGCATGAAGATATGTTAAATGGTCGTCAATATTCAACGGATGGCCGGCGAGAGAAAGCTCATCGGCGAGCTTCTTAACACGAAAATAGTAATCAGCAGCAGAGAGTTAATCCTTCCAGGTAGATGCGAGTTCCATCCGCAATTGAATCAATTTTGCCCGACTTTGCGAGGCAAAGGACGCCTGCAACGATGACCAAAGTTCAGCCGACGTGGTGGCGGTGTAAACTTGGGTTAGCACATCTTCGCTTAGGGAAGAGGTAAGCGTACTTAAGATCAGATTATCGGTTTTGGACCATTCTACGTGGGCTAGATTGGGTTGCGGCTGGCCATCATCGCCGGTGATGGTGAGGGCGTTCTGCTTGATAGAGCCGTCGATATAACCGTAAATGCCCTGGCCTTTGAGATAGGGCTGTACTTGGGCCCGCCATAGGTGGAAGTTCTAGCGTGTAAGCTTGAGAATATGAATGGCGGAGGAAGGGGTGAAAGAGGGGTAGGAGGTGGTGGAGTCACCGGAGGTTACAGTGCCGGCGGACATGGTTTACGATGAAGAAGATTGCTAGACGAAGCCCTATTTTTTTGTTTCGTGGTTTGTATTGGTTTTTTTGTATTTGATGCTGTGATGAGAAGACCACATAGTAGAATTCAGAGTTGGGGGAGAGGGGTTTGCCGGTGCAGGAAGAAGATAGGAAGAAGACAATTTTTTTTTTTGTTTAAACAAGAAAGAATCAAGAACGGAAGAGGGTAGGGTTTAGAACCATTGGCGTAACACATGGGAGAGGAAAATAGACCCGCTCTGATACCATATCAAGACTCAGAATATTGTGATTTCATTGATTGATTGAGAATAGATGATTACAAATATATAGGCTTGTGTAACTTAGCGGACAAGCCATAAGAGATCAATACAAAATATTAAACGACAAATAACATAAATATTTAAATTAATTTATGATATCCTCGACAGTTGGCAACTATAACTAATTTATTAAGAGTTCAACGAGTAATACATGCATCAATGATCAGTTGTAAAGATTAAGAGAGAAAATAAATGTTTTAGGTAGAATCCTCTTAAATTGATTTCCCTCATATTATTTGCTTCGTTCTACTTCTAAAATTTGCGCCAGTATTTAATTCTGCATAATTTATGATTTTACACTGAATTTTAAACTTATCCTTCAAAACTTGTTTTTATTAGTGTTCTGAAAAGAAATAATCAACTGTTCCTCATGGGATCGACTCCGACTTACCCCGTACTATTTATAGAGTGAGAAGGGAAATAATTTTGGTGGTTTAATGACACACCAAATTTTGGCGCCGTTTCTGGGGAACGATGCTAAGTGATTTATTTCTTTTGAAATTTTGTATATAGTTCTTTTTGTGTTGTTTTGTATTTTCCTTGTTTGCAAGCATGTCAGGTTACCACTACACAACTCCTATGGCGTATCATGATGTGTATGGATACCGGGTGAATAATTCATATGAGGAGAGATGTTATCCTAGTGAACTGAGTTATCCGGATTAGAGTTACAATTCATATCCACATATTTCCAATCTAGGGTGGACTAACCAATCAAATCACTATTATGGTGACTCACATGTGTCTCATGACTGGTACAATTCTCATCCGTCCATTGAACTTGAGAGTCCGATTCCCAATTCAAATGAATCTCTTGAAGCAATGATGCAGTCTCTTACTACCAATCCAACACAGATGCCCCAAACAGAGACGATAAATCTTCAACAAACTAATGTAGAGTTTCTACGAGAAATTAGGCAAGAGCGTTTAGAGTTCAGAGAAGAGCAAAGCGCATAGGTTCAGAATATGCAAGGGAAAATTGATGAGCTAAAAACTAAAGTGGATTGGCTTAAGGAACAAAAGTTAAAAACATCCTCTCCTCATATATGTTATGACGATGAAGACGATTGTCCCATTATTGATCCGACACTAGAGATGGTTGAAGATATTGATCAACAATAGGGAGAAGAAATACATTCGGTGTTGGAGAATTTAGAGGATAATGTGCCTAAATTAGAGCTACGTCACCCGGAGGAAGTCACCAGGAAACCACTGGAGCCAAAAAGTGTTGAGGTAGTTGTGGACATGCGAGTGAGCGAGAAGGAAATGATCTTTTATGGATCGTTACACGCACTAAAATACTATAGAGGGGGGGTGAATAGAGTAATTACAGGATTATGACTACTTTTTCGACTTAAGATAATTTCAGAGTTTCCACCTACTTTTTAGTTAATTAAATAGGCGGAAGACTATCTAATTAAAAAGAGAAACTAAGTTATCCTAGTTATCTAAGTGATCTAAGTTGCACCTAACAGGATTACAAACAAACTTGTTTTAAATCAGGTTAAGTTATTACTAGCATGCAAGATTACCTAAGTGTTGTGATGATTAGGTGAGAGAACGACACTTAGTAGATTTTATGTTGTTTAACTAGCATGAAATGTCCTAAGGTGTTTCAAAACAAAAACAAACAATCCAAGCAAAACAATCAGTCAAGAATGTTTTACTTGAATCAACCAAGTGTTGAATCCAAGCCAAGCTTAAGAAGAACACTTGAGGTCAAGATTCAAGTATAACAATAAAGCTATACTATAAATCTCTACAGTTACAAACACAATACGAAAGTTTACCCCACCAGAGCCTACAGCTAGGATGGCAAAGATGAAGTGCAGACCGGAGACCTCCAAGCACAGTCCTTCAGCACTCTACTCAACACACACGGTTGTGTGTGTTGCACCACCATGCTAGAAGCAATCCTCCTTGACTTGATGAATTCCAAACAGCAATGCAGAATAGAAACACAACACTCTCTTTCTCACTTATACAAGTTGAAAAACTCAAGTGTAAGAGTACAAAGACTATTCTCACCACATGTTTGATACCTCACAAATGACACTCAAAAACCACTCAAACACTCACTAACAACACCTAATCTACTCTTCAAAATATCAGGCATTAGACTTCTCCTTGAAGTTTTGACTTGCACTAGACTTGCACTTTGAGAGATATGAGTTGAGTATGAGGGGATTGTTTTGACCAAGGGATTTTCAGTGCTTTTCTTATTAGTTAAGGTAGATGGTCATATATATACTACACACTCAACAGAAGTGTTAGTAGATTTCAGGAGATACAATAAGTTAGATTGACCAGTCAACATAATAGAACAAAAGCAACGGCTAGAACAAGAGAACAGACATGTCACGGGTTGAGAAAAGAACATGTCCTAAAGACCACAGAAAGCAAAGAACTGCAAAATACAGACTCTTTTACCTTGTGCATTGTGTGAGTAAGATACAACATTATAAAGGACAAAAGGCGAGTAAGAAAACATGACAGATGCAGATCAAAAAGATTTACTTTTATATGAAAACATGCGACACACATAAAAGGATTTAACCTTTACTACGAACTTTATTCATGCATATATATATATATATATATATATATATATATATATATATATATATATATATATATATATAGAAAAAGAAGACAAAAGATTCGGACACAATATTGAACACAGAACTCGACATTATACAGCCACAAGAACTTTGATTTATATGCAATTAAACATAAAGATTGATCCTTATTTTATATTTCGAAAACGAGACAAAAAAGAGTTTCAGAGAGTAGTTTAAAAAAAATCTTCTAAAATCAGTGATCAGAGAGAAAAGGCTTGACCTTTATTTTATCAAAACAAAAATAACACATTAACAAGAGCATGCATTTAACAGAAAGAACAAATAACCCAAAAGGTTTAGCCTTTTACCAAAAATTGTTGAGAAGAGGTAAAAGGGTTTTTTTGGCCATCATTGATTAGGTAAAAACACCATCATCGTCTCAGTAAGTGTAGCATAAAAAAGATACCTATTTTCATACCTGTGTTGCATTACCATCCTCAGATCTGACCAAAAATGGGACCTATAGGTTGCTTTACCTTCACATGTATGTCAGTGGTCATTGGAGCCAAAAAGCTTCTCGTTTTATTGTAGTAATAAAAATCGAGCCAGAAAAGAGACAAGAGTTGCAAGAGAAAGGACAAAGATTTTCTGTAAACACATAAAGGAGAGGATGTGATTTCCATAAGAGAAGAAATTATTCATAAAACTGCAATCGAGAAATAGAGATAGCATGGAAAAGTGTTGAAGAAAAATCTGGAAATAAGAAAGAGAGAGACGTTTTCTTCACAAAAGAGGGGAGAGACGTTAGAAAACTGAAGGAATTCATGGAGAGACAGAAAAGTCGGATGCATTATACAAGGAGATAAGGAGGATAATATTTGAGAGAGACGTTATAGTGGTAAGAGTCTTGGAGAGTGTATTATTATTGGGAATAGAAACAAGGAGGTAAATATGTTGTGGCAATTAAATGATAGAGATTTCTAGGGAAGCAAGTGAGGAGGCGACATATATTTAGTAAAACAAAAGGTATCATATTTTCTTTAAAAAAATTAGGTTAAGAAAGGTTGGGCCATATAAAGATGAAAAGGGCCAGATAAGTTAAATAGAGAAGAAAGGACCGACCATCATTTAATTTATGAAATAAATTATCAAGCCTTATATATATTTAGCCCAATTGATTTAATCTAATACAAATATGCCATAACATAATAATATGTTTGCATACTTGATCAAATTAAAAATTAATATTGCCATAAAAGTGATAAGATAGAAGTCACTTAATGTGTACAACATAAAGTTGCCATCACATGTTATGAATTGAATTTTATCACTAATTTGCAATATTTCACATTGTATCATAGAGCTATAAATTAATCATCTACGATGTGATTAGTGTACCTGCAAGAAATGCTCGAGAAAAGTGTTAGTATACGAGATATAAAATAATTAACACATATTAAGGATAATTATGAAAATTATTCAAACTTACCAAAATGAGGGCACAACAATTCTCCCCATTTTGAATAATTTTCAAAATACCCTTAAACTTTTAAAAAACTCCCCCTAAATCTATACTCCCCCTACATATGACTTCTCCCTCTTAGTTTGAAAACTTAAGCAAATGTGGTAAAATTTAGGAAGGAATCATATGTAGATCACTACGAAACTTTTCAAAAGGCGCTTGAGGAAGCGGCTTAGTGAAAATATCCGAAACTTGTTGGTTCGTAGGCACTAACTCAATAGAAATAATACCATTTTGCACGTGGTCACGTATAAAATGATACCGAATATCTATGTACTTAGCCCGGGAGTGTAAGATGGGGTTTCGTGACAAGTCAATGGCACTGGTACTATCACAATAGACTGGCACGGAATAAAAGGTAACACCAAAATCTAAAAGTTGTTGTTTGATCCATAGAATTTTGGCACAACAACTCGGCCTCGGTAGTACTAAGAGCAACACTAGGTTGTTTCTTAGAATACCAAGAAATGAGTTTATCACCTAAGAATTGGCACGTTCCACTCGTGCTCTTTTTATCGATCCTACAACCACCATAGTCGGCGTCACTAAAAGCAAGTAGTGTGAAAGTGGAGGCCTTAGAGTACCAGAGACCGAGTGTGGGTGTGTGTCTAAGATACCTAAAAATATGTTTTACCGCATTATAATGAGATATCTTAGGATTAGCTTGATAATGTGCATACATGCACACATAAAACATGATGTCGGGTCTAGAAGCAGTGAGATAAAGTAGTGAACCTATCATGCTACGGTAGATGTGAGAGTCAACGGTTGACCATTCTCATCAAGCTCAAGTTTGAGTGACGAACTCATAGGAGTTGTAGCCGGTTTTAGATTTTCAAACTTGAACTTTTTGAGCATGTCATTAACATATTTCGTTTCACTAATATGTGTGTCATCGGGTGTTTGTTTGACTTGTAGACCAAGGAAGAAAGTGAGTTCTCCTATAGCCGGTATTTCAAACTGTGAGGCCATGAGTGATTGAAATTCTACACAAAGTGGTTCATTAGTAGAGCCAAAAACAATGTCATTGATGTACACTTGCGCTAAAAGAATATCGGACCCGATTGACTTATAGAAAAGAGTGTTATCTATATGTCCACGAGAAAAGACATTTGAGGTAAAAGTGGAAGAAAGCATATCGTACCAAGCTCGAGGGGCTTGTTTCAAACCGTAGAGTGTTTTCTTGAGATGGTAAACATGGTTCAGATGAAGTGGATCTTCAAAACCGGGAGGTTGTCGAACATACACTTCTTCCTTAATGTAAACATTCAAAAATGCACTCTTTACATCCATTTGAAACAATTTTATATTATAAGCTGATGCAAAGGCAATTAAGAGACGAATAGCCTCTAGTCTAGCAACTGGTGCAAAGGTCTCATCGTAGTCAATTCCTTCCTATGGAAGACTTATTTTTAGGTAAGGGAACAAGTTCCCAAACATTGTTACGCTCAAATTGGTGTAACTCGTCTGGCATAGCCGATATCCAGTCAGTATCAAGTAATGCATCTTTAATGTTTTTAGGTTTTATTTATGACACTAAGGCATGCCATGGTGAAAGAGAAGGATGAATAGTGGACCTCCAGGTGCATATACCAGCATTAGGATCTCCAATTATGAGATATTGTGTATGGCAGCGATCCCATCGTCGATTAGATGAAGCTGTTGGCATGTCAGCATTTTCAGCATTATACGATTCAAGCTGATCTTGTTGTATTTGGACTATTGGACAAGAGTTTTGGACTGTTTGACCAGAATTTGTTTCTGTGGGAGCGTGAAATTATGCAGAGGGGGTTGGATCAGGATATACATTCATTGCAGCAGGCAAAAGATCAGATTCATCATCCATTTGCATATTTTCCAAGTCTTGTTCTAAAGATTTAGCATTCTCAACAACAAGATTAGTCATGGAAGTAGATTCAAGAAAGGTGACATGGATGGACTCAATGATATGCCGATTACTTGGGTTGTAGCATGTATATGTCTTAGAGTTTTCTGAATATCCCACGAAAATACACTCTATAGACTTAGATGCAAACTTATCCAAGTTATCTTTGTCATTGAGAACGTGACATTTACAGCCAAAAACGTGAAAATAACTAACTTTTGGAGGTTGGCCTCTCAACAAATCATATGGGGTTTTGTGCAGTGTTTTACGAATAGTTAAACGATTAACTATATAGCATGAACTAGAAACAGCTTCAGCCCATAAGAAACGAGGCCAGTTAAATTCATTTAGCATTGTTCGAGCACGTTCTTGGATGGTACGATTTTTGCGTTCCACTACGCCATTTTGTTGTGGAGTTCGAGGGGGCTGAGAATTCATGTCTAATACCCGACTGTTCACAAAAGTGAATAAGTGGAGTATCCGAGAACTCACCTCCTCTATCACTCCTAATGGTTACAACCGTTATATCATAAGTGTTTTGTTAATTGCTTCACAAGAACTTCAAATGCCGAAGCACTATTACTCTTATGATTCAAAAGCAAAACCGTGTATAACGAGAATAATCGTCTACTACAACAAGTACATATGACTTACCACCCATGCTTTTAGTTTGGATATGGACAAATAAATCTACATGCATTAGTTCAAGAATCTAAGAAGAGGTAATGTCATGCTTACACTTGAATGAGGTTCTAGTTTGTTTTCCTTTGATACAAGGCTCACAAATTTCAAACCCAATTAAGTCTAGTTGTGGTAAGCCACGTACCAAATTCTATTTGCACAGTTTTGGATGGTGGTGATACCAACATGACCCAACTGTCTATGCCGTAGGTGAATGTTATCATGCTGTGACACAAGACATGTTATGGAACAATCTGTCAGCTTGTCCAGTTCGATCTTATAAATATTATCTTCTCTAGGACCGGACAACACAAGCTCACCACTATTGTTCCTTATCTCACAAATAGATTCATTAAACATAATATGCATTCCAGTATCGCAGAGTTGTGTGATACTGATTAATTTATATTTTAGGTCACTAACGTAAAGCACGTTATTGATGATTAAGGACTTAGGATTACCTACTGATCCTTGGACAAGGATTTTCCCTTTACGACTATCACCAAAGGTTACCATCCCACCAGATGATTTGGCCAAGTATGAGATGAAAAGGTCTTTGTTACCGGTCATATGCCTAGAACAACCGCTGTCCAAACACCATTTGGTGTTGCTGTCCATTCCCTTAAATTTAAGGCACACCTACAAGCAAAATGGAAGCTGAGGTACCCTAAAGTCTTTGGGTCCTAAAAGGGGTTAGACTCACTTAGGTAAGGTACCCTTTGGTACCCAAACCTTCTTCATTTTAGGCATTTTAGGAAAGCTGTTAGAGCCAAAAGAACAACCAAAAGCAGCACTGCCGGTCCAATGAGCTGGTCTAAGTAACCCAAAATAAAGACAATGTGGATAAAGATAACCTTGACCAAAACGGTTGTTCTCATGGATCCATGTATGAATTGGGGCCATGCGTGGACGCATATGAGTGTAGTTGGGTGCCATGTGTACCTTATAATCATGGAATCTAGATGGATGCTGATATGCATAAGATGGATGCTGAAAATGAGGTGCAACATACCCAGTCTGAAAGTTAGGACCTCTAAGAGTGGTGTTCCTAGTATCCCTTCTATCATACTGAAATGCGTGAGACATCCTAGGTGATGCAGCATAGTCAAAATGAGTTCTAGTGTAATCAGTATGCTGTGTGGCGTGTGGAAGTGTAGATTGAGCGTATTTAGATGATTTCTTGGAGGTGGAAGAACATGTAATATTAGATGCTTTCTCTACAATGATGGGTCTAGGCTCATAGACTTTATCTTTACCACTGGAGACAAAGACAGAGGGTTTGGCTGGAATATCATCCAAGGGAGATTGAAAGCCAAGACCCTTTTTGTCCTTTGGGTCTTTGAGAGATGAAAGCTGCTCATCAAGCTGTTTAAATATGATGTCAAACCTTTGAATGGTCTGTGTGAGCTTAAGCTTCTCATCTTTCAACGACTGGTTCTCCTTGAGCAAGCTTTCTGCCCTTGACTCCAATTCAGCAATAGTATTCAGGAGAGGGCATGTAAGCTTGTCATTTTCTTCTACTTCCTGTTTCAAATCATTAATTTCAGATTTCAGATACAAAGTGCGTGCAGCTAAAACTTCAGACAAATGATACAAAACATCTTTGGTCGGAGAGATATTTTCTACCTCTGTGTCATACTCATGGTCCGAATGAGCCATCAGACACAGATTGTCCTTGGATATGAAAATATTGGCCTGTTCACTCTTAAATGAGCCTGGATCAGACTCAGCTTCAGAGCTGTCGTCCCAAGCAGCAAGGCCTTTGAACTTTTGACCTGAATTCTGTTTAGTACGTGCTATATCGCTAGATCTAAATTTCTTAGGATGGGGACAGTTAGCTTTAAAATGACCTTTCTGATTACAATTATAGCATTATTTTTAGCAGAAGAGGATTCATTTTTATGAAGCACTTGAGGAGCTGAATGACGACGAGTTGCTTCCTTCTCATGTTTTGAAAATTTCCTAAATTTTCAAACCAGAAGTGCAATCTCCTCATCGTCATCTTTGCTTTCGCCCAAGGCAGTCTTAGGTTTGATTCTAGGAACTTCAGCTTGAAAAGCCACATTCCGTGCACTTCCCATTACATGTTTACAAGAATTCATTTGAGCCTCATAGACAAGTAGGGAACCGATCAATTCCTCTTTTCTGAGAATATCCAGGTGTTTTTCCTCAGCAATAGCTGTGGTCATAGGATCCCACTTGATCGCATGTAAGTCGCTTAATACTAGTAAGAGGACTATGTCAATCGTAGTATAGAAAGGGCGAGTCAAGGTCGATCCCATAGAGACCATTATTCAATAATGCTAAACACAACCACAATTTATAGGTCAACCGGATAGGGGTGGTCATTGACCAACATAAAGGAACAGTAAATAAAAGAGATGCAAATAAACTAGTTGTCAAACATATATTGGAAAGGCATTAACCAAACTATTCATAACTAATCTCCCCTTAATCCTTATCTGATCCATATTTGTAATTAAGCTACGGGTGCACCTCCTAACCATATCTACCTTGACAATGGCAGTAGACAATCTATACGCAAGCTACCCTCCTTAATTGGTCCTTAATAGCCCAAATGCATGAAGAACTAGAATTGCCGGTATTGAGCGTTAACCCATACCGCTAACCCGCCAGCTATCGATAATGACTAGCACGTCCCTAGGGTCCATCAAGACAATGTCCTGATTAACACTTCACTAATAGTCCTTCATGTAAATTTACGAATTACGAATACTAGATTGGCCAGACCTATTACTTGTTTTAATTATTCCTGTCGATCAACGTAGCTCACGCCGAACCACACAATTAGGGTTTACTAGGTATTCAGATCTAGCGATAAACACCGTCGCAGATCTGAAAAGCGCAACCCATAATTCTGTGTATAATATAAACGAATCGAATAATAAAGATTAAGGTTCATTTAATTAATTCATCGATGATTAAATGCAAGCATAATCTAGATCTATCACAAGAACAATCATGAATCTAAGAAAAAAATAAAACATTGGAATATATCTTACCCATAACGAAGAACAGATCTACTGTTTTATTCTCTCTCCCTCCGGCGACTCAAGACGATCCATGATGATCGTAAACCAAGCACAATTCAATAATGAAAGACTGATGATTTAATTGCAAGAAGAAAAGAAAAAAATAAAACAAGACTTTATTCCCAAAATACTACATTACTGCTAGTTGATGAAGAACTAGAAAAGAGATGAAGAATGAATGGAATTGATGATGATTCCAATTTCGCAGCTCTAAATGGCGTTATATAGGTGTATAAACCGACTTAGGGGTAAACCCAATCCTTGGAGGACAAGAAAATGCATCTTTGGAAGATTCTGGGGCTCGGTAAATGATGGGAGTCAACTTTACGTGATTCCGGTGCATTTCCCACCCCCGTTTACCACATGTTTAGCACGTTTTTGGGTTATTTAGACCGTTTTCGGCATGATATCGTGAGTTCATGGCACGGGGAGTGAATCCGTCACTTTGATGGATTATTACCCCTTTTTGTTGATATTAACCCTATTCCCGAGCACTTTTACCCTCCGGAATTGTTTGGATGTTTTTGGTCGTTCATGATGTTGTAGGGTATTAGTGTCTTGAGGACCCGGAAGGTGATGATTCATGGTGAAAAGCATGATCGAGGCAAGAGAAGAGATCAAAAGGGAAGAAAAGTTGAAGTTTCGGAGCAAATAGGGTTCAAACGCGCGTTTGAACCCCCAAACGGGCGTTTCAGAAGCCACCTATAAATGAAACGCCAAGTTCATCCTCCCAAACGTGCGTTTGAGGCCAGAATTTTGTAGATTTTCCCCCACCTATAAATACCCCCCTTAGACTATTTCATGAAGGGAACCATTCTCTTAGCAAAACCCTACCCATTTCTTAGCTCGAATTTTGTAATAGCTTAGAATACATTCTCTTAGCTTAAATCAGTATAATCTTAGCTTAATCTTTCCATTTCTTAGCTCAGATTTCTACTTCAAACACTAAGACACCATCTTTTAATTAGTTCTTCATAGTGTACTTTTTGGATCTAAATTTCGAAATTCTCACTTCTATGGTATATTTCTTCCTTCTTTCACTTATTATGTCTTTAATTTACTGTTTATTTTATGTTTTAACTAGTATAATGAGTAGATAATCCCTTTTCATAGTCGAATCATGTGAAATTTGGTGAAATCACCCTTTGCGTGACGAAATTGGGAGTGGGTAGTGCTTTTTATTGTTTAATCTTGCTTGTTTCACGTCTTAGAACTTATTATAACATCGCTAGATTAGATTGATCACCTAATTTAGTAATCTCACATACCAATCTTACATATGTATTTTGCGGGGAGGTATGGGAAAAGAGGTTCTAAGATCGCGGCGTAGACTCGGCTTAGTTGTTAAGCCCGAGCCCAATGCGAGGTTACTCGTTTTTACGTTTAAGCGGCTCTAGTGCATAGCATGTCTTGTTAGTGAATCTTCTTTAGGGAAGGGTAGTTAACTTGGCATAAGGTGTTAGGAGAGAGTTGTTCAGACCTTAGCACCGGACTTAGGAGTACGCACCCGTGAAATGGATTGCGAGAGTTCGTTTGTTATGATGCACACTCTCGGTTTTGTCTACCCTTAGGTTTGAAACTAGCTACTTTGATCATGGTTCGGCTATGTCCCTTAGTATAACATTAAAAACCGAGTAGTTAGTCTTCTTTCTTCCTTTTCTATCTTTAGACTCGTTAGTAAAAATCACCTTAGTGTCGTTGTAATACACAAGCACTTTAAAAAGATTGATCACCTAGACTAAGTAACACGTTCGCTTTGGTACTCACAAACACTCCTTTGGGTTCGACCTCGTACTCCTGTAGATATGCTTGCAATCGACCCGGTACACTGCCGGTTAGAGAGTTAGTTTGCCCATGGTTTCGAGTCTTTATAAATTGTTTTTGGAAGGTGAATTTTAGCCCAATCAAAATGGCGCCGTTGCCGGGGAATTGTGTGCTATTTGTGATATCTTGTAAGTGAACCGAAAGCTTAGGCCTAGGTTGTTTTTTTTTTTTCTTGATGATGGTTTTTTGTTGAAAAGTCACACCACCTATTGCGGTGGTGGTGGTGACTAGATACCGTGATTGTGTTCTTGTTGTTTTCTGAGATCTTACAGCTTGAGCTTAGATGGATGGATTTTTCAATCAATACTACTCACCTGAACAACAATACCCATACCAACCTCAGGCACCTGAACAATGTTATCAACAGCAGTTCATGCCTCAGCCTCAGTATCAACAGCAGAGTAACCAAGGTTCATGGGCTTATCAGTGCCCTAGTGCATACCGAAGTCAAAATTATGGTTATTCAAGTTATGAGCCACAACATTATGAGGGTTGTCCGAACCCTAGTGCTTATCAGGATTACGGTGTTCATACTCAACGCGTTGATAGCTTCACCCAGATTCAGCCACTTGATCAAAGTCTGGCATGGCAAGAAGCCTACTACTCACCTCCAATGAATCAAAGTTAGTATGATCAGTTTCCCCACATGCCACAAGAAGGCTTCACCGACATTCAAATAGAGCAGTTGATTCAATTCAACGAGAGTTTTATTCAAATGAACAAAGATATGCAAGAGTTCAATAGAAGCTTTGACTCCGACATAATAAATCTTGAAGATGGGATGGGGCAATTGATTGAAAAGAGGAGGCATGAGAAAGAGGAAGAGACATGTGCAATAGAGGTGGTCCGGGATGATGATGTTATCACTGAAGAAGTTCAGGTTGAGAGTGAGGTTGATAATTCAGTTTGCTATGATGAGATTTCTGAGCCAGATAGTGAGTTGGGATTGCTCATAGTGCCACCTCCAGTTGCGATATTTGATTATGGCAGGTTTCACGTTCTACCTACTGCACCTTCACCCCTTGAGATGAAAATTGAAACCTTGGTGGAGTGTGTGATGGAACCGACCATTGTTATGACTGAGCAAGAATTCTTTGGTGATGAGAATAGCTCATTTTGGGATGAAGAAGAAGTGCAAGATTTGGAGATGGAAGAGGTGCAAATTTTAATAATTACACCGCCTCCCGAAGAAATGCAAAATGATGACCTCGAAGGGTGTATGATAGATTTGAGCACACTGTTTGATGAGATAGAATTAGAGTCGGAAGAGAAGTTGGGATCGCCCATTTCACCATCACTCCCAATTGAAGTTTGTGAAGATGTCATTATGGAGTGTGTGGTGAAACCTCAAGAGATTTATAAGCCATCTATGGCAGAGCTACCGACAGAGTTGGATATTATTAGCATGCCGGTCCCGGATTATTACACTCTTCCACCTTGTGTTGATGAGTATTATGCGATCGATTTTGTGTACTCACCGGTAGATGGAGCTCATAGAATTTGTAAAAGGGGACAACTACCATGGAATGGCAATTACAAGAAGAAGGCAATGAGAGATTTTGACAAAAGAGGATTCCCGAGTTGGGAAAAACTAGCATCGTGGGCAATGAGAGGTAAGTTTCTAGCGAATTCGGTTTTCATGATGCTTGCTATTTTTAGTCTTATTGAGTTGTTGATCTTTTTGAGTTCGGATTTTGGTTGATGGTTGCGGTGCTACTTGAAGTCGATGCTAACGACGTTAAACAAAGCACTTCTACCTTTTCTCGCCTGTGCCAATAATATAACTTCGAAAAAAATTGGCATTGTATAAGTCATCCCGTCGAGCCAACGACACAAAACAAAGTCGCTTGGGGGAGGCAACCCACCTTTTTGGTAGTAATAATGTGTTTGGAGTGGTCTTTGGGTGCAAGAGGGGAGAGTTTTGTCTTAAAAGAGAGGTTGGGGTGATAATTTCCTTTTGGTTCCGGCTCTTGTACGTATACGGGGATTTTTTTATGTGAGCCTCTATGGCCTTATTTTATGCGTGGATGCTCTGTGTTTCTTTTGATTATCTTTACATCCAGTGCGTTTCCCGTCTAGTATGGTTGATAATTGTGGCATGGCTTCTACCTTTATAACTCATACCTATTGCTATCCTTTGGCACGTGGACTTTTCCCGTGCATGTGTTTGCTTTGTTTTCTGTCTATAGGGCTCTAGGTGCTCGAGATGGACATTGAAAGAAGATGTCATGAGATTTCTAGTGCGCCTTTTTGCCGGGTTTTAAAACAGCTAAGTCTTTTACTCTTGTTATCTCTCACACACTGAGGACAGTGTTTCGTTTAAGTGTGGGGTGGGAGACTTAGGCGTTTTCTTGTTTTCGTTGTTAAATGTGCTTAATATGTGGTATGCTTAGCCTATGACTAGGCTCGAGTCGATTTTTGGGTACTTTTTAAAATATTTCAAGGGTTTTCAACACCGTGTTGTGTGTGTTATTTTCACATTCGAGTGGTGACCACCTTAGTAGGGACCCCGAACGTGTACACTGCGGTTTCAAGACGATCCATGAAGATCGTAAACCATGCACAATTCAATAATGAAAGACTGATGATTTAATTGCAAGAAGAAAAGAAAAAAATAAAACAATACTTTATTCCCAAAATACTAAATTACTGCTAGTTGATGAAGAACTAGAAAAGAGATGAAGAATGAATGGAATTGATGATGATTCCAATTTCGCAGCTCTGAATGGCGTTATATAGGTGTATAAACCGACTTAGGGGTAAACCCAATCCTTGGGGGACAAGAAAACGCATCTTTGGAAGATTCTGGGGCTCGGTAAATGATGGGAGGTAACTTTACGTGATTCCGGTGCATTTCCCACCCCGTTTACCACATGTTTAGCACGTTTTTGGGTTATTTAGACCGTTTTCGGGGTGATATCGTGAGTTCATGGCACGGGGAGTGAATCCGTCAATTTGATGGATTATTACCCTTTTTTGTTGATATTAACCCTATTCCCGAGCACTTTTACCCTCCGAAATTGTTTGGATGTTTTTGGTCGTTCATGATGTTGTAGGGTATTAGTGTCTTGAGGACCCGGAAGGTGATGATTCATGGTGAAAAGCATGATCGAGGAAAGAGAAGAGATCAAAAGGGAAGAAAAGTTGAAGTTTTGGAGCAAATAGGGTTCAAACGCACGTTTGAACCCCCAAACGGGCGTTTCAGAAGCCACCAGCTTGATCAGAGTTCAACCTCTCTAAATGCGCATTTCAAACTGCCATAAACGCGCGTTCCAAGTCCTCCAAACGCGCGTTTCAACTTCCTAAACGTGCGTTCCAGTTGAAGATCAGACAAGAGCCTACCCAGAAATGAAGCGAAACGCGCGTTTGCCCTATGCGAAATGCGCGTTTGAAGATGTGAAACGCCAAGTTCAACCTCCCAAACGTGCGTTTGAGGCCAGAATTTTGCAGATTTTCCCCCACCTATAAATACCCCCCTTAGACTATTTCTTGAAGGGGAACCATTCTCTTAGCAAAACCCTACCCATTTCTTAGCTCGAATTTTGTAATAGCTTAGAATACATTCTCTTAGCTTAAATCAGTATAATCTTCGCTTAATCTTTCCATTTCTTAGCTCAGATTTCTACTTCAAACACTAAGACACCATCTTTTAATTAGTTCTTCATAGTGTACTTTTTGGATCTAAATTTCGAAATTCTCACTTCTATGGTATATTTCTTCCTTCTTTCACTTATTATGTCTTTAATTTACTGTTTATTTTATTTTTTAACTAGTATAATGAGTAGCTAATCCCTTTTCATAGTCGAATCATGTGAAATTTGGTGAAATCACCCTTTGGGTGACGAAATTGGGAGTGGGTAGTGCTTTTTATTGTTTAACCTTGCTTGTTTCACGTCTTAGAACTTATTATAACATCTCTAGATTAGATTGATCACCTAATTTAATAATCTCACATACCAATCTAACATATGTATTTTGCGGAGAGGTATGGGAAAAGGGGTTCTAAGATCGCGGCGTAGACTCGGCTTAGTTGTTAATCCCGAGCCCAATGCGAGGTTACTCGTTTTTACGTTTAAGCGGCTCTAGTGCATAGCATGTCTTGTTAGTGAATCTTCTTTAGGGAAGGGTAGTTAACTTGGCATAAGGTGTTAGGAGAGATTTGTTCAGACCTTAGCACCGGAATTAGGAGTACGCACCCGTGAAATTGATTGCGAGAGTTCATTTGTTATGATGCACACTCCCGGTTTTGTCTACCCTTAGGGTTGAAACTAGCTACTTTGATCATGGTTCGGCTATGTCCCTTAGTATAACGTTAAAAACCGAGTAGTTAGTCTTCTTTCTTCCTTTTCTATCTTTAGACTCGTTAGTAAAAATCACCTTAGTGTCGTTGTAATACACAAGCACTTTAAAAAGATTGATCACCTAGACTAAGTAACACGTTTGCTTTGGTACTCACAAACACTTTTCCTTTGGGTTCGACCTCGTATTCCTGTAGCTATGCTAGCAATCGACCCGGTACACTGCCGGTTAGAGAGTTAGTTTGCCCACGGTTTCGAGTATTTATAAATTTTTTTTGGAGGGTGAATTTTAGCTCAATCAGTAAATCGCGGGTAACTCCCGATTTACCGAGGGTATTTTTGTCTTTTTCTTTCTGCCGACTTAACTTGGAATACCCTAGGCCCAGCTTTGGTATTTGGACCATAACTTGGCTTATGTAACTCTGATTTAAGAGATTCAAAGTGTGTTGGAATCCTTGTTTCAAGACCTACAAATTTGATGCAGAAGTCCAAGCCCAATTCGTCTTGTAAAGCTTTGGAAACTGCGTTTCAAGAACACTAATCAGATTCTCGGGTCCAATCTTCGCTCGAAACACTTCAACCTTCAGCTCCGTTCAGTTCTTTATCCATTGACTCTTATATTCAGCCCAAATGATGCTCCGAACACTCGTTCATCTGTCAATAAAATCATGGCACACATAGTAGCTTCTATTTCTAGCAAATAACACATAAAATACACGGTTACTACGCATAATACCAATTTAGTCACCGCAGATGTGGCTTAATCACATTTAGCTAATTAACTCATGATTTCATACATATTATCACCATTGAGAACATAAATCCGGGGTAGATTGATGGTAAAATATGATACCAAGTTGACCGTCATCAGAAGAGGATTACAGTTATAGCATTTATTTTCAGCAGAAGAGGATTCATTTTTATGAAGCACTTGAGGAGCTGAATGACGACGAGTTGCTCCCTTCTTCTGTTTAAAAAATTTCTTGAATTAGTGCAATCTCCTCGTCGTCATCTTCGCTTTTGCTCAAGGAAGTCTCAGGTTCGATTCTAGGAACTTCAGCTTGAAAATCCATGTTCCGTGCACTACCCGTTACATGTTTCTGAGAATTCATTTGAGCCTAATAGACAAGTAGGGAACCAATCAATTCCTCATTTCTGAGAATATCCAGGTCTTTTGCCTCAACAATAACTGTGGTCTTAGGATCCCACTCGACAGGCAAACACCTTAATATTCTCTGACAGAGTTTTGCATTTGTGAAGTGTTCACCTAGTGACTTAAGTTGATTGACAATACCGGTAAATCTTGAGTCCATGTCACTAATTGATTCGTTAGGGTTCATCTGGAATGTTTCATATTCATGCATGAGCCTACTGATTCTAGACTTCTGAACATGAGTAGTGCCTTCATACCTCATGCACAGACTATCCCACATTTCTTTAGCATTGTTGCATGAAGCTACATAGTCACATTCAGATTGACTAAGTGCACCGGAAAGAATGGATATTGCTTTGGATTGCAGTGCAAAAAGTCTCATATCTTCTAGAGTTTAGTCCTTTATTTCCTTATCAACCTCAATCTCAATGTCATCAGCCTTAATGGTTTTCATTGGAGTGTAAGGACCATCCTCAATACAGAACCACAGTTGGAGGTCGATAGACTCCAAATGAAGTCTCATAGCATGTTTCCAATGACCATAATTTGTAGCATCAAAGAAGGGTGGTCTAGTGCTAGACATACCCTCTCTCTGGGGCCGATTCTACCTGGAAGAAGCCATGCTAACATATGTTATGATTTTTTTTGGGATGATGAATGAAATGCAGATTACAATGTAGAGATGCACTAAGATACTAATGTAGTGATACAATGCAAGTTATCCTAACAACTACAATGATTACAATGCAGTTTTAGACGATCCTTAATAAACCATGACACAAAGACAAGAAGTGGATTGTGTGTACAGTCGAATAAATGTAATGAGTGGTGTGTGCACCTATGTATGTTGCACACAGATAGTTATCTGAGTAGACTAATTTGAAGTTCAGAATATAAGGGTGAAGTTGAGGAACCTAATCACAGTTACACTAATGAGCAGGACAGCAACAAGCAACAAGCAACAACATAGTGAAACAGCAAGAGAGAAGCACACAAATAGAGCTATAGCAAACACTACACAAATAGCACAAAAAGCAACATAAGATCACAACAAAACAGCACAGAAGCAAGACAACTAGTGACCTTGCTCCGATACCAATTGTTGGATCGTTACGCGCACTAAATTACTCTAGAGGGGGGTGAATAGAGTAATTACCGGATTATGACTACATTTTCGACTTAAGATAATTTCGGAGTTTCAACCTAGTTTTTAGTTAATTAAATAGGCGGAAGACTATCTAATTAAAAAGAGAAACTAAGTTATCCTAGTTTTCTAAGTGATCTAAGTTGCACCTAACAGGATTACAAAATTAAATCAGGTTAGGTTACTACTAGCATGCAAGATTACCTAAGTGTTATGATGATTAGGTGAGAGAACACTTAGCAGATTTTATGTTGTTTAACTAGCATGCAATGTCCTAAGGTGTTACAAAACCAAAACAAACAATCCAAGAAAAACAATCAGTCAAGAATGTTTTACATGAATCAACCAAGTGTTGAATCCAAGCCAAGCTTAGAAAGAACACTTGAGGTCAAGATTCAAGAATAACACTAAAGCTATACTATAAATCTCTACAGTTACAAACACAATACAAAAGTTTACCCCACTGGAGCCTACAGCTCGGATGGCAAAGATGAAATGCAGACCGGAGCCCTCCAAGCACAATCTTTCAGCACTATACTAACCACACACAAGGTTGTGTGTGTTGAACCACCAAGCTAGAAGCAGCCCTCCTTGACTTGATGAACTCCAAACAGCAATGTAGAATAGAAACACAACACTCTCTTCCTCACTTATACAAGTTGAAAAACTCAAGTGTAAGAGTACAAAGACTATTCTCACCACATGTTTGATACCTCACAAATGACACTCAAAAATCGCTCCAACACTCATTAAAAACTCCTAATCTACTCTTCAAAACATCAGGCAGCAGACTTCTCCTTGAAGCTTTGACTTGCACAAGACTTGCACTTTGAGAGATATGAGTTGAGTATGAGGGGATTGTTTTGACCAAGGGATTTTCCGTGCTTTGCTTTCTTTAGTTAAGGTAGATGGTCATATATATACTACACACTCAACAGAAGAGTTAATAGATTTCAGGAGATACACTAATTCATATTGACAAGTCAGCATAATAAAACAAAAGCAACGGCTAGAACAAAAGAATAGACAGGTCACGGGTTGAGAAAAGAACACGTCTAAAAGATCACAGAAAGCACAGAACTGCAAAATACATACTCTTTTACCTTGTGCATTGTGTGAGTAACATACAACCTTATATAGGACAAAAGGCAAGTAAGCAAAAATAAATGGACAAGTGCTGTGAGTAAAACAATTAGAGACTTAGAAAAATATTATTTAAAATATATCCTGGGACAATACATGACAGATGCAGATCAAAAACATTTACTTTTATATGAAAACATGCGACACACATAAAAGGATTTAACCTTTACTACAAACTCTATTCATGCATATATATATATATATATATATATATATATATATATATATATATATATATATATATATATATATATATATATATAGAAATAGATAGAAAAAGAAGACAAAAGATTCGGACACAATATTGCACACAGAACTCGACATTATATAGCCACAAGAACATTGATTTATATGCAATTAAAAAGAAAGATTGACCCTTTTTTATATTTTGAAAACGAGACAAAAAAGAGATTCAGAGAGTAGTTTAAAAAAAATTCGCCTAAAATCAGTGACCAGAAAGAAATGGCTTGACCTTTATTTTATCAAAACAAAAATAACACATTAACAAGAGCGTGCATTTAAGAGAAAGAACAAATAACCTAAAAGGTTCACCTTTTACCAAAAATCATTGAGAAGAGGTAAAAGGGTTATTTTGGGCATCATTGACTAGGTAAAAACACCATCATCATCTCAGTAGGTGTAGCATAAAAAAGATGCCTATTTTCATACCTGTGTTGCATTACCATCCTCAGATCTGACCAAAAATGGGAGCCAGAGGTTGCTTTACCTTCACATGTATGTCAGTGGTCATTGGAGCCAAAAAGCTTCTCATTTTATTGTAGTAATAAAAATCCAGCCAGAAAAGAGACGAGAGTTGAAAGAGATAGGATAAAGCTTTTCTGTAAACAGAGAAAGGAGCGGATGTGATTTCCATAAGAGAAGAAATGATTCAGAGTACTGAAATCGAGAAACAGAGATAGCAGATTTGTTTTATGGAAAAGGGTTGAAGCAAAATCTGGAAATAAGAAAGAGAGAGACGTTTTCTTCCCATAAGAGGGGAGTAGTAGACGTTAGAAAACTGAAGGAATTAATGGAGAGACAGAAAATTCGGATGCATTATACAAAGAGATGAGGAGGATCAGATTTGAGAGAGATGTTATAGTGGTAGGAGTCTTGTGTTAGGTGTAGTGCCCGAAAGACAATTATATAATTGTTTTAGGACAGAATTAATAATTCATCTTATTATATTCATGTGTGCTTATAATTAAGACACTACTGAAAACCCTAAATACCTCGTTTATGTAATCACATAACTCAGTGTATGACTATACACAAGAGGATTGAGTTAGTGAGATGTACTTAATTTTAACTTAGCCCGTAGCGTTGATTAATCTGAGTATGGGTCTCATGATTAATATGATAATAATGCGTCTAGAACACTTTAGGTGTGACAGTCTTATACGGATTTGTCGGTAATAGGGTACCTAGTGGGGCATTTATATATGATGATAATCATATAGGGCTGGACCGATTTGATTTGAGTTCTCGATATAATTCCGTAATCGAGAAGTCTTATTGTTGGTCCCTTGGAAAGGCTAACACAAGTTTAGAGGGGGGGTGAAAAAACTTGTCACCAAAAACTTATCCTGAGCTGGAAAAGCCCCAGGAACTGAGTTTCTCCAAAACTCAAACTGATCTCCAGTTCAGTATTATTCCTGTCCCTTAACTTGTGCGGAGTTCAGTTAGCTCAACTGAGTATAAGTCAATGCTGACTTATATTCAGTCTTGTTAACTGGCAGCGGATAAATAATAGCCTTTAGTGCAATAGATGTGTGAATAGAAATCTAGACCTTCTATGTATCAATTGCGTACCGACTCGATTGTCCGGTGTTTCTTTGAGTGATAATGCAATAAAGAAAACAAACACAAATGCATAAAGTAAATGAACACAAGATTTGTTTATGGAAGTTCCGGGTGGTGTAATCCCGTACGTCTCCCCTTCTCCTGTGGTGTAGGAGGTATCACTAGAATCTTGAGATAACCGTTACAAAATCCTAGCACTATGACGGTCCTTCACGACACCCTAGTTTCACTGTCTACACATAATGAAGAAAGGTAAGATTGCTCCCTTCATTCTGCACACTGATCTTTCGGAGGTGGAATTGCTCCTTCACCAGCTCACCACTAACACCAACACACAGTCCGAAGACTGCACCAACAGCTGTGGCAACCAAGTTGCAACCGTATGAAGAAAGGTAGAATTGCTCTCTTCAAACTATGCACAGCCAACCCTTTTTCACAAAGGTTAGGTTTAAAATTAATCAAGGATTAATTCAGTGAGCTGTCTGATTCTTCTGGATCTGGCTTTGTAGCTCCAAGATGCCTTCTTTCCCCCTCAATGGGTTACTGGATCTTTCTTTAAAGTCTTCAAGGCAATTCGGTTGGCTTCCCCTTTTTCTAGATATATATGATCTGATTTTTGTGGATCTAGATTTGGATCTTTGAATATGTGCTTGTAAAGCTCTTTTTCTGATCCTCCTCTCTCTCTTTCCTTCAAGTGATTCTCTTGTGTATTTATAGGGGTGATGTAACGGTCACTAGCTCTTGTAGCCGTTACACTTGTCGTTTAGCCAACGTTCACAGGTGCGATCTTTTGTCGTATTGTCAGTTTAAATTCAACAAGGCCTTAACTCAGTTTTCTACTCTTCTTCAAAACTGAGTACCTTAACATCTTACTTTAATTGACTAAGTCAGAGTACACCATTCAGTTCTTCTTTCTTGGTAACTGATAATCTTTGTCCTTATGATTATTCAGTTTTACATGATCTATAACTTAGTTTCAAGTCACCACAGACTTGCCTGAATCCTGACTTATCACGACTTAATCAGCTTCTAACTGAGTTTGCCACCTCAGTTCTTCAGTCTTCTGTAACTGAGTCTGTGTCCCTCAGTTCTTCAGTCTTCTAGATAAGCCAACTGAGCCTGTGTCCCTCAGAGATCTTATCTTCTTCAGTTCTTGCATAACTGAGTTTGAACCCTCAGTTTTTTACGTGCATATTCAGTTTTCTTGCTATAACTCAGTTTTCTTGTTGTGACTCAGTTGTTCGCCTAGTTCCTATTCTATTACAATGCTTGTCTGAAACAACCTATACAAAGTTCAGACTCTAGATAGAACTTATACATTTATCTCTAGACCATTTCTTGCTTCTTCTTTCATTGAGCACTATAACAGTTAGTTACGACTTCATCATCATGGGTTGTAAGTGATTTGTCTAATTACGTGACGAATCATCATCAAAACACAAATAATATTTCCAACAATTTCCCCCTTTTTGATGATGTATCATAACCCTCCCTAAAAGCAATAATAAAAGAATATTGCAAGAAATCATAACAAAACAAATTAAGATAGCAAACTAGAACCGCCAAGTTTATTACAAGATTCAAATTGAAACAAACTGAGTTAAAAACTGAATAGATTACATCTTTTCTTTTTCCAATGCTATTATCTTTTCTCCAAGAAAAATGCTTCTCTTAGTTTCCAGAAGTCTCCTTTCTTTTCCTTTTTCAACTGATTCCCCATCTCTAGGCTTACTCTCCAGATATTCACTGATCAATTGATTTGCTTCTTCATTGTTGTTGTTTCTGAGCTTGATCAAAATTTCTTTAATCTCTTCGTTCATCAGCTTCTCTTCTTCTTCTGATATGAGATTTGATTCCTTCCTTTCAATCTTTTCAGCTTTTCTTTCTTGTTCCAATTTAGCTTCCCCCTTAGTTATTGTCTCTCCTGCCTCTAGTCGTTCTTTCAGTCTGATACAGATTGCAAGTTTCTTCATTATATTGAGCACAACTTTGACTGCGGTTTCTTCATATTCTTCAGTCCTTGTTTTTGTGAAGGTCTCTTCTGGAGTTAATTCCTCAATCAGCCTATCATCTTTTTCTTCATTGAGTTGAGTGGTTAACAGATCAGCATTTATCTATTTGTCTTGTTCTTCCATCAACTGTTTGGCCAGGAATTCTTCAGCTGTTTCAGCTTTAGCATCGCTTCCACCAGTACCAGCTTTATCCTTAACTTCATCACCAGCTTTATCTTCCCCCTTGTTTGAAGATAAGCGATAGCAATCTTCAAATAACTTACGGAGGGTGATGAGGTTAGAGTATTCGTTCAATCCTGAATAATGAGATCTTCCAATGAAGTCATGTAGATCGTAAAGCTTCTGCTGTAGGGTGTGCATTACGCTATCAATGATCCCTTCCACATTTTTCCTTCTTTCAGCTTCAGCTTCTTGATGATGAGATTCTTCAGTTGCCAATTTGCTTGTAGATGCCTCATGAACTTGTGATGAGGAACCGGTTTCAGGATAATAAAAATGAGTATCATGAACTATCAGTTCCTTTTCATACTCAGCTTCGCAAAATTCAGCGTCTTCCACGGCTTCTCTCTGCTCTTCAGTGTACTCCCCATACATCTTAGTTGGAGATTCACTATCTTCAGTTTCTTCATCACTTCCTTCGCTTTCTTCACTTTCCTCAGTTTCATCCTCAATTTGAATTACATACTCAGTTTCAGTTTTCTTTGACTGAAACTTGTTCCACATCCTTTTCTGTCTTCTCAGGGTTCTTTCGTCTAGATTCACAGTTCCACTTGAACTAGAGTCTGAAACTTCACTCCATTCTTCTTCTTTAGTGATTTTTCTTTTCGTTGTCCCAGTGGACACGGATTTGAGTTTTGCTTTGGTTTCTGTGACTTTTGAGATGGAGAAATGATCTAGTATCCTTTGCACTAGATAAGTAAATCCCTTTCTCAGTAAGAACATTTCTCCAGTAGCTTTTCTTCCTTCGAATTTCTCGTTCTCTTCTGAAATTTGTTTTATCAACTGATTGAGAACAAACTTGTTCCAATCCAGTTTCTCTCCAAACCAAATAGCATAAATCATCTTCATTTTATCTGTTGAGAGAGTGTAGAAATTTCGAACATGACCAATGACGTTTCTGGTCAGAAGTATCGTCAAGATTGCAAATTCTCTCTTTTGTTGATAGATGGAGCCAATGAAATTCTTCTCCTTCTTGTTGATTGCAGTGACACTCCAAAGTTTGCCTTTTTCTTCATTCCCAAAAGTGAAAGATGAATATCCTCCGATTATGTCTAACCCGAAGACAAGTGAAAGCAAATGTTCATCAACAGTAAAGCTTTTATCTTTAACAATCGTTTTGAAGCCTTTTCCATTGTTGATGATTTCAGCATTCCTGTAGAAATCTCTGATGCCATCTGGACACAAAGTAGTGACCTTTGTATCAATCAGGTTCTCCAATCCTCGAATCTTTTTGATCTTTTGTGCAATTTGGATTGAAAGAGTGGAGTTTGAGAATTTTTGACAAAATTCGTCTAGGCTTGTAGTGATTCCTTCATCAATGTTGTAACGATCCATGGATTTCTGATTTGAGAATTTTTGGGGGTGGAATCTTGAAAGTTTTGAAGTTGATTGAACAGGATTTCATCAAGATTGCGTCTATCAATCGTTTTCAAAAATGAGAGTCGTATCACAATCAATGGGATTTTGTAGGGATGGGCTTCTACTTTTTCTCCCAGATTGACACGTGGCTTCGAGTGATTTGTCATGTCAGCCCAAACGTCAGATGGTAGCTGGAAAGTTTTCTGCTTTTGACTAATTTGCCCTTCATCAGCTTTTGCCTTCTCAGTTTTGTATAGAAGTCAGTTTTCTGAAGATTATGCAATATAGACTGACTTTTCCTGCAAAACAGTTTAAGTTTTCTTCGGTACCCATTTCTTTTTGGGTCCGGCTGGGTTAGTTACTGAAGTATTACTTTCAGTTTCTTGTTGAGAGAATTAAACCTTCTCAACTCTTTTCTAGATAAACCATTTCGCTCAACCTTTGTTGATTTTTTTAAATTTAACATTTTTGTTTTCTTTGTGTAATCTACTAGGTCTTCCAGTATCTTGATTTCTAAAGTTTACACTTTTTGAAGTCTCAAGACTGGGTAGGGGTGGGGGATTATCATTGCTTTTGTCAAATTTACTAGACATTAATCTTTCAGCTAGATTTGACACCTCAGTTTCAAGAAACTCATTCCTATCTTTTGCTTTGTCAAGTTCTCTGTCTTTTAATTTTAGTTCCAACGTAAGTTTTTCAGTTAACTTGACAAGATCAGAGTTTCTCAGACTGAGTTCAGCAAATCATAACTGATTTGAAGAATGTACCTTTCTTTTGTTGCTGTGATGAATCTTCTATATCAACAACCACCTGCAACAACTTCTTTCCTTCTTCTTTTGAGAGGTCTCTTAGTGATGGAACTCCTCTGGATACGTTAATATGAACATTGAAGTTTGTATTCACATCATCACTGAGTTGAGGTTCTGGATTTGTATGTAAATTTGTCGCACTGAACCTTTCAAACATTTGATCCTGAAAATCAGATACATTTTGTAAGCAATTAGTCAGGGGGTGAGTAAGCCAACTTCTAACTCTAGATGTAGACAATGAAACTAAGTGTTTTACAACTGATACAGTGAAGGGTCTTCAACAACTGGTTGCTTTGAACAAATAACTGATGCACAGTTATCTCCTTGAGCAGTAATAACTCGGATCTCCTCCAAAAGGAATATTTGCTCCGATACCAATTGTTGGTCCTTTGGAAAGGCTAACACAAGTTTAGAGGGGGGGTGAATAAACTTGTCACCAAAAACTTATCATGAGCTGGAAAAGCCCCGGGAACTGAGTTTCTCCAAAACTCAAACTGATCTCCAGTTCAGTTTTGTTCCTGTCCCTTAACTTGTGCGGAGTTCAGTTAGCTCAACTGAGTATAAGTCAATGCTGACTTATATTCAGTTTTGTTAACTGGCAGCGGATAAATAATAGCCTTTAGTTCAATAGATGTGTGAATAGAAATCTAGACCTTCTATGTATCAGTTCTGTGCTGACTCAGTGTTTGCTGAGTGATAATGCAATAAATAAAACAAACACAAATGCATAAAGTAAATTAACACAAGATTTGTTTATGGAAGTTCCGGGTGGTGTAATCCCGTACGTCTCCCCTTCTCTTGTGGTGTAGGAGGTATCACTAGAATCTTGAGATAACCGTTACAAAATCCTAGCACTATGACAGTCCTTCACGACACCCTAGTTTCACTGTCTACACATAATGAAGAAAGGTAAGATTGCTCCCTTCATTCTGCACACTGATCTTTCGGAGGTGGAATTGCTCCTTCACCAGCTCACCACTAACACCAACACACAGTCCGAAGACTGCACCAACAGCTGTGGCAACCAAGTTGCAACCGTATGAAGAAAGGTAGAATTGCTCTCTTCAAACTATGCATAGCCAACCCTTTTTCACAAAGGTTAGGTTTAGAATTAATCAAGGATTAATTCAGTGAGTTGTCTGATTCTTCTGGATCTGGCTTTGTAGCTCCAAGATGCCTTCTTTCACCCTCAATGGGTTACTGGATCTTTCTTTAAAGTCTTCAAGGTAATTCGGTTGGCTTTCCCTTTTTCTAGATATATATGATCTGATTTTTGTGGATCTGGATTTGGATCTTTGAATATGTGCTTGTAAAGCTCTTTTTCTGATCCTCCTCTCTCTCTTTCCTTCAAGTGATTCTCTTGTGTATTTATAGGGGTGATGTAATGATGGAAGGTCAAGTTAAATTACTAACTCGATGCCTAAATAACCACTAGCAAGTGAACTAGGTTCAATCGCAGTATAGCTAGATAGAGTCGAGGTCGATCCCACGAGAATCAATTTGTGGATCCTACTTAAATAGTCAACTAATTACCTCGTTGAACAAATACGGTCTATGACCAACATAAAGTACTAGGAAAGAAAAACACACTCAAATATATAAACAACATGTAAACACATAACGTAATCAAGCGCCAATTATAACCATAATTATTTGGATCTAGATAATTTATATGACAACAAAACTCATCTACTATTAATCCGTTCATATCCCCTTATATTGGCTACGGGAGTCATCCCCTACAACTTGATGTAGCACCGGTAGGTCACTATATCACTGTGGTATTGTTACGTGACTTCGCCTTTTGGTGCCTCCATCTCATATCACACGCTTACTACTCTAAGGATGCCGATATTAACCGTACACCTCGTCCAGGCAACATTCCTTTGGTTAGGCGTACTTCCTAGACGATCACTCAAACTCTCGTCCAACTAACACTTACCAAGTTATAGTCTCATGCTAGTTTACGATCTACGTGTATCAAGGTGCGCGCAATTCCCTAATATAAACCTACCTAGATAATCTTTGAAAGTCCGAAGATCAATTCATAAGCCTACTAAGAGTTTTATACCGGTATTTCCTTTTTACACATTTTAATTAAATCAAGTGAGTGACGTAGCCATAGCCAAACCTGCGAGATAACGATTCAATTAAGCTAACCTAATCATAAAGACGTGAGCGATTAACGGATGAAAACGGGTTTGCTAACTCTCGGTCGACCGAATAGGTGCTCTCGGTCGACCGAGTGACACCTCTCGGTCACCCGAGAGTCTAACTCCCAGATTTACATCCCCGAACATATTTCTCAGCGTTTCATATACAAATCGGATTATATAGCGAATTATCAGGACATCATATAAACTAATCTAAATACACGTAAAATAAACACACAGATTCATCCGTAGATGTTAGGTAGAGGACGTAGGGTTTGGGATCCTTATAGACAAGGTATCACCGCTGCCCTAACGTCATATCCTAGATCTACATCATCTAGATATGAATACCTACTCAAATAATCAAAGCATAATTGGGAAATTGATTACTAAAAAGAAAACAAGAAGATAAACTAGGGCTTACATGTTTGCAACCCTTGCAACCTCCACAAGCCTAAAGAATCTTTATGTGTTTATTTGTAAGTATGAAATAATGTTGATGAATGCCTCTTAAAAATACAAAGGACTTGTGTTTATATAGAGCCTCAGCCGTCATAGACAACCGACTTAAAAAATGCCGACATTCTGAACCCTAACCGACTCAATTAATGTGCCGAACTTCCTTTGGACTATAGGCCCACTCGGTCGCTGAATGCATGGGCTCGGTCGACCGAGCCTTACATGCTCCCTGGCTTTCTCCTCTTTTCTATCTTGGGCCTCCCGAACTTGTCTGTGATCCATCAAAGCTTTTCCGAAGTCCACCCATGTGCTCCCAAATGAGTTACTACAAATATAACGTGAAATACAGTCTGTAGTATCAAATAATATAATAAAATCTCTTAATACATAATAATGAATCGTAACTCTTGACATATGTGAATTAAGCGTATTACGACTTATTATTACTCTAATATAGCTCCTTTAAACTAGAATCGGGGATAAAGGTCATAGAATAATGGGCACAAAATGACCGTTATCATGTAACGGTCACTAGCTCTTGTAGCCGTTACACTTGTCGTTTAGCCAACGTTCACATGTACGATCTTTTGTCGTATTGTCAGTTTAAATTCAACAAGGCCTTAACTCAGTTTTCTACTCTTCTTCAAAACTCGAGTACCTTAACATCGACTTTAATTGACTAAGTCGAGTACACCATTCGATTCTTCTTTCTTGGTAAGCGATAATCTTTGTCCTTATGATTATTCGGTTTTACATGATCTATAACTCGGTTTCAAGTCACCACGGACTTGCTCGAATCACGACTTATAGTCACGACTTAATCAGATTCTAACTGAGTTTGCCACCTCAGGTTTTCAGTCTTCTGTAACTGAGTCTGTGTCCCTCAGTTCTTCAATCTTCTAGATAAGCCAACTGAGTATGTGTCCCTTAGCGAACTTATCTTCTTCAGTTCTTGCATAACTGAGTTTGAACCCTCAGTTTTTTACGTGCATATTCAGTTTTCTTGCTATAACTCTGTTTTCTTGTTGTGACTCAGATGTTCGCCTAGTTCCTATTCTATTACAATGCTTGTCTGAAACAACCTATACAAAGTTCAGACTCTAGATAGAACTTATACATTTATCTCTAGACCATTTCTTGCTTCTTCTTTCATTGAGCACTATAACAGTTAGTTACGACTTCATCATCATGGGTTGTAAGTGATTTGTCTAATTATGTGACGAATCATCATCAAAACACAAATAACATTTCCAAAAATTTCTCCTTTTTGATGATGTATCATAACCCTCCCTAAAAGCAATAATAAAAGAATATTGCAAGAAATCATAACAAAACAAATTAAGATAGCAAACTAGAACCGCCAAGTTTATTACAAGATTCAAATTGAAACAAACTGAGTTAAAAACTGAATAGATTACATCTTTTCTTTTTCCAGTGCTATTATCTTTTCTCCAAGAAAAATGCTTCTCTTAGTTTCCAGAAGTCTCCTTTCTTTTCCTTCTTCAACTGATTCGCCATCTCTAGGCTTAATCTCCAGATATTCACAGATCAATTGATTTGCTTCTTCATTGTTGTTGTTTCTGAGCTTGATCAAAATTTCTTTAATCTCTTCGTTCATCAGCTTCTCTTCTTCTTCTAATATGAGATTTGATTCCTTCCTTTCAATCTTTTCAGCTTTTCTTTCTTATTCCAATTTAGCTTCCCCCTTAGTTATTGTCTCTCCTGCCTCTAGTCGTTCTTTCAGTCTGATACAGATTGCAAGTTTCTTCCTTATATTCAGCACAACTTTGATTGCGGTTTCTTCATCTTCTTCAGTCCTTGTTTTTGTGAAGGTCTCTTCTGCAGTTAATTCCTCAATCAGACTATCATCTTTTTCTTCATTGAGTTGAGTGGCTAACAGATCAGCATTTATCTGTTTGTCTTGTTCTTCCATCAACTGTTTGGCCAGGAACTCTTCAGCTGTTTCATCTTTAGCATCGCTTCCACCAATACCAGCTGTATCCTTAACTTCATCACCAGCTTTATCTTCCCCCTTGTTTGAAGATAAGCGATAGCAATCTTCAAATAACTTACGGAGGGTGATGAGGTTAGAGTATTCGTTCAATCCTGAATAATGATATCTTCCAATGAAGTCATGTAGATCATAAAGCTTCGGCTGTAGGGTGTGCATTACGCTATCAAAGATCCTTTCCACATTTTTCCTTCTTTCAGCTTCAGCTTCTTGATGCTGAGATTCTTCAGTTTCCAATTTGCTTGTAGATGCCTCATGAACTTGTGATGAGGAACCGGTTTCAGGATAATAAAAATGAGTATCATGAACTGTCAGTTCCTTTTCATACTCAGCTTCGCAAAATTCAGCGTCTTCCACGGCTTCTCTCTGCTCTTCAGTGTACTCCCCATACATCTCAGTTGGAGATTCACTATCTTCAGTTTCTTCATCACTTCCTTCGCTTTCTTCACTTTCCTCAGTTTCATCCTCAATTTCAATTACATTCTCAGTTTCAGTTTTCTTTGACTGAAGCTTGTTCCACATCCTTTTCTGTCTTCACAGGGTTCTTTCGTCTAGATTCACAGTTCCACTTGAACTGGAGTCTGAAACTTCACTCCATTCTTCTTCTTCAGTGATTTTTCTTTTCTTTGTCCCAGTGGACACTGATTTGAGTTTTGCTTTGGTTTCTGTGACTTTTGAGATGGAGAAATGATCTAGTATCCTTTGCATGCACTAGATAAGTAAATCCCTTTCTCAGTAAGAACATTTCTCCAGTAGCTTTTCTTCCTTTGAATTTCTCTTTCTCTTCTGAAATTTGTTTTATCAACTGATTGAGAACAAACTTGTTCCAATCCAGTTTCTCTCCAAACCAAATAGCATAAATCATCTTCATTTTATCTGTTGAGAGAGTGTAGAAATTTCGAACATGACCAATGACGTTTTTGGTCAGAAGTATCATCAAGATTGCAAATTCTCTCTTTTGTTGATAGATGGAGCCAATGAAATTCTTCTCCTTCTTGTTGATTGCAGTGACACTCGAAAGTTTGCCTTTTTCTTCATTCCCAAAAGTGAAAGATGAATATCCTCCGATTATGTCTAACCCGAAGACAAGTGAAAGCAAATGTTCATCAACAGTAAAGCTTTTATCTTTAACAGTCGTTTTGAAGCCTTTTCCATTGTTGATGATTTCAGCATTCATGTAGAAATCTCTGATGCCATCTGGACACAAAGTAGTGACCTTTGTATCAATCAGGTTCTCCAATCCTCGAATCTTTTTGATCTTTTGTGCAATTTGGATTGAAAGAGTGGAGTTTGAGAATTTTTGACAAAATTCGTCCAGGCTTGTAGTGATTCCTTCATCAATGTTGTAACGATCCATGGATTTCTGATTTGAGAATTTTTGGGGGTGGAATCTTGAAAGTTTTGAAGTTGATTGAACAGGATTTCGTCAAGATTGCGTCTATCAATCGTTTTAAAAAATAAGAGTCGTATCACAATCAATGGTATTTTGTAGGGATGAGCTTCTACTTTTTCTCCCAGATTGACACGTGGCTTCAAGTGATTTGTCATGTCAGCCCAAACGTCAGATGGTAGCTGGAAAGTTTTCTGCTTTTGACTAATTTGCCCTTCATCAGCTTTTGCCTTCTCAGTTTTGTATAGAAGTCAGTTTTCTGAAGATTATGCAATATAGACTGACTTTTCCTGCAAAACAGTTTAAGTTTTCTTCGGTGCCCATATCTTTTTGGGTCTGTCTGGGTTAGTTACTGAAGTATTACTTTCAGTTTCTTTGTTGAGAGAATTAAACCTTCTCAACTCTTTTCTAGATAAACCATTTCGCTCAACCTTTGTTGATTTTACAAGGATTCTTTTAGATTTAACATTTTTGTTTTCTTTGTGTAATCTACTAGGTCTTCCAGTATCTTGATTTCTAAAGTTTACACTTTTTGAAGTCTCAAGACTGGGTAGGGGTGGGGGATTATCATTGCTTTTGTCAAATTTACTAGACATTAATCTTTCAGCTAGATTTGACACCTCAGTTTCAAGAAACTCATATCTTTTGCTTTGTCAAGTTCTCTGTCTTTTAATTTTAGTTCCAACGTAAGTTTTTCAGTTAACTTGACAAGATCAGAGTTTCTCAGACTGAGTTCAGCAAATGATAACTGATTTGAAGAATGCACCTTTCTTTTGTTGCTGTGATGAATCTTCTATATCAACAACCACCTGCAACAACTTCTTTCCTTCTTCTTTTGAGAGGTCTCTTAGTGATGGAACTCCTCTGGATTCGTTAATATGAACATTGAAGTTTGTATCCACATCATCACTGAGTTGAGGTTCTGGATTTGTATGTAAATTTGTCGCACTGAACCTTTCAAACATTTGATCCTGAAAATCAGATACATTTTGTAAGCAATTAGTCAGGGGGTGAGTAAGCCAACTTCTAACTCTAGATGTAGACAATGAAACTAAGTGTTTTACAACTGATACAGTGAAGGGTCTTCAACAAATGGTTGCTTTGAACAAATAACTGATGCACAGTTATCTCCTTGAGCAGTAATAACTCGGATCTCCTCCAAAAGGAAGATTTGCTCCGATACCAATTGTTGGTCCCTTGGAAAGGCTAACACAAGTTTAGAGGGGGGGGTGAATAAACTTGTCACCAAAAACTTATCCTGAGCTGGAAAAGCCCCGGGAATTGAGTTTCTCCAAAACTCAAACTGATCTCCAGTTCAGTTTTGTTCCTGTCCCTTAACTTGTGCGGAGTTCAGTTAGCTCAACTGAGTATAAGTCAATGCTGACTTATATTCAGTCTTGTTAAACTGGCAGCGGATAAATAATAGCCTTTAGTTCAATAGATGTGTGAATAGAAATCTAGACCTTCTATGTATCGGTTAAATGTGCCGACTCGGTGTTTTTGCTGAGTGATAATGCAATAAATAAAACAAACACAAATGCATAAAGTAAATTAACACAAGATTTGTTTATGGAAGTTCCGGGTGGTGTAATCCCGTACGTCTCCCCTTCTCTTGTGGTGTAGGAGGTATCACTAGAATCTTGAGATAACCGTTACAAAATCCTAGCACCATGACAGTCCTTCACGACACCCTAGTTTCACTGTCTACACATAATGAAGAAAGGTAAGATTGCTCCCTTCATTCTGCACACTGATCTTTCGGAGGTGGAATTGCTCTTTCACCAGCTCACCACTAACACCAACACACAGTCCGAAGACTGCACCAACAGCTGTGGCAACCAAGTTGCAACCGTATGAAGAAAGGTAGAATTGCTCTCTTCAAACTATGCACATCCAACCCTTTTTCACAAAGGTTAGGTTTAGAATTAATCAAGGATTAATTCAGTGAGTTGTCTGATTCTTCTGGATCTGGCTTTGTAGCTCCAAGATGCCTTCTTTCCCCCTCAATAGGTTACTGGATCTTTCTTTAAAGTCTTCAAGGCAATTCGGTTGGCTTCCCCTTTTTCTAGATATATATGATCTGATTTTTGTGGATCTGGATTTGGATCTTTGAATATGTGCTTGTAAAGCTCTTTTTCTGATCCTCCTCTCTCTCTTTCCTTCAAGTGATTCTCTTGTGTATTTATAGGGGTGATGTAATGGTCACTAGCTCTTGTAGCCATTACACTTGTCGTTTAGCCAATGTTCACATGTACGATCTTTTGTCGTATTGTCAGTTTAAATTCAACAAGGCCTTAACTCAGTTTTCTACTCTTCTTCAAAACTGAGTACCTTAACATCTGACTTTAATTGACTAAGTCAGAGTACACCATTCTGTTATTCTTTCTTGGTAACTGATAACCTTTGTCCTTATGATTATTCAGTTTTACATGATCTATAACTCAGTTTCAAGTTACCACAGACTTTCCTGAATCCTGACTTATAGTCACGACTTAATCAGCTTCTAACTGAGTTTGCCACCTCAGTTCTTCAGTCTTCTGTAACTGAGTCTGTGTCCCTCAGTTCTTCAGTCTTCTAGATAAGCCAACTGAGTATGTGTCCCTCAGCGAACTTATCTTCTTCAGTTCTTGCATAACTGAGTTTGAACCCTCGGTTTTTTACGTGCATATTCAGTTTTCTTGCTATAACTCTATTTTCTTGTTGTGACTCAGCTGTTCGCCTAGTTCCTATTCTATTACAATGCGTGTCTGAAACAACCTATACAAAGTTCAGACTCTAGATAGAACTTATACATTTATATCTAGACCATTTCTTGCTTCTTCTTTCATTGAGCACTATAACAGTTAGTTATGACTTCATCATCATGGGTTGTAAGTGATTTGTCTAATTACGTGACGAATCATCATCAAAACACAAATAATATTTCCAACACTTATCGAATCACAAGATGATCATATATGGATTAATCTCAATCCTGAGGTGATCACAGACAACTGCTTAGACCAGGGTAGAGTTTGATGTGTTAGTAAGGATCACTTCGTAGTATGTGGTCCAACACTTCTCGTTGGCTCTATTCTGGATTGAGTGAGTCGTCTGTGCTATCGCAGATATGGAATCCATTCCTTCCTCGGTAAGTAGACAGACAGTTCCCTTATTTGTTAGCCCTAAGAAAATGATCGATTCCGGGAGTTCATGTTAGACTAATTAGCTACTAGTCTGGTATGTGAACTAATTGATCACTAGAGGGTTAATGGTAAATAAGGATAATATGTTTCGAGAAGGGTTTACGGAAATATCCCGACTCGAAATGAACAGTCTATGGAAGATTTATCCGTATGTAATGATTATATCAGTGGACGCTTATCAACTCATGGTTGAGTGTAAGTTATCTATATTCGGTAGAGTTCAGTTTCGGGTTTATGGTGGTGTAATCCCGGAATTAATAGATTGAATGTTATTGTTCGGTCTGACGAATAATTTTGTTTAATTTATTGTAGCTACTGAATATGGGTCTAATCTTGATCTTGGAAAAAAAAAATTGATGCATTTTCCTTTTCTTCCTCTTCACACGTACGGCATGCGTCCCCTTTTTTTTTTTATTTTTTATTTTTGTATCAGTGCTGATGTCATGATGACATCAGCGTTCCAATTTGGTCACCTTCCGGCAACAGCAACATCAACAGCGCCGAGAAGAAAAAAAAAATATACAACTTTGCATCTAGGAATTTATAATAAATAAATTACATAGCTTCCTATACCCGGAAAAACTTTGGTTTACAATAGATCTAAAAGTAAATAAGTACCAACCTTAATCCATCTCGTCAACCACAACATTCAATCATTCAATAAAATAAAAGATGTAACCTTATATGCAATTCCACTCATAAATTAATTAATTATGCTCTCGATATCGTAAATTTAACCTCGCTCTGCTTCCACATGCTAGGAGTAGTAGCACCGATCGAGACACTCGATCTTAGCACAACGGAAGTTTATACGATTTACGATATGAGACATAACTAATTAAACCTACGAGAAGGTTAGTAGATTTACCCAAACCGGAGAGAGGCGATAAAATCGACCAAGGGAGAAGCCGTAGTCTTCCGGGTTGTATCTCCTAGCGACGACTGGTGGACGTCGATCCTCGCCGTAGAACCTCCTCGAATATGCACAAGAAAAACCCTAGGTTTTTCTTCTCTAAATGACTAAGGCAAGAAACTAAATTTTCTTCCTTTTTAATTAATGTGTGGCGCAACTTGTAATTAAAATTGTGTTGGAAGGAACTCTCTTTATATAGGAAAATAACTAGTCAATAGAGTTACCCTTTTCACACTACAAAAACTATTCTGATAAGGAAAAGATATTTTTGCTACAAAATAAAAGATAATTCCCAAAAAAATCAATCTCTTAATTTTTCCATTAAGTATCCAACAAATAGATAATTAATTAATCACTCATTTGACATAATCTAGAAAAATTTCTTCTCCTAAATTATCCATATGTGTGGCGCCATTAATGTCAATATTTTAATAGAAAATGTCTTTTCTTTTTTACATATTATTTACCAAATAAATAATATTTTCATATTCATTAAAAAGACCAACTATTTAATTTATTCTCGAGTTTCCTTAAAACGAGAAAACACTCGCGTGTTAGGAGCCAACCCGGGGACCATTGACCTATAACCAGTAGCCACAATAAATTGAATAAAATATTCATCGAACAGAATATTTCTACTCAATTCATTAATTCCCGAATTACGCTACCATAAATCCGAAACTGAACTCTATCGATTATATATATAACTTATTCTCAAAACGTCGAATCGAGTCGATAAGTGTCCATTGATATAATCATTTCATATAAACTAACCCTCCATAGACTATCCGTACTGAAGTAGGATTATTTCCGTAAACCTTCTTCACTACATCTTATCATTATTTACCATTACCCCACTAGTGATCAATTAGTTCATAACCAATACGAACTCCCGGGATCGATCAGTTTCTAGGATCAACAAATAAGGGGATTGTCTTTCTACTTCCCGCAGGAAGGAATGGATTCCATATCTGTGAGACACACACTTCTCACTCATTCCAGAATAGTGCCAACGTGAAAGTGATTCGGACCGCGCCTCTTAGCGATCCTTAACGAACACTTCAAACCCTATCCTGAAACAAGTAAGAGTCTGTAATCACTTCAGGATTAAGGTTAATCCATATATGATCATCTTGTGATTTAATAAGATTTCTCAATCACGAAATTATATGAGAAACTCAGATTAAATCGGTCCAGTCCTATATGACTCTTATCATATATAAATGCCCCACTTAGACAACAATGTCGATGGCCCGGATACGGTCACACCATAAAGTATTCTGGGCGCATTAACTTAATCCTCATGTGTGACACACACTAAGTTGTATGACTACATATGATACGACTTAGGGTTTTCAGTAGTGTATTACTTACAAGCACGAAGCAAGTAATAAGATGAGAATAAAATCTGTCATTTATTAATTCTAAAAACAATTATATAAATTGTCTTTCGGGCGCTACTTCCAACAACACTCATCTGAACAAAGTCAGTTTTCATCTAATCTAGTTACTGAATTAGAACTGAATCCAAGCCAGTCAGCTGAATAGGGGTCAGCTGAGCGTCAAACTGATATTGGTTAGTAAAGAATAGCTGTCAGCAGAGCTAGAAGATCCAATGTTGGAATACCTCCTAAAAGGTATGGGTTTGAAGATTTGGCTGGATATGCACTTCAAGTTACAGAAGAGGTGGATGTTTTTGAACCTTCTATTTACAGGGAAGTAGTGACATGTTCTGAGTCATCTCATTGGCTTGCTTCCATAGGAGATGAGATGGAGTCATTACTGAAGAATCAGACTTGGGATCAAGTTAAACATCCAACTGATAAGAGAGTTGTTACATGCAAATGGATCTTCAAGAAAAAAGAAGGAATGACTGAGGCAGAAGGAGTCAAGTATATGGCACGTTTGGTTGCTAGAGGGTTCAGTCAAAAAGAAGGGGTGGACTTTGATGAGATATTCTCACCAGTAGTCAGACATACTTCAATCAGATTGTTACTAGCAGTGGTGGCACAGCAAGACCTTGAACTTGAGCAGTTAGATGTGAAGACAGCTTTTTTACATGGTGAGGTAGACAAAGAGACATGACTCAGCCAGAGGGATTTCAAGTTCCTGGTAAAGTAGCATTTGTTTGTAAGCTGAAAAAGTCCTTGTATTGATTGAAGCGGGCTCCTAGACAGTGGTATAAAAGGTTTGATAGTTATATGATCCAGCTGGGTTATAGCAGAAGTCCTTATGATTGTTGTGTCTATAATAGTCAGCTAGAAGATGGATCATACATCTATCTTGTTCTATATGTGGATGATATACTGATAGCTGCAAGTAAGAAGTCTGATATTCAGAATCTGAAAGACCTTCTTAGTGCTGAATTTGAAATGAAAGATTTGGGTGCAGCCAAGAAAATTTTAGGGATGGAGATCTAGAGAGATTGAAGTTAGAAGAAACTGTTTTTATCTCAGCAGGGTATATACATAAGATTTTGGCTAAGTATGGTATGTCTGCTGCAAAGCCAATAGATACTTCTATGGCATCAAATGTTCATTTGTCAGTTTATGCTTCACAGTCAACTGAGGATAAGGAAAATATGTCAAAAGATCCCTATGCTAGTGCAGTTGGCAGTCTGATGTATGCCATGGTGTGCACTAGGCCTGATCTAGCTCAGGCAATCAATGTTGTCAGCAGATTTATGGCTCAACCTGGAAAGGAACACTGGAAAGCTGTGAAAAGAATGTTCAGGTACCTTAGGGGTACAAATGATGTTGGTCTCATTTATGGAGGTGATACTCAGAGTTTGATCACAGGATACTGTGATGCTGATTATGCAGGTGATGTGGACAATAGAAAATCAATGACTGGTTATGTTTTCACATTGAGGAATTCAGTTGTCAGCTGGAAAGAAACTTTGCAAGCAACAGTAGCTTTATCAACAACTGAGGCAGAGTATATGGCTCTTACTGAAGCAGCCAAGGAAGCAATCGGGTTGAAGGGTATAGTCAGTGATTTGGGGCTACAACAGGATCAAGCTGAGCTTTATTGTGGCAGTTTGAGTGCAATTTGTCTAGCTAAGGATCATGTTCAAAATGAGAGAACCAAGCATATTGATGTGAGATATCATTTTCTGAGAAATGAGAAGAGGTTTGTAGTGAAGAAGATCAGCACCAAGGAAAATCCTGTTGATATGCTTACTAAACCAGTTCAACAAAGCAAGTTTCAGTTGTGTCTGGACTTCCTTAACATTCAAAGCTTATAATCAGTTTTCTGGAAACTCAGTTGAGGGCAGGTCAGCTGAGTGGATCGATTCTGTGGAGAAGTCTGGTACAAGTACATCCTGGCATTGACGAATGCATATGGTACAAGTACATCTGAATTATGCAATCTGGTGATGTTGGATGAGAGTTCAAGTCACGGTGGAGATTTGTTAGTTTTGTGACTTGATCTGTAAAATTGGTAGAACTAATCTGAAAGCTGAAACTGAGTTTTGTGAAGTGAAACTGAGTTTTGGGAAAAGCTGAGAAAACTAAGTTTTGGAGAAAACTGAGTTTTGTGGAAACTGAGTTTTGGTGGAAACTCAGTTTGCTGAGTTCTACATCTGAGTTTTTTGATTACAATTGAGTTTTCTGAAAAGTGAGTTTTCAAGGAAAGTGAGTTTTCTGGGAAAGTCAGTTTTGAGCTGAGTTTCGTCTGGTGGATAACAGCTGGAGCTGGGGTCCACATCTGGGGTATTTATGACAATTCCGACAAAGATCTTTGGCGGTTAGGGTTTGGGATTTGTGCCTATAAATACCGAAGTTGTAATCAATGCAAAGTGTGTCGTTCAAAGTGTTATTCACACACTTGTGAAAAACCTGTAATTCTGTGCATAATAAAATATCTTCTTTTATGTCCGTGGAGTAGTCGGCACAATGCCGGAAACCACGTTAAATCACCGTGTTCTCATTGTTTCTGTGTTTTATCAATTTCCGCCCTATTTTTCTGTTAGATCGCATCTGTTTTATCTTTCTTCAAATTCAAGTTTCTCGTCTGTGTTTTAACAATACTCATTGGTAAACAAGGGTTCTGGAGGTGGTTAAGTAAAAGGAAAAGTAGTGATGTCGGCAAAAGCAACTACGCTAGATTGTTATATATTATTGTTAGAGATAATAACAATTTAATTAAGCAATGGTTGAGATAATGATCCTCTAGGTTGTTCTTGGAAAAATTAGTTATAAATCCACTTTTCTCTCCCATATTGAGGCTTAATCTAAAGTTGAGTTTGGATTGGTTTGGGTGGGTTTGGGTTGGTTTTGAAAGACTCGGGTCGGTTTGGGGCGCCATAATTCGTCCCCAAGCCAAACCAAAATGAAGTCAACCCCAATGGTTTGGTTCGAATTGGTTTCGGTTTGGATTGGGTTGGTTTCGGTTTAGCAAGACTAATCTTTAAAAAATAATGACAACCAATATTTTTACATAAACTCTAAATAGCTACATCCAAACTAAAATAAATTACAAACCAATATGATAAAAGAAAACTTGAAACAACTAACAAGTAACAACACATTACAACATAATTCAGCTACAATCAATCCTTCATAGTTGAATACTTACATACATGCATTTAATGATTTACATATTTACTTCAAAATAGAAAAAGGCTGAATGTTGACACAACAAAATGATCAAATCACCATGAGCAGCTTCCAACCAAAACTGGGAAATGGCGAGGGAGGCGATGATGGAGATCTAGAGGCTAGAGCGGCGGCGAACGAAGATGGTGAACTATGAAACTGGGAAATGGCGAGAAAGGGGAGAGAAGCTTTGGCTGCTGTGGTAGGTCTAGGTTTAGGGTAAAATGTTACATGACACTGAACGTGAATTGGCTTAACCGCTTAAGATGGACTATTGGACTTGGACTAAGTGAGTGGTGTGGGCCGAGACTAGTAGATTAGTATATTATTACATAATGGGTTTGGGTATATATATATATATATATATATATATATATATATATATATATATATATATATATATATTGTATAAAAAAATTGGTTTGAGTTCGTGTTGGGTATATTTAAAAATATCTGAAACCAACCTAATACGATTCGGTTTGGTTCCAAACCAAACCAATTCATTTGGTTTGTATTGGTTTGGTTACTTTCGGTTTGGTTCGGGTTGGTTTACAATTTGGTTTGGTTTACTGGAGATTTTGCTCAGCCCTAGTTTAATCCACACTCATTTGCCCCTAACAGGATTCGAACACTGGTCTCCGTAAGACATTATAGTGTAACTCACCACTAGACCGATGCACCTTGTGCCCAGACTCCTTTTCTTAGTTGCAATAAGGACAAAATAATTTCACCCGAACTAAAATACCCTTCTTCCTATTTTATGGCCATTAAAGTTTAAGATAAAATCACGGTGTGGTTTCTCAGCCAATGTACGTAATCGGGACAGGAAATTGCCGGTGAATTCCTCATGGTTGCCCATACAGCACAGAGTTATACCCTCAACCTTATATTATCCAGTTAGGCCCCTCATCATTATTTGCATAAGCAAAGTTTTGTTGTCTTTTGAGTATTCATACTGGAGCTTTTACGATGATTTTTTTAATTGTGGGGGATGGATATAGCCGTGGGTAAGCATCTCAAATACTCTAAGTTATGGAACGTGAATTCAACCTCCTCTATCAAGCAGATTAAGATATGGCCCAGCTGCGATTTTTTGTGTTTTGTTCTTCTTTATCCTCCCTGGTGGTAAAATTAAGTTCTTGAAGGTTAAAGTTGTTGTTTCTGTCCATTTCAGGTACTTATACAACAATAGGGACGGAGTAATTGTGCCAAAGTCCACTTAGATATGTTGTAACCAAATCATTAATTTTTCTTTTTCATTTTTCTACCGGAGGTTACGATCGATTCCCATTGCCGGAAGCTGATGTGGCTGTGGTGACTGGCAGAAGATCGTGACAGGAACTAGAAAGTGATTCCCGTGGTAAGAGTCGGTAAGGTTCCTGTTAGAATTAAGACCGTCAGGGATCAAAACAGATTGCAATAATCAAGAATAAACGAAAAAGCATAAATCACACAAGAACAATAACACAGGATTTAACGTGGTTTCCGGCAAAATGCTGACTACTCCACGGGCAGAAGGAGGAGAATATATTATCACTGAAAATTTTACAGACTCTTGGCAATTGCCTAAGGGAATTGCTCAAAGCTACTTCTGCTTCTACTACAAATGTTCTAGGTTACAACATATGTGTATTTATAGCCATAAAAAAACTAGACCTAGCCGCCATAAAGACATACTAGCAGAATGGCTAAAATACCCCAGATGTGGACCCCAACTCCAACTGTTATGCACCAGAATGTAACCATGCTGACATTTGCCCAAACTGAGATTTGCCCAAAACTGACTTTCCCAAAGCCGACTTCTGCTAAAGCTGACTTTCCCAAAGCTGACTTCTAGCAAAACTGACTTCTGCCCAAAGCTGACTTCTACTCAAAGCTCACTTTTGCTTAGCTGACTTTACTCAGCTGACTTTGCTCAGCTTAGTACTAAACACAGTTTAGTACTCAGCTCTAAATAAGAGGTCAAGTCACATTTCATAACAAATCTCCATCTTGACTTGAACTCTCGTTCAAACAGATGTATAACCAGATGTACTGTACCAGATGCATTTGTCAATGCCAGATCTATTGTACCAAATTCCTCATCTTCTTCAGACTTGATTGAGTTGAGAACAGATGTGATCAACTTGATCACCAGACAAGATGTGATTACCAGATTCATATGTAATCACTCAGCTGAGCAAACTCGGCTGAGTTCTTCAGATTCAACTTCAACCAACAGATTGCAGATTCAATTTCAAATTCTGAGCTGACCAGATGTGAACACAACAAACTCCAAGTGAGACTTCTCCAGATGAGACTTAACTCCAGATGAGAACTCCACCTCAGACATGTTCACCAGATGCTTAGCTGACTTTACTCAGCCAAACATATCAGATTTGTCTTACTCAGCTAACTTCACTCACCGAGACTTCTAGACACAGATGCAGAACCAGCGCAGACATGTTCACCAGACTCAGCAGACGCCACTCCACTGACAGATAGACTCAGCTAACTCTTCATTCAGCTTGCTTCCCAGACTTGAACACTTCACTCTACACAACTGACTTTCACTCAGTTGGTACTAGATTAGCTGACCCTTACTCAGCCAATCCCAGATTTTGGTTCCTCTCAGTTTCAGCTCTTGATTCTTCAGGTTCAGATGCACAACTAAGTGCCAGATTAGTGTTGACTGTTCTCAGCTGAGTTCTGCAAACTCAACTGAGTATGGACCTGAAGCTCCACCTGCTTGTCAACACTCCAGATTCAGATTCAGACGATTTGCATTAGGGTCTTTGGAATCACCCTTCTTGAATGTCTTCTTTCTAGGACATCCACTCCCTTTACAACTGCTACTAGCAATAACTATTAGGAAATGTGACTTGACCTCAGATTGCAATAATCAAGAATCTGGTCTGACCATCTTAGTGATTCCTAATTGACTAATGTGACCTCAGATTGACTTTGCTCATCTTAGTACTAAACTCAGTTGACCTCTTAGTGATTCCTAATGTGACTTGACCTCTTAGTGATTCCTAAGAGGTGCACTTTACTCAAGGTCAAGTCACATTTCCTAACAGTTTGCTCATCAAGTCACTTTCTAGGTGCACCTCTTAGTCAATTGAGTCTGACCTCAGATTTATGCTTTTTCTCAGTTGACTTTACTCAATTGACTTTGCTCATCTTAGTACTAAACTCAGTTTAGTACTCAGCTCTAAATAAGAGGTCAAGTCACATTTCCTAATAGTTCCATTTTAATCTGATTAATTCAAAAAATGCACCAGTGTTTATTCCTAATTGCTTCTTTGATTGTTTATTAGAAGGAACCATTCATAATTACTGTATTCTTTTGTAACTTGGAAGTGTAACGAGATAGAAATATTTGTTTCTCAATATTCGAGCATCACTGTATATATCAATGAGGGGATCAAAGAGTGGAGGAAGCTACACTGCTACTGTGATACTGATACTGCGATACTGATACTGTGATACGATACCTGAATGTTCCACTATCATGTCTCACTACTAATTTTGATGTATCATTTCATCAAATGAGGAGCAATGCATGTTGTTCCAAAAAAAAAGTAGAGCAATGCAAATTCTGATTTGAGAAGGTTGTTGATTGGCTTGGTGAATCGATCTATTCAGCTCTTGAAAAGCATGTTGAATCATTAAATTGGGGCATCTCAGCTGTGGGGAAGTTTGAAGTAAATGAGGGGATGAAAGTGGAGGAAGCTGCACTTGATACTGTGATACCGATACTGTGATACTGATACGATACTGATACTGATATTGTGATACTGATACTGATACCTGAATGTTCAACTTTCATGTCTCAATACTTATTTTGATGTATCATTTCATCAAATGAGGATCAATGCATGTTGTTCCAAAATAAAAAAATAAAAAAGAGGAGCAATGCAAATTATGATTTGAGAAGGTTGTTGATTGGTTCGGCGAATCGATCTATTCCGCTCTTGAAAAGCATGTTGAATCATTAAATTGGGCATCTCAGCCGTGGGGAGGTTTGAAGTAAATGAGGGGATGAAAGTGAAGGAAGCTGCACCTGATACTGTGATACTGATACTAATACTGATACTGATACTGTGATATTGATACTGTTATTGTGTTAGTGTAAACACTGCGATTATTCAGATTTTAAAAACTACGTCGAAAGGGTATCATATGAGATCTCAAAATGAAGAGAAAAAAAATATGAACTTTGGTGAAAGAATTTTGATGATCGGTGTTTTAAATCAAAAGGTACGGTCGTTTATAAGAAAAACGCTCTGAATAATGCAAATATTTTTTCGACTGTCAAAATTTAAGTCGGAAAGGTATCGTATGAGATCTTAAAATGAAGAAGGAAAAAAAAATATGAATTTTGGTGAAATTTTTTTTGATGATCGCAGTTCTAAATCAAAAGTTACGGTTGTTTGAAAAAAAATTTAAAAAAAGAAGAAAAAAGACGTGCTAGGAGCGCACGTCTACTATACTTAAGGGTATTTTTGTCCGTCTGAATTTTTTTTTGTCCTTTTTGCAACTAAAAAAAGCAGTGTGTCCTGTTTATTTATTTTGGATCAAAAACTGGACTTTTCCCTCATTCCCTCTTTTTTTTTTTAAATGGTCCTAATCGCTCGAAATATCTGACAGGGCACCGGAATTCGTTGGATCTTAAATGGCTGTGGGTTCTCCTCCATTTACTTACAAAATGTTTTTTTAAAAATGCTTACGTGGTTGCCACGTTAGATCCTACGTGGATGTGAGTCCCATTTCTCCTCCATTTACTTAAAATGTTTTTTAAAAACGCTTACTTGGCTTCCACGTTGGATCCTACGTGCAGGTTATGGGTCCTATTTCTCCTCCATTTACTTACAAAGAGTTGGATCCTACGTGACTGTGGGTCCCATTTCACTTCTATTTACTTAAAATGTCTTTTAATAACGCTTACGTGTCTTCCACGTTGGATCCTACAAGGCTGTGGGTCCCATTTCTCCTCCATCCACGTAGGATCCTACGTGGCTGTGGGTCCCATTTCTCCTCAATTTACTTACAAAAATTTCTCATCCATTTACTTAAAATGTATTTTAAAAACTCTTATGTGGCTGCCACGTTGGATCCTGCGTGGCTGTGGGTCCCATTTCTCCTTCATTCACTTACAAAATATGGATCCTACGTGGTTGTGGGTCTCATTTCTCCTCTATTTACTTATAAAAAGTTGGATCCTACGTGACTGTGGGTCCCATTTCTCATTTATTTACTCAAAATGTCTTTTAAAAAGGCTTACGTGTCTGCCACGTTGGATCCTACATGGCTATGGGTCCCATTTCTCCTCCATCCACGTAGGATCCTACGTGGCTGTGGGTCCATTTCTCATCTATTTACTTACAAAATTTCTCCTCCATTTACTTAAAATGTTTTTTAAAAACTCTTACGTGGCTGCCACGTAGGATCCTACGTGGCTGTGGGTCCCATTTCTCCTCTATTTACTTACAAATATTGATGCAAAAGGGATTTGACTCCATGACCTTATAATAAAGGTCGAAGCACTCTGCCATCCAAGCTAATACTTCAATATGTATTCTATGACACAACTTATTACTTATGCAACATATTTCTGCAAAAATATATTCTAATCTATCATAGTAATAAGGTTGCATCGATACCGGGACTTAACTCACAACGGGAAAGTATATTATATGACTTGCAAAAATATATATACTTAGCTATAATCAATTTGCTCAATTCCCTACAGAGATTTCTTGAAAGGAATAACTGGACTTGATGGAATAAATCTACATTTCTTCATCACCATGTTAAGTGATTAGTTTATTAGCAGGTGCGGATGCAGGATCTGGGGCAAAGGGTGGCGAGAATTCTAAAGATTTTTTGCAATCAGAAAATGTATAGTAGTTTTTTTTTCTGTCCATTTCAATTCCAAAAAAAACAATACTATATATCGTATAAAAAACACGAGGATACATTTTGCAATAATAGGAAAAAAAAACACCACTTTTTATTGCATGATATGAAACACATTAACAATTATACTTCTATCAATAACGATTTCTAACACTACAAACAATATTTTTGATGTCAACAAACATTTCAAAACTTATGAATATTTGTTTTAAATATATCACTTTAATAATAACAATGTATTTTTATTTACATGATAAAATTTTGTGTCAAATTATCCGATTATTATAAATGACATGGACGAATATAAATTTGTTGCGGAAATAGGTTGCATAAGTTATAAGTTGTGTATAATATACACATTGAAGCTTTAGCTTGGATGGTTAAATGCTTGGACCTTTATAATATACACATGGAAAAGAAATGGGACCCACAACCACATAGGTGTTGGATATACAGAAACTAGAATCCGGATCCGATCCATAGTTGGATCGTCAGATCCGATTCACAGCACCGATCGAGATGCTCGATTAGGCATAGCGGAAGCTACGAATAAATTCGCATGCGATAATACCACGATTCGATTCGCATAAATAATTAATAACTACAAGAAAGTTGAAGATTTACCTTATTTAAGAGGAATAGTAAATCGACATAGAGGAAGAAGCCGTGATCTTCCGGATTGTATCTCCAAGCGACGACTGATGGACGTCGATCCTCGCCGTAGAACCTCCTCGAATATGCACCAGAAAAACCCTAGGTTTTTCTCCTCTTAATGTCTAAGGCAAGAAACTATTTTTCTTCCTTTTTATTTAGATGTGGCGCCAATTTATCATTGTCATTGTTCTAGGAGGAACTCTCTTTATATAGGAAAATAACTAGTCAAGAGAGTTATCCTTTTCACACCACAATTACATATTCCCATAAGAAAAAGATATTTCTCAAAAGATAAGAGATAATTCCCAAAAAATCAATCTCTTATTTTTCCATTAATTATGCAACAAATAGATAATTAATTAATTACACATATGAGATAATCTAGGAAAATTTCTTCTCCTAATTGTTCCATAAATGTGGCGCCAATAATGTCATTAATTTTAATAGAAAATGTCTTTTCTATTTTACATATTATTTACTAAATAAATAATATTGCATATTCATTAAATAGACCAACTATTTAATTTATTCTCGAGGTTCCATAAAATGAGAAAACACTCGCATGTTAGGAGCCAACCCGGGGACCATGGACCTATAACCAGTAGCTACAATAAAATGAATAAAATATTCATCGAACAGAATATTTCTACTCAACTTATTAATTCCGGAATTACGCCACCATAAATCCGAAACTGAACTCTATCGATTATAGATATAACTTATTCTCAAAAAGACGAGTCGAATCGATAAGTGTCCATTGATATAATCATTACATATAAACTAACCCTCCATAGACTATCCGTAATGAAGCAGGGTTATTTCCGTAAACCTTCTTCAATACATCTTATCCTTATTTACCATTAAGCCACTAGTGATCAATTAGTTCATAACCAATACGAACTCCGTGGATTGATCAGTTTCTTGGATCAACAAATAAGGGGATTGTCTTTCTGCTTCCCGCAAGAAGGAATGAATTCCATATCTGTGAAACACACACTTCTCACTCATTCCAGAATAGTGCCAACGTGAAAGTGATTCGGACCGCGCCTCTTAGCGATCCTTAACGAACACATCAAACCTTATCCTGAAACAAGTAGGAGTCTGTAATCACTTCAGGATTAAGGTTAATCCATATATGATCATCTAGTGACTTAATAAGATTTCTCAATCACGAAATTATATGAGAAATGCAGATTAAATCGGTCCAGTCCTATATGACTACATCATATATAAATGCCCCACTTAGATAACCAATATCGACGGTCCGGATAAGACGGTCACACCATAAAGTGTTCTGGGCGGATTAGTGGTGGTTTAATCAATAGACTCCATACTTTGATTAAGTTCACCACGGACTAATAGTTCAAGTGTATCACCATAAACTTAATCCTCGCGTGTGACACATACTAAGGTATATAGCTACATATAATACGACTTAGGGTTTTCAGTAGAGTACGTATTACTTACAAGCACGAAGCAAGTAATAAGATGAGAATAAATTTGTCATTTATTAATTCTAAAAACAATTACATAGATTGTCTTTCGGGCGCTACTTCCAACAATCTCCCACTTGCCCGTAAGGACAAGCAACAATTGTCTTTCGGTCACTCTACATCCAACAATCTCCCATTTGCCCGTAAAGACAAGCAACAATTGTTTTTAGAGCATCACACCCTTATTCTATCTATCCCTAGCATTCTCCCACTTGCTCTAAAGCCGATGAGACATATCTTCCAATTTCATACCTGCCAAGCGCTTATCAGTGACATTAGATGCCACACGACTTGGTAAACTGATCATCTAGGTTGTCGGCTCGAGGCGATCTTTAGGAACAAAATGTCGCCTCTTTGCACGATCTGTCTGACCAAGCGGTACTTTATCTTAATATGCATTTGACCTTTTGTGCCTGCGAATATCATTTGCATGAGCTACCTCTTAACTGTTTTCAAAGTAAATTGATATCAGCTCATCTAGACCTGGAATCACTTCCCGATCCAACAAAGAACTTCTCAAGCCACACTGCCTTTTTAGCTGCTCCGCAAGCTGCTATGTATTCGACTAATAGAGTCAAACTGCCAGTGCTGGATTGCTCCAGACTATAACTCCATCACTATGAGTAAACACTGAGCCTGAGATCGATTCACGATCATCCTTAATCCGAGAAAAAATTAGAATCAGTGTAGTCAACGACACTCAGGTTCGCACCCAAATGGACAAGCATACGATTCCTCGTTCTCTCAAGATACTTAAGGATGCACTATACTGCTTTCAACGTCCGAATCCAAGACTCAACTTTTATTGACTTTTAATAACCTGACTTTCTCTATCCAAAAGAGAATCTATCCCATTTTCTCTATATCCGAAGACTAAGTGATGCGATACGATCCCAGGAGATCGACGAAAGGATCAATAAGAGCCGGAAAACCCTAACCTAACTGAGCAGCAGTCTAGGAAGAGGGCCAAGAACAACTCAACGCTTTGCTCAAGAACGCTGATAAGCTCTCGAAAGGGGGTGCGATCTCTACGACAAAGAGATCACTCGCTCGCAAGCGATGTTCTTGATCAATCACAGACCAAGGAAAAAGAGAAAACTCTCAATTTCATTATAATAGATTCATCATTCATTGATTATTCCTATAAAATTACAAGGAATGCCTTTATATAGGCTACAAAATAAATGACTAACCAACTCCTAAGCAATGTGGGATAAATTACATAGTAATTTTCGCCACTTTATTTTGTAACAATCCTAACTCAACCCTAATAAGCCCAAACGGCTATTATTTGCTAAAAATAAACACCTGGCCCAATATACTAACATATGGGCAACTTTTGACACGGGTTTAAGGCCGTTTTATTCATTAAAACACTGAAAACTAAAATAAACAAAACAAATAAAATGTCTCGGGACGGATCACATCATTCCCTCCCGGTTGGAAAGGATTCGTCCTCGAATCAATAGGATGTCATAGAACTGAGCAGCGTCACAAATCAAATCCGAACAACCCGCAAGCAGAAGCAAAGATATACCGGGATCAAATATGAAGTGGACAGATGACATCACAACAATGGTGCGTGGAACGAACGAGTCATTCTTCATCAGTGCAACAAAAGAAAAGTCCAACGGCTTGAGATTGATGTCAAGAACACTCGGCGTAGAAGCAATGTAATCAGAACAATATGGTGTAGGGGCATCGTCAACACGCACATCAAAAGGATCCATAAAACAATGCACCGGTTTCTCACCACAAACTACCTTCAAAGATAAACCGGGAACCTCGGATGGTGTATCAAGAACCTCAGTATGCTCATCACTACACTCAACGGGTTCTTCAACAACTGTCTCATCGATGCGCACTATCTTGTCCACAACAATTGCCGCCTCATCATTAACTACTTTGGGCACACTCTCTAATTTCTCATCCACAAATTCAGGCGCATTCACAAATTCACGTTCCGCATGGTCAACATGTCTCTCCACTACTTCTTCCACAATCTCATTCTCCTCGGTGATTGCGTCTGCCACCATAGACTCTTGGACTACCTCCTCTTGAATGTTAACACTCTCTTCGTTGTTTGCTTCAACCAAGGCTTTTTCCCTTTCGGATTCACGTTTCGACGAGCTTTCTCGTGTGCGGCCGCCGTTTGAGTTGATCTTTGTGGGCATCTTCGGGGGATAAGGAACGGAGTGTAAGTCTCATCCTCTTATGGCGCAAGGTGTAGCTATTCAAATACCCATCATACGTAACCCTCCTATCATATTGCCACGGTCTCCCAAGTATGACATGACAAGCGAGCATAGGGACTACATCACATAAAACTTCATCATCGAGCCTACCAAGATTAAAAGATATTAAGGCTCCTGTTTGGTAACTCGCACTTGACCAACATCACCGAGTCCTTGCAACGTATATGGTTGAGGATGAGGTGTCGTAGGAATAGCTAAATCGGAGACAAAACCAGCACTTATGACATTGGCACAGCTTCCCGCATCAATTTTCATTAAGCAAACCTTCCCACTAACCAAAACCCTCGTATGAAAATTATTTTCTCGGTGCAAATCATTCTCCACGTTCACCTCACTACTCAAGGCTTTCTTTATCACAAACATATCTCCTTTCAATGATTCATACCCTCCAGATGCCTTAGTTTCACAATTGTTTTGACAACTGAATTTCACAGGTGTGAAAATGTTTACACCCTGGGTGTGAAACCCACGTATTTAAACACCAAACGACTACGAATTTGGGAAAACTCAAAAGACAAAAGTTGTAGAACTGAGAGTTTTCTAAAGTATGTCAAATTTTCAGATTTTTTGGAGGTACCTAAGTCGCTCGAACAATCGTTTTTCGGAAACTGGTGCAATCTGTCAATGATTTTCAGATTGGTAGCAGTGTCTTACGGTGCCAATTACGACAAAACTACAAAGAATTTGGAAAAACTCAAAAGATAAAATTTGTATATCAGAGTATTTCCTATACGATCACCAATTTTCAGGTAATTTGGGGTCGTCTAAAGCACAAAAACCTAAAACGATCGACGCTTGACGGCTGCAGTTTTTCTGGACAGATTGTTCTGAGTAATCGGCGGGTTTAGGCAAGATTTATGTTGAATCTGGATTGGGTGTAAAGAGAGAAATTGTAGAACGAGATGTGTTGTATATGTGGTAAAAATTGCAGAATGTTTCGAGTTGTTTTGGTTAGGGAACGAACTGATACAAAAAAAACGGGATCTGGAAAATAATTAGGGTTCTTGGGATGAAGGTTTGAAGAATCTTCAAGTTTTCCGGGTAGGATGGCTGAAGATTTGAAGATTTTGGATGTTTTTGGGAGAGGGTGGACGAAATTAATGAACAAAAACAAGGAACTAATTTTTTTTTATTTTTTTTTGAATAAGAAAATTAAAGAAGGAAAATAAACGGGGATATTTGATACCTTCGTCGCTGAGCTCTGCTACCAACTGATGCGATACGATCCCAGGAGATCGACGAAAGGATCAATAAGAGCCGGAAAACCCTAACCTAACTGAGCAGCAGTCTAGGAAGAGGGCCAAGAACAACTCAACGCTTTGCTCAAGAACGCCGATAAGCTCTCGAAAGGGGTGCGATCTCTACGACAAAGAGATCACTCGCTCGCAAGCGATGTTCTTGATCAATCACGGACCAAGGAAAAAGAGAAAACTCTCAATTTCATTATAATAGATTCATCATTCATTGATTATTCCTATAAAATTACAAGGAATGCCTTTATATAGGCTACAAAATAAATGACTAACCAACTCCTAAGCAATGTGGGATAAATTACATAGTAATTTTCGCCACTTTATTTTGTAACAATCCTAACTCAACCCTAATAAGCCCAAACGGCTATTATTTGCTAAAAATAAACACCCGGCCCAATATACTAACATAGCAACTTTTGACACGGGTTTAAGGCCGTTTTATTCATTAAAACACTGAAAACTAAAATAAACAAAACAAATAAAATGTCTCGGGACGGATCACATCACTAAGAGAATTATTCCATGAGGGGTTGGGTAGGAAACCTCTCGTTGAATTCTGCATTCAAAAATGCATTATCATTTTTAACCAATAAGATGGATGGATATTACCAACAACTTGTTCTCTTGAATTCGACCGAATCAAATTCTAAGAATATAGTCCACTTCTCTGATTCAGAGAAGCTTTGGCTCGTCAGTTTTTTACTTCAGATAACACACACATGTTGTTTCCAACTGTTGCAGTGTTATATTTTATTAACACTAATGTCTACTATTTTACCAATATTGATTCTACAGTCTACAAAAGACTCATCAATATTCTGGTCAAGCCTACACATTCCAAAACATGTGACCTTTAATGACCTAGATGTTGCTTTAATCCATCAATGGATATAAGCATAGGCAGTCAATCTGCCATTGGCTTTAAGCTAAAACCCTTCCGTTCCGAATGAATCTAAGCTCCATTGTACGGCAAGAAACTTTCAGGTCATCACCCCTGTTAATCTTTCTGCTTTCCATAGAGTCAAGTAAGGCTGAGTGGTGAGAAAGTTTCAGGGCATCACCCCTGTTTAACTGTCTACTTCTCAGGGAGTTACCCCCAAAGCCACTTGGCTTTGCTTAGAAAGATAAACTTTCTGATTCATTTGACTCTTTTCCATGTAGATCCAATTACTCCCACTGGGCCTGAGACACTCAGACGGTTCTACAAGAGTGTGAACATACATAGAGTACAAAAACTCCATTTTCAGGCTTTATGGCTTTAAACCAACCTCTTTTATCAGAATCCTATATAGTCCTTCCAAAAGACCATAGGTTATCAATTACCCTCAGCAGACTGTAAAGTCTGCATGATCATAGTGAGTCAATGAATAAACCATACTCCCACCGCATTAGGGGTGGATTGACATTCTGATCTGGTTCAGTAGTAATTATCAGCGTAATCCCCAAAAACCTTTACAACAAACTAGAAAAGAATAAAAAAAAACAATAAATATAAAACTAAAAAAACAATAAGAACTACGTTCGCTTTGATATTTTTATATGTGTTGTGCCTCCGACACGATTACATATAAAAATACGTAGGCAACCAAATTATCGGTACGAGCGTTAAAAAAATAACATAATTTTTCAAAATAACATTTAAATAAAAGGGGTCATAGTCCATAAGTACATGTTTTAAACTTAAATGATTGAGAAGGACTGTTACTACATGTGCTACAACATTTTTGTACATGTGTTACTACATGTTTGTCCTTCTTACCAATTTTACATAAAATATGTCATTTACAACCTTTAACCTTAAATAAAATAACACAATAAGAATATTATATTTAAAACCGAATAAAAAAACTATTTATAAAAAATATATATATTACATTCGCTTTAGTAATTATAGTGAAAAGAATAGTAATTTGTTATGGTAATGAAAATAATAAGTATTATATAAAAATGTAAAAAAAAAAAAAAAAAAATTTAAAACCGTGGCCTGAACCGTGATCTAAACAATGAACCGTGTGAAGCCGGAACAGGATTGAACCGGCAACCGCCGGTTTTCAACCGCCAACCGCCTGTTTGTTCAACCAACGGTTCACTCCAACCGTCGGTTTGGAAACCGGCCCAAACCGGCCAGACTGTGCACATATCATTTCTCCGTGCTACTTTTCTGTCTTTCCTCTTCTCCGCCATCCCCTTCCTCCCTCTGGCGGCCACTGCTCGCCTGACGCTGCTGCAAGAAGAGGATCCTTGATCTCAAAATCGTTGATCAGGTAGGTTGTTTAGACTTTCGATTGAGTTGATTCAATTTTTTTTAAGTGAAACTGAAAAATCAAACGTATAATCATTTTGGCTCCAGTGAGCGCGAATGGTCCGGCTAGGTTATGTATGTTTGAAGTGATTTAGATCTTGTATTATTTGATTGTCTGATTTAGTTTATCTTATCTAGCTTAGTTGGATTTTTGGGTTGTACAAGAACTTGTTGAAAATTGACAGTGAGGTGATTCGGTGGTGTCATTGGGACTGAACCAGTCTAAGACTCAAGTAAGATTATGTTTTTATTCATGTTTTTTTCTGAATAAATTAAATTCTTTTCGACTTGAAATTTGGAACCATGAAGAACTGTTAGATACTGATTGTCCCCCTACTGCAAACAATATTTTCTTATGTGGAAATAAATACTGATTAAAGCAGTTTCAAGAAAACAGCTGTGGATGAATTATATATATTTAACTGCTTTTGTTTACTCAACTTGTCCTAAATTAACTCTAGATTAGTACCATCCACCCCTAATGAGACTGAATAGGATCCAAGTAACAAGCAGTGGCATGCTCATATTTTTTTAGTGAAGTAGGCAATTGCCATTGTGTATAAGCATTGTACCCTAGCATGTTTAAACAAAATCAATGAATGTTTGCTTTGAACTAGCCTACATACATCTCCATTTGCCCAACAATCTCCATCACCACTCACCTGACCATGCTAAAATGCTAGAGAAGTAGCTAGGTTCTGTTTCGTTTTATTTTAGTTTTTCTTTGGAATACTCCGAAAAAGTTACTTGCTGTGTCTATGGCCAGGTGAAGCGAGTACCGTTGTTTCTGGTTCCTTAGTGTATAAGGATAGTTCTCCATCTTCCAGCAAGGTTAATGATGTTGGTAAAAGCAGACCTTTTGCAATGGTTGATGAAATAACCGTGGCATCTCCCACACTCTCCAGTCTCCAGTATTAGTCTACTGCTGCTGCTGGTTTTCACATAGCAACCACAACTTTTAACTTGGAGTTGGAGGGTTATGGAAGGTTCTTAAACTTCTGTTTTAGTATTATTGTGGTTTATATCTGTCACTGTTATGGGAAATTTTGTTGTTTTTGTGACTTTTTGCTTCAGTGAGTACTCAATGCAGCTGAATGCTTCTAGAATTAAGGTTATTCAAGCTCAAGATGACCTTGTGAACTCTATGAAGGAGGCTGCATCGGAGGAGCTCCTGCGAGTTAGCCATGACCACAATAGCTATAAGCATCTTCTGAAAAATCTTATTATTCAGGTAGTAAATCTTGCACTTTCCTGTGATAGATGTCACCATCATCAGTTGTGATGGATCAAACAGAAAATAATGCGTGTTCCATATTGAAAAGGAAAAGATAAAAAGTTCAAGAACCATTATTTTGATGTACAAAATTTTCAGAAATCAAGAGAACGAAAAAGGGAGCAAAAAAAGAACCATCTCGTTTCCTACAGTGAAGAAGAAAAATGGCAAAAAAAAAAAAAAAAAAAAGGAGAGTAAGAGATGGAACTTACTGCTGCCAAAGCCGCTAGAAAATTGAGTGGTATAATTTGTTGGATGCATATAATTGATTTTATCTGCTCATGATAGTTATTCAATGCTATTTTTCAGCAACATTACTTCAATTAACTCCGAATTGCTGATGGATCATGAGAATAAATGGTTAAAAACATCTGATGAGTAAAAGGAAAAGGAAACATTGATTGCAGTTTGTGTAGCATTTTTAGTATGGGAGTGTTGTACGCAAAATTTTACTTGTTTTTATTTCTCTTTCTATCGTTTTCTTCATTCCAGAGTTTGCTTAGGCTGAAAGAGCCATCTGTCTTACTGATATGCTGAAAAGATGACGTGCACTTGGTGGAATCTTTTTTGCAGCAAGCTAAAGAGGAGTACGCTGAGAAGGCAAATGTTCGGGCAGTTGAGATCATAGTTGACAGCATCTACCATCCTTCTGCGCCTTCCCAGCACAATGCCCATGGGCCTTCCTGGTAATTTGACTGTTCTTTTGTTTCTTGGCTCGGTGGATGCGATTGAAACAAAAGCATTTTAGATTCTAAATTGTTGTTTCTGCAGCAAACCGGCATCGTCTACTGGTTTACTTATTGCAAAAATGTTTCCATCCTTTATCCTCTTTTCTTGGGTTTCAGCTGTGGAGGTGTCGTATTGGCTTCTCGAGATGGAAAAATCGTGTGTGGGAACACTTTGGATGCAAGGTTGGATGTTGTGTTGCGCAAAAAACATCCATAACCGTCCAAGTTAAAAGTTTTGGGTGAGGTTTAATAGGCCTAAGATGTTTTCACTCTAATCTCCTATTTTATTTGTATTTTCTGTAGTGATGACAACGACAAGCATGGTATACGGTGTTGTGTGTGTGAGCTGCGACATGCGGTTTTTGAGAGCTCTGTGCTTTCTTTCCCAGCAGATAGCGTCCGTCTCCAAATGGAGGCCCAGAGAGTGAGTATGTCCCTCTTTCCTTCTCTCCCTTTTGAATTTGAATGCGGTTATATCACAGTATCTTTTCATTGTTGCTGCTAATAGTCCAAATAATATAGTATCTGGAAATTTAGTGGTTTAATTAACTTAGTCTTGTTTAAATGTAAGTACAATGTTGTTTTGTTTATGATTATCTCGATTGCCAGATTTTTCATTTTTCAAGACACACCTGTCACCTTCTTGTCCTCCATCATCGAGTGGTACTACCTCTGATTGGGATGATATGCCTGACTCAAATGCTAACTTAGTCAATTGTGTTGGTATCGTACTTCTATAATTACATGGATTCAAGTTATGTTGGCATTGTATTGTTACAATTACATCGATTTCAAGTGGTTTGCTTTTGTATCGTAAAATTTGAGGCACGATGGTTTCTTGTTTTTGGTGTATTTTTTTTTATCATATAAACAAATAGTATTAGCCATGACGCCTGTCGCGGCATTTACAATCAGGTTTTTTTAGGGACGACGTATTGTGGCGATTTTGTGTTCCACGTCATGGCAATTACAATTAGGTTTTTTTTTGGCGGCTTCTATCGACACCACGAAACTACCAACGGCACCGCGATTACCCTTGGCACCCTATAAATCTCTTTTGGCACCACATTGAATATTTTTATTATTTTTTCACTCAGGCACCACCAAAAAAAAAAATTTATTTCATATACCACAATTTTATAAACTTTCAATCAAGTCATTTATTAAATTAATAGAACATTTTAGTCCTTCATTAATAATATAATCTATTAACCAATAATCCATATCTTTCAAAAAAATCTTAATCTTAATCCAATACACCCATCTTCGTCATCTTCATCATCATCCTTCTTTCATCTTCATCATCTTTATTCTTCAACAAAATTACATTAATAAACACCACACACAACCTTCTTCTTCATCATCATAACAATCCACAAATTCAAATCATCAACATTAACCCAAATACTACAACTTTCTTCATCTTCATCATAAATTCATCTTCATACCCCAAAAAGAAAAAAAAAATCACAAATCGTTTTCTTCATCTTTTTCTACACACCATTCATCCACGATCTACACATATTCATATTTTTTCTACACATCTTCATCTCCTTCATCATCTCAAAATACATATATTTTATACACACCTTCATCTTCTTCATCACATCAAAACTTCATAATAAAATCTTGATTTTTATTTCAATACTTGGAATAGGTCAATGGTTGCCCTATTACAACATTAAGAACATGTAAAAGCAGGATTTGTGGAGAAAAATAATGTTTTTTATGCGTTTTTCGATGGAAGAGAGGGCTATTCTGGCGATTTCGAGCATCCTGTTTCTGATAATAGAAACGTCGGCAACACACACGTTTAATGTAAACACGAGCGCCGAAATTGCCGACGAATGTATGAATAACGTCGGAACAAAATTTTACGTCAGCCAAACTGACGTTCCAAATGTATAACAACGTCGAGGTAATCGACGTTACCAAAACGTCACTCGTACTGGCGTTGTCTTGCTATTACAACGTCAGGCCTATCGACGTTTCAACATTTGACTGAGTTTCAGATTGTTTAAAACGTCAGTTGTCCTGACGTTGTAACACCAAACCAACGTGACGTTACGTGTCATCTTCATCGCAAATGCAGGAACGGTTTTTTCCTGACGGAAAAAATTCAAAAACAACCATTAAAACCCTCGATTTCTACCAAATACCAGCGAATTTCTTAAAAAAAAGATACATACGTGATTTGGTTCAAAGTTATGTTCTTCTTAGCTTGAGTAATTGTGAAACCTTGACGTACGTACCGAGCCGCTCGTATTGTTTGTTGACCATAATTCATCAACTCAGTTAACATAGGGAACATATTGTGAATATGTATTCTTGCAACCAATGCTTCAATTACTGTTTTCCGACGATATATTTATCTTCTCCAGCGAAATTCTGGTGAAGTTACGGCAAAATATCGTCTTCTCCGTCGAAATTCCGGCAAAAATATCATCTTCTCCGGTGAAATTCTGGTGAAATATCGTCTTCTCCGGCGATTAAATTTTTTTTTTTCAAATGAAAGAAAAGTAAGTTAGTATTATGTTAAAATGAATTGGTTAAAGAGTGTTAAAATATTAAGAAGTGTTAATTTATAATTTATAAAAACTGATGGACTAAAGTGTATATTTTTTGAAAATTATTAAATGGATGTGGTGCCGTTAGTGATTTAGTGGTGTAGGAAAGTAAATGAAAAATAATAATAAAAATTGTAAATAGTAAATTGGTGGTGCCGATAGAAGCCGCATTTTTTTAGGGACGACGTGTTGTGGCATTTTTTTGTTTCACGTCATCATGCCACGTCCTCCACCTTTGGCCACGATAGGTTGTGACAAATAATACATGCCACGTCATCGTGCCATGTCATCTTGTTTTAGCCAGGACCTAAATGGCAAATTACAATAAGGTTTTTTACGTACGACGTCATCATGCCACGTCATCCACTTTTGGCCATGATAGGTTGTGACAAATAATACATGCCATGTCATCGTGCCATGTCATCTTGTTTTAGCCTCGACCTGCTGTGGCAAATAATACATGCCAGGTCAGCATGTAGGCAACACCTTATAGCAACAACGCGTTGCGGCTACAATGGTAGAAAATATTTGCCATGACACGTGTCGTGGCTAATAATGCAACCTAATCTATTTGCCACTGCGCGTCGTGGCAAACGCCTTATTTACCACAATTTTTGATTTTTAGCCACAGCAATTCGTCGTTGCGAAACACAAATCGGCAACATAACTACGGTAACAAGAAAACAAATTGATCAAGAAAACAAATCTATGTGCATATCTAGAGCAAAATCATCAATTATAAATTTTAATATTGACTAACATATCATTCAGCTCATTGGCCTTGAACGGCCAACTAGGGCAGATTTTTCATTAGTGTCATTACTTTACAAAGGTTTAACGATACATTCATATATCATTACAATAAATAAATAAATCAAAATATATCAAGATCAAGAATCGAACTATCATCAATAGGAGTATATAACCACTGCTTATTTACAAGATTAGCTTCCACTATTCATGAAGATGTATTTTTGGGTCCCTCTTATATCATGGGCCCATCTCGCCTGCCCAAGGGCCGGCCCTACACAACATCGACGGTCCCCTATGAAATCAGGTTGTGACTTTCATTGTGTCATTAGCATAATATTACTTTAACCATAATAACAAAAAATAAAAGGAAGAACAAGAACAAAATGAAAATTTGGCGAGACCAGAGTTTTGAACCAAGTTTCTTGCTTGATTTGTCAATAACCGAGGCCGGCCCTATAGTGAGGCCAAGGAGACGGCCGTCTTAAACCCAACGGTGCCGGGAGGGCCCAACGTTACATATTTCACTAAAAAAAATTTCCGTGTAGATTCAATCTGATACAACCTAATATAAAATGTTAATATTTTTTTTGATAAAGGCCCTTTTTTTTTACTCCCACGAGTTGGCGTTGCCCCATCGACCCACCGTGACCTGACCGGCAGGTCGAACCCCGTTTCATTGCGATAACATTATTTCGTTCGGCAACTCGTATGCAAGAGGTTACAAAAAATATTTATGAAAAAAATACCTAACAAAAGGTCCCAATAAAAAAAATTTACTTGGCCCAAAAGACTAATTTGTAGGTATGTATTGAGACTATCAATAAATTGAATTTTGTATTTACGGATGTTAAAAACGGGATAAGTATGTTTTCAAAAAAAAAAAAAAAACTTCAACTAAAAGACCCAATTCGGGGACTTGGCCTTAAGCACAAAATATGCCAGGGCTGGCCCTGTCAATAACTTAAGTTGTTCGGAAAAAAAACAGATGAGACAAGATACCGGAATGGAAAATGATAGAGTTATGTTATAACAGATATCAATGAACTGATGGCGATTTTAGAAATAACGGACAGTAAAGCAATCAACCTATAACAGAAACAAAGATAGAACACAGATTTAGTATGCTTTCCGACAAAATGTCGATTACTCCACATGCAGAAACAAGGAATTTATTATTCACAGACAGTTGTTACACAGTATTTACAATAACATTGGTATTTATAGGCCTAGGGAATCAAACCCTAACTGCAAAAACAGTCAAATCAGGCAATGACAAAAATACTCCAGACGTAACCCAAGTTCAGAAGAGATGTCACGCAGATGTGATTACCAAGTTATGCTGAGAAAACTCAGCTGACCACTAGACTCAGCTGAGGACCACTGAGCTGACTTCACAGACTCAGTTCAGCTAACCAGCAGGCTTATACATAGGCTCAGCTGCATAGTTCATGTCACCATTACCATTTATTCTAAAAAGTCTACACCCAACACCATCACATTACACAGTTTTTATTTGTTAATATATATTTAATTTAAAAACAAATTACAACCAAAAATTAAAGCAGTGTTAATTTGAAGCATATGTTTTGGTACAGTTTGAAGAAAATCAGATTACACACACGGAAGACTCTGAAACTGTTTTATTGAATTGATGAATATAGCTTACAATGTATCTCTTATATAGTAGAGAAATCGTACGAGATAAATCTAAATACTTATCCAAATATAATTTGAATAATTTAAATAAAACAAATAAATAATCTTTTATTCAAAAATATTTTATCAGAGTTATCTCCACAGACGCAGAGCGCCGGCAGAAGAATTTCAACACCAAAAAGATGGATCCCGACGCCGTAGCCAAGGCATTTGTGGAGCATTACTACACTACCTTCGATTCGAATCGACCCGGCTTGTTAAGCTTGTATCAGGATGCTTGCATGTTGACTTTTGAGGGGCCGAAGATCCAAAGGGCTCCGAATATTGTCGCTAAGCTCACTAGCCTTCCCTTTCAGTTGCCAGCACCATATCTCCACTGTCGATAGCCAGTCGTCTGGTCCTGTTGGTGGTATGCTTGTTTCGTTAGCGGCAATCTCCAACTTGACAGTGTAACACACTCTCTTAAGTTTAGCCAGATGTTTCACTTGATGCCAACCCCACAAGGAGGAAGCTTATGTTATACCCGTGGTACGATAGGTGTTAAAATAAATATAACAAATAAAATATCAACAATTTTACTCATATAATCAAACATATATTGCAAGTACGAGTATGCAAAAAATTAAATCGAAATAAAAGATTCAACCCGAGGCGAGTGTGAACACTCTGTCCTTAAGACAAATTTGCTCCGGTATAGTGCCCACGGTGCTAGCAATTGTCTCCCAAGATAGAACGGTTTACTTGTTCGATGTCGTGGCACTTCAAACTTCGAACATACGGCGAACTCTTCCGGTGTCCCGATATTCTCTTCAAAAAATGCACACTACCGAACTATATGAGATGGAAGTAGTAGTATCATACTTGGTAAAAATTATTATATTTTTATATTACTAGAAATGGAGTTTATATTGTAGTATAAACTACCCACTAATGGTCACTAACTCTCAATAATGGCCACTACTGCCACTTATAACCACTAAGTAAAAGTTCAGGCCACTAACCCAAGTTTTATGGCCACTAAGAGTATGGCCATTAATGGTCATTTTCTCCAACAATCCCCCAATAATTTGTAGGTATGTTTTCAAAAGTCATGAAGGACTTTCTGGGAGCAGCTTCAGTAGCTTGATGACCTCCAAAGGTCCCAACAAGCAAATTCAGAGTATCTTCAATAGATGCATGAAGGTCAGTAGGTTGCTCAGATTGGATATTGTCACGGATTTTATCTAAGAAAGACAACAAGTAATAAATATTTATAATTCCGGTATTCCCCAAGTGCAGGGATCGTAATATAGAGGTTAATACCGGGTCGATCTTACGGGGAACTGGCGATTGGTAATCCTAGTTTTTGTCTAACTAACTATGTCTCGAAAACTAACCTAAACAACAAATAAAACTAAACGAGACTGAAAGTAAAGATAACACGAATGTAAAACTGGACAGAAGAATGAATCTAAAGCCAGGGAAGATACGGGTTGCGAACAATTTAAACTACAACTAAACCTAAGATGCAATAGGAAGATTTGACTAAACTAAACAACTCAAGTTTTAAGGGATTAAATTCAAATTATAACGAACAAACGAGCGATTGATCCACCTATCCTAACAAGTATCAACTCCTATCTCGATTATATTGTGTTTTCTAACCAAGTTGTGATTTCACCTTGTCTAAAACATGAACCCTAATTTCTTAGATAGTTCACCTATTAATCTATATCTTTCGATTTAAAGATTAACGACTTTACTAATTAAAGGTGTAAACTTTAACATTTGTAACCTAGAAATCTAACCTACTAACTCTCGTTATATAGATTAAACATCTATTCCTTATCACGATGATCTAATGTTTATATGACTTTCATCAACATAAAACAATCAAACATGCACATCTTTCGATATAATTGCAATGAACAATATAAAACATGATCAATGAAGCAACTTTAGATAAAAACTTACAATATAATCGAAGAAGCGGAATCAAAACGTGTTGGATAGGCTTCACAATGCTCGTTTGATGAAGGCTTAGCCTCTAAACATCCTCTTGCAACTTGAAATTGTAGAAGAAAAGTACATAAAAACTACTAATTTTAATCTAGAATTTGAATCATAAAAACTGGAATAAGAAGTGTAAAAACGCAGCCTAAAGCCGCCCCTAGGTTTAGGGTTTTGAGTAATGAGTATATGGTATCATTCATGTGGAAAAACAGCAAGTATTTATAGGAAACAAAGTCGGTTTGGGCAAAGTCGGCGTATGGACGCCCGTCTGGAATTGTGAACGCCCGTCCAGATGGGCTTGAAACTCTCTGTATTGAAATTCGACATCTGGACGCTCGTTTGAATGCCTTGGACGCTCGTTCACTAAACTTGGAAAAACTCTGTATTGATTTCATTAGGCCGGACGCCCGTTTGATCTTCAGACGCCCGTCCACTATGGACGGGACTTGGACGCTAGTCCAGGATTGACTTAATCTTGATTTTTCCATACTTATCTCTTTTTCTTCAATCCAAATCATCATTATCTATTCTATCATCAATGTAATTCGACTCTTATCTCTTTTTGATCATCATTTGAGCATCAAACATGTACTTATAACAAATTAAAACATCGCAAAACGTAATATCATCCAAATAATCATAAAATCAAAATTAAAACACCAAAATTAACCTATTTTGCGAATAACTCATTAAAAACATCATTTACTCAATAATTCCATTAAACACTCGTTTCGTATGCAAATTATACAAATATGAGGGAAATTATCATAAAATATATCAATATAAATCGTATAAATTCACCCTTAACAACTCCCCCACACTTAGCTTTTGCTCGTCCCGCGCAAAACAAAACAAAAATTAGGGCTCGAAACGAAAACAGACATCTCAGACAATATAGCATAGATCCAATAAATCAGAAGGTCACCACTGTGTGTGCATAGCCATAGAAAACTTCCACTAAATCCAAACTTGAGAAACTCAAAGCAAAACTAGCTAATACCCCCTCGTAGACTAGCAATAAATGACACTCATAAGATGTACCCTACAAACGTAAAATATCCCGAAAAGAATGATCGAATATATCTAGGGCCTTTCGGAAATACTCAGAGGATAATCCCTACAACATGCCTTTCAGTTTATACCGGGGATAAGGTAGACGATAACTAAGTCATTCTTTTCACTCCCTTATGTAAGTTGATTTAATTAAATTTTTAAATTTAGACACAAATCAGAATAAGCTTTTGCCCTCATAGTAGAATAGGATATTCGAGATATACCCTACCTTACTCAAATCATAAGGCAGCTTTTTCTGACTATCGTGAGCTTTTAGTCATCATAGTGGTATAGGACATTTCGAGATAATGCCCTACCGCACTCAAATCATCGACCAGCTTTCGACACACCCAATTACTTCATTATAAACTCAACTTTTTCATTTGACAATAAGTTACGTGTTACTTATCACATTCAAACCTTAGATATTCACAGTATAACATACTTCGGATCTAAACACAAACTATCATAATCGTCACGATATATACGTAGCACTAAGCACATGACTTATAAGAAAAATCAGAAATCACTCGTCAAAAGGGGTATAACTTTATAAATTAGCTCATCGTTCACTATGGCTCGTGAAAAATAGATCTCAGGTGAAACAACTAACTTATCAAACATATGGTGTATAGCTGGGATGACTATAAAAATAACGAACATTGAATTGAATTGCCTACTCGGGACAAAACAAAAAACAAAAATGTCGAAACATAACGAAGTAAGCAAATGTATAGATACATATCAAATCATTCCCCTCCCCCACACTTAAATATCAACATGTCCTTAGGTTGTGCAGAATTAAAGAAAAGATAAAGGACTTAGCTGATTGTAGTTCGAAGGTGGAAATTCTGGAAGTGGTAGCAAGTCAGATCCAGAAATGCTGGAAGAAATCAGTAGACTGTGGACCATCCACCGGAAAACTGATATCATCTAAAAGTTCACAATCGCTATCGAAAATATCCTACACACTTGAACAAACATGGCAACATCTCGGGGAACATAGGGGGATATAACATGGCAAAATAAAGATAAAGAGAAGGATAAGGTGAAATTGAATCAACCGACAAGGCAGAGTCAACAATTACCCTAATTAAACTTAAACGAAACAAATAAATCAAAGAAAAGAACAAAAACAAAAGTAACCAAAACAGAAACGGATATCTAGGATGCCTCCTAGTGGCGCTTTTGGTTAATTTCGTTATCTCGACACTCTTTTAGCTCAGCCTGGATCAGGCCATTTAACTTTTCTGCCAGCCACTACCTCGTGTAAGCTTTGATCAGTAGTGTGGCTGCAGAAACAGCATCTAACTCATGGGGTTAATTCCTTAATTGCCTTCCATACTTGTTTAAACCTCCCCATGGTTGATCTCTTCCTCTTCTGACGACGTTTCAACTATTGCTCCTTCGCAAACTCTTCCATGTACCAACTACCTGCTAGAACTTCTTTAGAGGGACCACTACCGCCATCCTCAGAAAACAATTCGGGCGAAAACTCGTCAAATTTATTGACTTCTGAAGTACCACACCCGAGGATATCGAGGAACCGAACAATCAAAGGCTGTTCTTTGGTTTGACCAATGTAATGCTTGCACCTCTGACCATTCACTCGGAACGGCTGGTCACCATAACCTTGTAGTTCTAGGACACCTCCAGGAATAATTTGGAGAATCTCAAAGGGACCGGACCATCATGTCCTCAGCTTACCAGGGAACAGATGTAACCTGGAATTGTATAATAAAACTTGTTCCCCAACTTGGAATCCTCGCTTCTTAATTTTAGCATCGTGAAGGAGTTTCGTCTTTTCCTTACTGATCCTGGCACTTTCGTAAGCCTGAAGTCTAAACTCGTCTAACTCATGCAACTGTTGCAGTCGATGCTTACCACAAGATTGGGAATCAAAGTTCAGAAACTTCATGGCCCAATAAGCTCTATGCTCTAACTCGACCGGCCAGATGACATGGCTTACCATAAACCATTTGATATGGAGATGTACCCATAGGAGTCTTATAGGCGGTCCTGTATGCCCATAGTACATCATCCAATTTCAAACTCCAGTCTTTTCTATGACTGTTGACCGTTTTTTCCAGGATTTTCTTAATGCTTTGGTTGCTCCGTTCAACCTGACCACTCGTCATAGGATGGTATGGTGTGCCCGTCTTATGACGAACACCATACTTTTCAAGCACTTTTTCTAATGGTCGGTTGCAAAAGTGCGTTCCTTCATCACTGATCAAGGCTCGAGGACATCCAAATCTCATGAAAATATTTTTCTTTAAGAACTTCATGACCATCTTATGATCATTGTGAGTCGTGGCCTGAGCCTCCACCCATTTGGACACGTAATCTACGTAGACTAAGATGTATTTATTTCCACAAGATGATGGGAATGGTCCCATAAAATCGATGCCGCATACATCAAAGACTTCGCATTCTAAGATAGGTGTCAAAGGCATGTCAAAACGCCTTGTCAGAGTACCGGTTCTTTGGCATCTATCACACGCTTTACAGAAAGCTTCTGTATCTTTAAAGATCGTAGGCCAACAGAAACCGGATTGGAAGATCTTAGCAACGGTTTTCCAAGGACCAAAGTGACCTCCAGTGGGTCCACTATGAAACTGCTCAATAATATCGCGCTGCTCAGATTCTGGAACACATCTTCTAAGCAGACCATCTTTACAGATCTTAAACAGATAAGGTTCATCCCAAACGAAAGATTTCAAATCAGAGAAGAACTTTTTCTTCTCCTGATAGGACAATTATGGATCAAGATATCGGGAATGAAGGTAATTGACAATGGAAGAATACCATGGTACATTTGGAGCGCAGCCATCGATAAGCATAATGTTTTCTAGAGGAATGTAAAGATCTATATCATCTGGATCATCCTTTTCCTCACTTAACATTCTCGAAACATGATCCGCCACGACGTTTTCACTGCCCTTTTTGTCTTTAATTTGAACGTCAAACTCTTGTAGGGTCAGTATCCAACGCAGTAGGCACGGTTTGGCCTCTTTCTTCGTCATCAGATATCGCAAAGCAGCGTGATCAGTCCACACAATCACTTGAGCTCCTAACAAGTAACTACAAAACTTGTCCATAGCAATGACTACGGCCAATAATTCCTTTTCAGTAGTAGTATAGTTAACTTGAGAAGGATTAAATGTGTGACTGGCGTAATAGATTGGCTGGAATTTCCCTTTGATTCTTTGTCCTAAAATAGCACCAACTGCATAGTTTGATGCGTCGCACATAAGCTCGAAAGGTAGATTCTAGTGAGGCGATATAAGAATTGGAGCAGAGATTAAACGGTTTTTAAGCTCCTCAAACGCCTGCTTGCAGTTTTCATCAAAATCGAACTCAACGTCTTCCTTAAGTAAAGTAGACAGGGGCTTGGCTATCTTGGAGAAGTCTTGAATGAATCTTCTGTAGAAACCGACATGTCCAAGAAAGCCTCTCACTTCACACACATTCTTCGGATGACTCATCTTTTCGATGGCTTCTGCTTTTGCCCTGTCAATTTCTATACCTTTGGCACTAATCTTGTGGCCAAGAACTATTCCCTCATTAACCATGAAATGGCATTTTTCCCAATTGAGTACTAAGTTCTTTTCCACACATCTGGATAACACTTGATTTAGATTGTCAAGACAGTCGTCGAAGGACTGACCAAAGACCGAAAAATCGTCCATAAATATTTCCATACACTTTTCTACTAGCCCGTCAAAGATAGCCAGCATACATCTTTGAAATGTAGCTGGGGCATTGCAGAGACCAAATGGCGTGCCCTGAAAGTGGTCTTTTCTTGGTCAGCTGGATCAATGGGTATCTGAAAGTATCCTGAATATCCATCCAGGAGGCAGTAGAATGCGTGCCCTGCTAGACGCTCAAGCATTTGGTCAATGAATGGAAGGGGAAAATGATCTTTCATGGTTACTTCATTGAGCTTTCTGTAATCAATGCAGACTCTGTAACCAGTAACAAGCCTCAATGCTATTTCTTCTCCCTTCTCATTCTTCTCAAACGTAATTCCACCTTTCTTGGGAACTACCGGAGTCAGGGATACCCATTCACTATCAGCGATGGCATAAATGATTCCCATGTCCAGAAGTTTGATGATTTCTTTCTTAACTACTTCTTGCATATGAGGGTTGAGCCTCCTCTGGGGCTGTCTAACACATTTCGCACCCTCATTTGTCTTGATCTCGTGCATACAGATGTCCGGAGATATCCCTCTGATATCTCCTACTTGCCATCCAAAGGCTTTTTCATTTTTCCTCAAGACGTTGATTAATTTCATTTCCTCTAAACGAGACAACTTGGCAGATATAATCAAAGGAAGCTTGTCACCTTCTCTTAGAAACACATACTTCAGATGTTTAGGTAACGGCTTCATCACCGAATCTGCAGGGGGGTCTTCTAAACTTGATTTAAGATCTCCACCTTTCAACTCAACATCACTGAGTTTACTTAGTGGTCCCACCGCCAAAGCTTCTCCTTTCAACAACTCATCCTCAAAATCGCTTCTAACCGATCTAGATTGACCGCACCATGATTATTCAAATTATCAACCGGTCGGTCATATTCGATTGCAACGACCATGACTTGCTTTTCCATGAAATCATCGAAGTCATCGACATATCCTCAATGGAAAAGCCGGTTGGAGGACCGAGAGGGTACTTGAATGGATCTGGAGACATTATAGCTTACTTCTTGATCACCAACTCGTATCGTCACTCGCCCACCATCGCAGTCAATGAGGGCTCTAGCTGTAGACAGAAAAGGTCTTCCAAGTATCAGGGGGCATTTTCATCCTTTTCAATGTCTAGGACGTACCGGTCAATGGGAAAGGTAAATCTATCAATTTGAACTAGTACGTCTTTTAAGATTCCCGCTGCTTTCATAGAAGATCTATCAGCGAATTGCAAATTCATGGTAGTGGGTTCTAGAAGATCAATTAAACACAGCTGTTTGCACACAGACAATGGCATGAGGCTTATAGATGCACCCAGGTCACACAAAGAGTTAGGGAAGACCAGGCCTCCCATTAACACTGTAAGCACGAACTTTCCAGGGTCACCTCTCTTGGTTGGTAAGTCTTCATAATTGATCATTGAACAATCCTCACCAATCACCTCTCCATGTCCGACAACTTCCTTTTTGAAGAAACAACATCCTTGATGAAATTTGTATACTTAGGCATTTCAACCAAGACCTCGATAATGGAAGATTCACACGAGTATTTTTCAAGAGATTCAAGACACCTTTTCATACTTCTTATCTTCACTCAAAGGGATGTTGCTCTTTCTTGGTGGAAATGGAAGCTTTTTCAGATCACTCTCAGAAAAGACTTTCTTCGAAGATGCACTGACAGCTTTGTCTTCCAGATCCTTCCACCGAACAGCCTTTTCAATCTTTTTATTAGTCAGGGGATCAGCCTCCTAACATCCACTTGATTCTTCACTCCTCAGGGGATCAGCCACCTGAGGACTTCCAGCTTTTTCACCTCTCAGGGGATCAGCCACCTGAGTTTTCTTTTGCAACAGAGGGGGGGTGTAGGTGCTCAGCTTCCCCTTCTGCCCTATCTCTGGTAGGAGGGGCTACTGGTTTCCCTGGTGGGAAGGGCCACTAACTTGAGTACCGCATCTTAAATTCATTGTACTGGCCTCCACTCTACCGTATGGAATTGATGGTATGAGGTCAGTACATTGGCCATTGTTCAAGTCGGCTAGAGCAACGTGACCGCCCTTTGGATTTTTCTTAGTGAAACTGGGCAGTTGCCCTGGGGGTCTTGAAGCTAACTGCTCAGCCAGTTGCCCAATTTGTCTCTCAAGGTTCTTATTTGTACTCATCAGGAGTTGGATACTTTTATTTTGCTCCTCCAATTTAGCTTCAAGGTTGTTAGATTGGGAGGGGCCTTGAGAGTTTTGGAAATTTTGAGAATAGGGCTGGCTGGGCCGACTTTGGACAGCAGGATTAGAATTTGCGGGCCAATTCTGATTGAACCTTTTATTAGAATTGGAAAAATTATTATTTTGGTTACGAGGAAAACCGGGGTTTCGATTTTGATTCGATTGAAATTAGAATTCGGATTGAAACTTGAAGATTGATTGAACCCTTGGTTTTGGAGATTATTCGGCGAGAAAATTGATTAAACCTTTGATTGTTCGGCCATAGAATGCATTTACTTGCATTCTATCCGTTCATAGGACGAGAATCTAGATGTGTCCCCCATATTGTCACGTTTTGACATGTGACACGATTATCGTCCATAATCATGAACATCATTCACTTGATAAGGTGCAGGGGGATTGAATTGACACTGGCCAATCATGTGGCCAGTCTGACAACAGCTCTCACAATACTGAACCTGAGGGTTCTGTGGAACGGAAGAATTTTGATTCATCTGATTCGAAACTTGAGAAGTTGCCATCTGCTTCTGCAGCATGGCGATCAAACTTTGCATGTTTACCTCATCGACCTTGGGAAGCGGAGGAGGTGCTTGAATTGCTTGATAAGAGGGGGCGTAGTTATATTTGGCAATGTCCTTGAACAGTGCCCACCCCTCATCAGGCGTTTTCTTCAAAAACGCCCCACCAGATGAACTATTGACCATGCCTTTTGTAAGCTCGGTCAATCCACTAAAGAAAATGTTGACTTGCCTTTCCAGTGGCAAGCCATGGTGGGGACACTTTCTAAGCAGAGACTTGAATCTTTTCCAACACTCGAAAAAGGATTCATTCTCTTTCTAGTAGAAAGTGAATATCTCATTTAAACATTGGGCCGTTTTTGAAGGTGGGAAGTATTGACTCAAGAACTCTTTTTCGAGTTCAGCCCAAGTATTTATAGATTCGGCAGGGAGGGAGCTATACCACTCCTTAGCTTCTCCCTTCAAGGAAAATGGAAAGAGTTTCAGTTTAATGGCGTCCTCACTTACTCCTTGGATGCGTGTGGTGCTGCATATCTCCAAGAATGTATGCAAGTGAGTGTGTGGATTTTCGGACTGAAACCCGTGGAAAATTGATGCATGCTGCATCATCTGAATGAGACCAGGCTTTAGCTCGAAGGTCTGAGCATTAATGGCCGGTAGGATGATAGCCGGGTTGATCGTGGGCTCGCGCCGGGCATGGCGTAGTCTGCCAACGTACGTCTATCATTAGCAGCCATTATTACAAAATCTGTGATTTCCTCGGCTAACTGATCCTCGAGATCTTGCTCGGCTCTGTCTGCCAGAACCGCAGAACGGAAAATCCGCCTGTTTGGCCGGACTACGGTTCGCTCGGGGTCAGGGGTGTATAGTATCGGTCCCTTTTGACTCCGAGTTTGCATAAACCGGACCAACAACAAGTGAAAGAAAACTAAAAACTAAGAAATTAAAAGCCTAAACTAAAAATTAAAGCCTAATAAAAGAAAAGAAAAGAAAAGAAGAAAAAGAAACAAAATTATTGAAGAAAAGAGGGACCAGACGCACGTCCAAAGGTTTGGACGGGCGTCCGGATGGAATTTAGACTGGACGGGCGTTTGGCGGTCCAAACGCTCGTCTGTAGGGAAGAATACTTGGACGGGCGTACGAAACCTATGGACGCTCGTCTAAGTGAGCAAAAACGGTTCATGATTGAAAATTTTCCAGCAAACGGGCGTCCAAATGTCCAGACGCCCGTTTGGAAGCGGGAAAACAAGAACAGAGCAGAAAAGATAGCAGAAAAGAAGGGGAAAGAAGAAAGACAGAAACAGAAAGAGGAAACAGATAGAAAGGAAAAACTAATCACAAGGGAACTACAAAGGGAAGACCTTAAACCCTAAACTAAAACCCTAATTACCTAATTAAAAATCTACCTAAAACATGAACAAAAACGATTAAACACAAAAAAAAAAAACTAGGCAACCGTCCGGTTCCCCGGCAACGGCGCCAAAAACATGTCTCGGATTTTATCTAATGAAAATAAACAAGTAATAAATTTATAAATCCGGTATACCCCAAGTGTAGGGATCGTAGTATAGCGATTAATACCGGAGTCGATCTCAGGGAATCGGGGTATCTAGTTCTTAATTTTCCTAAGTTTGGTAGCATTATTATTAAACCTAAAATAACAAAACGAAAAGTAAACTGGACAGAGGATTGTCAGTCCAAAGCCAGGAAAGATGATTGCGAACGAAACTAAACTATAAACGAGAAAAAAAACATAAAACAAAGATACATGGAATCAAACAATATACAAACCAAGTGATTTCAATCCAAGTTCATCTCATGGTTTTAATTCAATATTGTGGTTTCACCTTTACACGAGATACGAACTCCTAATTCCTTAGTGAATCCGTTTCTCAAGCTATGAATTCCTAATCTCTTAGTGAATTCAATTATCGATCTCTCCTCTCTCGAATGTTGAGACCAATTTCATACAAAACGAAGGTGTAGATTCAAGTTAACTCTCGTATTTTAGAATCTAGCAACCTAGATAATTAACCAATTAATTTGTCACGAATTAACGATTAAGGATCCTATCTTTCTATGGTGATCTAGCCTAACAACGATTCTCATCAACGTTAGACAACAATTAGCAACCAATCTCTCGATCTAGTCACACAATAGCATCATAAATCATAGAAAGATACAAAACAAATCAAAGATCATAAGAATAAACAAAGGATTGAATAAATTAGAAGATAAACTCACATAGTTTGGTACAATGGATGATCTCCATGAATCAACAAACGAAAATAAAAGCATCCTAATCTAACCCGGATCACCCGAGCACAAGGCTCGGGTGATCGGCCTCGAAAGCCTCAGAAGTGCGGCTTCTGTGTGTATTTGGTGTATAGAAATCTGATTATGCAATAGGGTTGGGAATAATGCGGCTATATATAGAAAACTAGGTCGGTTTCAGCATGACGGCGGCTGGACGCCCGTCCAGTCCTTCTGGACGCCAGTTCAGATGGTGTAAACTCTTCGAGTCGGGCCGAGCTGGATCAGACGCCCGTCCTATGTGTTTTGGGACGCTCGTTCACAGAAAACCTGAATATCCTGAATCAACTTCTCCTCCTGGACGCCAGTCCAGAATTTCAAACGCCCGTCCAGATGGACGGGACTTGGACGCCAGTTCAGTGTCGATCAAATCTCGATTTTCTCATCTTTATCTCTTCTCCATCATATAAATCCGATCTTGCACCACTTTTAATCCTTTTTTTAGCTCGAAAATATATATCTACAAGGGGGTAAAAACATGCAAACTGTAGAAACATATATATAGATAGAAAAAGACTAATAAACCACATAAATAGCTCGAATTTGCATTTTAATCCTTTTCATACACAACCCCTCAATATTTCAATTAAACTCCTACTTTTCTATAAAAAGTAATAAAATATGAAGAATATTGTTACGGAATAAAGCGATAAAAACCATAAAATTCACCGTTAACAGATATTGGTCCCTATTACCTCCATTTGCACAACACTTGGTTCCCCCTGACTTATATGCTCATCAGCAGGGTTAACAGCAGACTGTTCTTCCCCCTGAACTATTGCAGGAATTGCAGGGTCTTGTACCAGTGTTTCACTCACCACAAACAGTGTAGATTCGTGGTTTGTCGTGGTTCTTCTACAAGTTGCTCAACAACAACTTGTTCGGCTTGATAGATCTAACAGTTTATACGAGCTCGGTGCGAGGATCGTCTTGTGTTTCTCCAACAGATTGCTCAACAACAACCTGTTCACTTTCAGTAGGCTCAGCAGCCTTAGCAGGTAAGGATTCAACAACATCAACAACAGGTTCAGTCTCTATAGTTTGCTGTGACTTTCCAGCAGGTTGCTCAATAAAAACCTCTGCATCCTCATTAGGATTGATAATAGTCAATGGCTCAGCATCAATAGCCTCTCCTTGTACATCCACTTCTTCTTCTTCCAGTTCTTTTTGAGCCTCTAAGATTTTCAATTGTTTCCCCTTTCCATGTTTCTTTTTGTGGACAATCTCCTTCATCCTCTTGGAAAGTGGCTCATCATCAACTTCAATTGCAATAGACTTTCTCTTTCTACTGTCTTCTCTCTGTTGTTCCCTCAAAATCTCAACAACAGTTTTTCTAGCAACGACTACAAGCAGGTCGGTAATCTCAACTTCACTGGACCCTCGCGGACTCGCGATCTGTCTTTGTTTGCTTCCTTGTTCTTTTAGGCTTTAACATCTCTGTTATCTTTCTTGTGTCAGCAGCCTTTCTCTTCTCAGTAACCTTCTTTGGTGCAGCAGGTTTGACAGATTTCTTAGTAGTTTGCTTGACCTGCTCACCACCAGCATCACCATCATCTACATCACTATCATTATCATCAGCCTCAGCAACACCTTCTTTATCATCATCTAGACCAGGGATAGCATAATCAATCTCTTTCTTGTATCTGGATTGATTAATCTTTTTAGGTGCTACATCAGGAATCTCCAAATGATTCAGCAGGGTCTGAACCATTAATCCTAAGGGTAAGGCCTTGTATTTCCTCTTTCCTTCTCTTTCCTATTTTGCAACCTTCTCTATGTAATGGATAAAGTATCATGCCCAATCAAATTTCATACTTCTGCAAATAATCATCAGCAGCTCTATCTTGGGTCCTGATAGAGTATCCATACTTCCAACCAGCCCTAATATATTCTTTGCAATGATTTTGCTCAGCAGGTTGTACTCATACCCAACGTGTCTAACATTGATGCCTGGAATTGATTTGATGTCTTCATTTGTCTTGATCTTATCAACAAAATCCATCTTGGACAATCCCATTTCCTCAGGATTTACTGGACCATCTACTACTGCTTCAAAACCAAAAACTTCCCTCAGTAGACTTGGGGAAATCTCAATCTCCTGGGCATTCACAGTTGTTTTGAATGCCTCTGTTCCTTCTTTTATCACAATGTTCTTCCAAAAGCTCACAACATTTGTGTATGAGATTGTTTCCAGTCTTATGTTAAGCACATTCTCCAGACCTTCATATCTCCTTATTCTTCGACCAATGTTGATTGCTAGTTCAGTTTGGTTAGCATCAACAACAAAACATCTAACACTCTGGCTTGTTTCAATCTGAACATCAACCTTTTCCGCCATTGTTATAAGAAATATAAGTCGAAGAATATCTGCTGTGTAATAGGTCTGTATATATAAACAGGGAGTGGTTGTAACTATCAGTGCACGTACATCCACATTAACCACGATTAATCTGAGTGAATGCTGTCTTGACACGTGTTCCATTACTTCTCCATAACGTTTGTAACCGTTGGATCATGTTAACTGCGGTTATAAATGATAGAATAAATATCCCGCCAATCTGCTTTTTGACTTTAATAAGTTTGACTGTGTAACGTTCCATTCAGCAGGGTTGGTCTCAGTAGGGTTGGCTCAATGGCCCTGCGATAAAGATGCTTCAGCAGCCTGCTGACATAGTAACTCTGCTGATCCTTGATTTCTTCTTGTTTTGTTCAATTGATAATACAAGATAAAGTTTAATACCAATGACCGATCCGTCAAGTGAGCTCACCCAACATGACAAAGACCAATCCCCTTGGCAACCTCATTTGCTCAATTGTCCAAACATAAGTACATGGAATTGTTGATACCAATGACTAATCGCTAAGTGAGCTCACCCAACATAGCAAAGACTAATCCCCTTGGTGAATTCCAGTACATTGCTGATTATCAGTAAACTTTTATAATTCCAAGTTCAGTCCTTAGTTTAGCAAATATTTCACTATCAAGAGGTTTAGTGAATATATCAGCAAGTTGATCTTCAGTAGGGATATACAGAACCACCACATCTTTCTTTTCAACATGATCTCTTATAAAATGATGTCTCACATCAATGTGCTTGGTTCTTGAGTGCAAAACAGGATTTTCTGTGATTGCAATTGCACTTGTGTTGTCACACATAATTGGAATTTCTTTTTCTTCAATTCCATAATCCCTTAACTGTTGTCTTAGCAAAAGTACTTGTGCACAGCAACTTCCAGCAGCAATGTATTCATCTTCAGTAGCAGAAGTTGATATTGAATTTTGTTTCTTGCTAAACCAGGAAACCTGTCTACTTCCCATTAACTGACAGGTTCCTGTGGTGCTTTTTCTATCAATCTTGCATCCAGCATAGTCAGAATCTGAGTAGGATATAACTTTGAAGCTTCCATCCTTGGAATACCATATCCCTACTCCCGAAGTCTCTTTTAGGCACTTGAGAACTCTTTTGACTGCACCTAAATGACTTTCTTTAGGTTTGGATTGAAATCTTGCACAAACACCTACAGCAAAGGATATATCGAGTCGTGGCAAGTGAGATACAATGGATCGCCTATCATCCTTCTGTATAAAGTCTGATCAACATCTTTGCCTTCTTTATCTTCATCCAATCTGATGTTTGTACTCATAGGAGTTGATATTTTGGTGTTGTTTTCCATACCAAACTTCTTCAGTAGCTCCTTGGTGTACTTGGTTTGATGAATGAAGATTCCATCTTTCATCTGTTTAACTTGCAATCCCAAAAAGTAGTTCATTTCTCCCATCATACTCATTTGGAATTTGCTCTTCATTAGATTTGCAAACTTTTCACATAGCAATTCATTTTCAGAACCAAAGATTATGTCATCAACATAAATCTGTACCAGCAGGGTGATGTCCTTCTCATTGATTCAGAAAAGAGTCTTATCAATGGTGCCTTTTGTAAAACCATTGTCCATCAAGAATTGAGATAGAGTCTCATACCATGCTCTTGGTGCTTGTTTCAAGCCATAAAGTGCTTTATTGAGTCTATACACTTTATCTTCTTGATCTTTAACTTCAAATCCAGGAGGTTGCTGAACATACACTTCCTCCTCTAGAATGCCATTCAAGAATGCACTTTTGACATCCATTTGATATACTTTGAAGTTTTTATATGCAGCATGTGCCAAGAATTGTCTGATAGCTTCCAATCTTGCAACAGGTGCATAAGTTTCATCAAAATCTATTCCTTCTGCTTGAGAATAGCCTTTTGCAACTAGTCTGGCCTTATTCCTTACAATGGTACCAGATTCATCAGGTTTGTTTCTGAATACCCATTAAGTACCAATGATATTTGCACGACTAGGCCTTTCAACTAGTGTCCAAACTTGATTTCTTTCAAATTCATTCAGCTCTTCTTGCATAGCAATTATCCAATCTGGATCTGAAATTGCTTCTTCAACAACTTTAGGTTCCATTTGTGATAGGAAACAAGTAAACATAGCTTCCAGTTGTCTTCTAGTCCTCACACCTTGCTGTACATTGCCAATAACTTGTTCAGCATGATGATTCCTTAACCATTATGGATTCTGGTTAGATTGATTCTCAAGAACCTCATCTTCAGTAGGGTCTGCTGTTGCTTCTTCAACAGGGGGTTCAGTAGATCCTTGAATTGCTTCAGTTGTTGCATCAATAGTATCACCAGCAGGGGCAGTATCAGAAACTTTTAAGTCATTAAACCTTTCCAAAACTTCAACACAAACTGGATCAATGACTTGTAGATTCTCAACAGGTTCACAAACTTCATCTTCCATACCAGTGAACTTAGGTTCATCAAACACAACATGGATTGTTTCTTCATGTTTTAATGACCTCTTGTTCAGTACCCTGAATGCCTTGCTGACTGAAGAATATCCCAAGAAAATTCCTTCATCTGATTTAGGTTGGAATGTCTTCAAATGTTCCTTATGATTCAAGATAAAACACTTGCTCCCAAATGGATGGAAATAGGATATGTTAGGTTTTCTTCCATTCCAAATCTCATAAGGTGTCTTCAGCAGCTTCTTGTTCACTGAGGTTCTATTTTGTGTATAGAATGCTGTATTAACTGCTTCAGCCCAATACCTCTCAGGTAGCAATGCTTCACAAATCATTGTCCTTCCTGCTTCTTTCAAAGTCCTGTTTCTTCTTTCAGCAACCCCATTTTGCTGAGGTGTACCAGAAGCAACAAGTTGATGTAGTACACCATTCTAATCATAGTATTCTCTTATAACTTTATTGAGAAACTCAGTACCCTTGTCTGATCTTATCTTTACTACTGTCAAACTTTTCTCATTTTGTAATCTCTTCAAAAGATCAGGCATCATCTTGAGTGTTTCACTTTTCTTGTTCATAAAAACCACCCAACTGTACCTTGAATAATCATCCACAACCACTAAGGTGTATTTCTTTCCTGTAACACTTGTTGGTGTAACTGGTCCAAATAGATCCATATGCATCAGCTCCAAGACTCTATTAGTTGATTGCTTAGTCTTTGATTTGAAGCTTGATTTAGTTTGTTTACCTTGCTGACATGCATCACATATAGTATCTTTCTTGAATGTGATCTCAGGTAAACCAATCACTAGTTTCTTCTTCACCAACTGATTGATATCATCAAAATTCAAGTGATTTAACTTTTTGTGCCATAGCTAATTGAGTTCTGATTTGGTATGAACAATCAGACAGGTTTCTGGAACTGCAGTAGACCAATCTACAACATACATGTTTTGTTGTCTTTTACCAGCCAATACAACTTGATCACCTCTTTCACTAATGACAGTACAATTTTTTTTGTCAAAAGTGACTTTGTATCCCATGTCACAAAATTGTCCAGTGCTCAGCAAGTTGTAGTCCAGTCCTTCCACATATGCAACATTCTTGATTGTAAGTCCATTCCTCACAAGTGTGCCATATCCTCTTGTATATCCAGGTGTATTTTTGTTGCCAAATTCACCCTTGGACCATCCTTTGCCACAAAATTTGACAAACAATGCTTATTCTTTGTCATATGTCTGGAACATCCACTGTCAAAGTACCAGACACCCTACAAAACAAAGTTAATACAGTTTAGGTACCCAAACCTGTTTGGGTCCATAATGGTCAGTGGTAAGCATGACCCTTGGTAAGTTTCCACAAGGTCTTCTCCTAAAAGTGTCATACCTTGGTTCATACATGTATTCCACACATCCATAAGTTCTAACAGTAGGTTGTGTAGGATTCACATATGTTTTCTGGCCTTTTGGTTTATAATGCTGTTTGAAGTGACTTTTGTTGTTAGAAGCATTAGCATAACCATTAGTTTGCCGTACGTTAGGAACGACCTCGCCGTAGTATGGAGTCCGCTTTGAGGTCCCCGCCGAGGTCTTGTATAAGCCCCTCCGCCGAGTCCTTTGCCGATTCCATTGCTTAGATTTTACCCTAGCAGCATGGTTATACTTGCTGTTTCTAGTAGCAGGTACTGGAATATTCCAATCATCATCAGTAGGGAACAGTCTACCTTTCCCCCTGAGATAAGTATCCCTAGAATGATTAACATTTTTGGGTTTAGGATTCTTATCCTTGGAATATTTCTGGTTCTTACCCTTCTGTGGTCCAGCAGACTTGGTAGCAGGTCTGCTATCAGCAGGTTTAGAAGGCACAACAGTCCTATTTTTGGATTTGTTCCTTTTATTAGGAGCTATTGACTTCTTTGACTTCTAATTTTGCTTCTTTGAAGCATTCTCAGTAGGTTTTACAGCCTCAGCAACCTTACTGGGAGTTGGATCTTGTGCAGGTACAAACTTAGGACAAATTCTGGCACTTGGTTCAGTAACTTTACTGGATCCACTCTTTTTGGATTTTTGAGTTCCAAATCCAAGCCCTGTTCTATCACCATAAGGCTTTCAAGATTTGTATGCAGTAGAGGAACAATATGGATCATCAGATTCAGAGGCTACTGGATGTTCAGCAGACTTATACTGATTCTGTCCAACATCTTTTTCCTTACCTTTGAGAACCCTTAATTCAGCATTCAATCTTTCAACTTCTACTTGAAGAGCTTCTTTTTCAACCTTCACAATCTCATAACCAGATTGTATTTTCCTCAGTTGATTGAGGATGGCATCCAAAGATTTTTCATTGTAAGACTTTCTAGGATTTGAACCACAAGTTGATTCACAATCACTTCCAGCAGGAGTGTTAATTGATACAGTATTGTATACCTCCTCTGTTTCATCCATGTTAGCCATTAATGCATAATCTTTCATCTCAGCAACCAATGCTGTGTCATCTGATTCATTTCCCTTTTCAGATTCAACTTCATACCCCGATTCATCTTCAGCAACCATAGCCTTCTTTCCATGTCTTCTTTGTTGGCTCTTGGTCTTCAGTAGGTCTGGACATTCATGTCTAAAATGTCTAGGCTTCTTGCAGTTAAAGCAAAGATAATCATGTCCCTTTTTCTGATTTAACTCAGGACAGTCAGGTTTGAAGTGTCCTGGTTTCTTGCAATGAAAGCACAGATAATCATTGTCTTTCTTTGGTTCTTCTTTCTTTCTTTCAGTAGGCCTCTTTGTGAAATTTCTTGAAAGGGCCTTTCCTGTCTTCATCATTCTGATTTTCTTGCTCAGTAGGGCAATCTGCTCTTGCATTTCATCCAGCAGATCATCTTGAGCTCCTGATGTCTCTTCTTGATGTTTAGCAGCCAATGCAGTTGTCTTTGGTTCCTCTTTTTCAGTGGTAGGAACCAATCTCTTGTTGAATTCATATGCTTTAAGATCTGAGAATAATTTGAATGTATCCTCTTCATGCATCTTTCTCATTTCTTCTATTGCAGTGACTTTCATCTCCCAAACTTCTTTGTCAGGTAATGCTTCCAAGATTTTTGAGTTTATTTCTTCTTTTGAGTTACACTCAGTAGGGTAAGTTCATCTAGGATAGCATTAAATCTTGACTCCATATGCTCAATGGTTTCATTTGGTAGCATTTTGAAATTTTGAAACCTCTTTTTGGCCACACTGATTTTGTTCTTCTTGATGGCATCAGTGCCCTCACAGATCAACTGTATCTTGTCCCAAAGTTCCTTTGCAGTTTTGCAATCTTTAACCTTCATGTACATATTTCTTGTTAGTAATACCATCCGCAACGGAAGCGATTTAAGGATCTAGATCTATAAAATACACGTAATAAAATAACTAGATCTATATCTACAAGGGGGTTGTAGATCATACCTCTTGGATCTCAAAATCCAAGTCGAAGAACCGCAATAGAAAGAATGCAAGAAGATGTGAAGAGCACCATGATCTTCCGTACGTGTGATCCAAGCAACTCCCGGTGAAAGGAAATTCTCGACTCAAACCCTTCCGATATGCTACCCGGAAAAACCTCCAAGATTTTCCCTCTAAACCCCTTGGCCGAATTTTTGCTCCTTCTCTCTAAGAGAAGTCGAAATTTTCAAGTGTGTATTAGGCTTGGGAGAACTCTCTTTATATAGGAGAGTAAAACTTAACCTCCAAGGATTTTTATTTTGCAAATAAATAATCCAATAAATAAAAGATAATTCCATAATATTCTAGAACAAATCTAGAATAATATTTATCTTTATTTCTTACCATAAATATTTATCCAATAAATATTTTGTGCACATGTCTTATTAATCACAAGAAAACTAATTCCTTGTTGACTAATACATGCCATGGCCGAAAATCACCATTATTGACCTAGTCAATATTATTTTCGACTAACACACTAATTTTGCCAAGATTATGAAAAATGTCTTTTTCACATATTTAATTATTTAGCCCAACTAATTTAATAGTCCACTAAACAATTAATTCACATATCGTTTTAATAAAGTCCAACAAGAACTAAATTAATATTATTAGGATTCGACTTCCGAGAATAGCTATGCTATATTGGAGGCACGTCGGGGACCATAGACTAATAATCAGCGGCTCCGATAAATCAAATAAATAATTATCTTACGAACAGAATAATTATATTCGACAAATCAATCACAGGAATCCCATGACTGCACTCCTCCGATTATGAGATTATATTTATCTCCTCACGAGAATAATAATAAGCGTCCATTGATATAATCATTACATACAGATTAATCCTCCATAGACTGTTCATTCTAAATCGGGAAGTTACCGTTAACCCTTTTCAGAACCTCTTATCCTTATTTACCATTAACCCCCTAGTGATCAATTAATTCATACAACTCACTGGTAGCTATTTAGTGTAATATGAACTCGCGCGATCGATCAGTTTCTAGGATTAACAAATAAGGGAACTGTCTATCTACTTCCATAAATGGAAGGAATGGATTCCGTATCTGTGATAACACAGACTACTCACTCAATCCAAGTACAATGCCAAGATGGGGTAATTCAGACCACAGACTCAGTGTAATCCTTAACCGTCAAGTCAAACCTCATACTGATTCAAGCAGTTGACTGTGATCACCTCAGGATTAAGATATATCCATAAATATGATCATCCATTGATTCTATAAGACTTCTCGATTACGGAATTATATCGTGAACTCTAATCAAATCGGTCCAGCCCTATATGATATATCTATCATATATAAATGCCCCACTAGGTTCTCTTAACCGAAAGTCCGGATAAGACAATCATACCTATTGTGTTCTGGGCGCAATAATAGCACGTTAAAGGAGAGACCCGATACTCTCGATTAACTTCACTACGGGCTAATTGTATTTTTAGTACATCTTCACTAACTCAATCCTCCTGTGTATATCCCATACACTGAGTTAAGTGACTACATAAACGATATACTTTAGAGTTTTCTGTAGTGTAAATACTATTGTCACATCGGTGAATATGAGAATAATAAATATGAATAATAATATCATTTCATTTATTAAATAAAATAATTACAAAATTGTCTTTCGGGCATCACACCTAACAATCTCCCACTTGCACGAAAGCATGTGATTAATTGTTTTAGAGCACACCCTATTATTTAAAATACAACAAACTACATCTCCCACTTGCTCTAAAGCAATGGAGACCCATCCCGTATTCTAGTACCCATTAAGCATATCATAACCATTGCCAGATGACAAAGTACACTCCGAGTGTGCCATCGTAGGATAGGTCAGTGACTCGGGGAGTACCTACATCTAAATGTCATGGGTCTTAATGATTAGTCAGGTTGTCGGCTCGAGACGATCCGTGGAATCAAAACGTTACCGGTCCATCTAATCATGTGGTACTTTCCCAATATGCTTTTGACCTCTAGTGATTTCGAAAATCCATATAAGCTACCCCTTCATCGTTTGCACAATGATGTGGTATCGGCTTCCAAATCTAGAATCACTCCAGATACGAAAAGGAAATTCTTAAGCTATATCGCCTCTCTAGCCACTACAAAAGCCGCTAATCACCAAACTAGTTAAAGTCGAGTTGGCGTTGCTGGATTCCTCCATGCAATAGCTTCAACACAAGAGTAAACACTGAGCCCGAGATCGACTTAACGATCATCCTCAATCTGACTTAAAGTCAAAATCAGTGTATCATACATATCCAAGTTCACACATGAATATGTCTGCATATTATTCCTCGTTCTCTCAAGATACTAAAGGACATACTAAACTTGCTTTGTTAACCGCCGAATCTAAGATTCGATCAAAGTTGACGTTCAATAACCTGACCATCTCTTACTAGAAAGAGAATCTATCCCATTTCTCTTGATCCAAAGATTTAGAGAGTCATTCCTGAGGCATATGGTAGAACTTCCTCGTTGAATGTTGCATACACAGATGCATCATCTTAACCAATAAGATGGATGGGAAACCATTGATTGATTCTAATGAATTCGACCGAGTCAAACTCTTTAGAATGTTGTCCAAATCTCTGTTGCAGAGACTTGTGGCATTGTCAGATTCTGACTGCAGATAACACACCCATGTTGATTCCAACTGGTGCAGTGTTATCCTTCACAAACACTAATATATGTATATATTCACTACTGTACTAAAATTGATATCCAGTCTACAAAAGACTTATCAATATTCTGGTGAAATCCACATATTGTAGAAATATATTACTTCCAATGACCGAGAGGTTTGATTTTTATCCACAAAAGGACATAAGCCTTGACAGTCATCCTGTCATAAGTTCATAAGGCAATACCCTTTTGTTCCGAATGAATCCAGACTCCGTTTGTTTGGCAAGAAAGTCTCAGGGAATCACCCCTATTTTCTGCTTTTGAACGAAATCATGCAATACCGAACTCATTCTACTCTTTTCCGAGTAGATCCAATTACTCCCACTGGGCCTGAGACGCTCAGGTGGTTCTACAAGAGCATGAACAGAATTGGAGTACCAAACTCCATTCACAGGGTTATGGCTATTAAACCAACCTCTATTATCAGAATCCTATACTGCTCACAAAAGAGCCATAGGTCATCACTCGATCCTCAGACTACAAAGTCCGTAGAAACCCGTAATGGGTAATGGATAAACCATACTCCCAATACTTACTGGATCAAAATTCTGATCTAGTTTAGTAGTATTTAGTGTTATCACCAACAATCGATGTTGGATGTGGTCTGATTTTAATCAGTTAGTAACTACCTTGAGTAAACGTACTTCAAGGTTCAAGGTTTTTCTGATCATGGATTCTATCAGAAAGGATGCAACAGTATAACTGTTCTTTCCCGATTTCAAGAATCCTATATCTAACCTTTATACTCAATAGGTTAAAAGATATATCACGAATGGTCATTGACCAAACGTATGCGTGAAATTCCCAGTCTTACCTTCAAGCACCGTGTGCTAAATGCTTATATTTATGGAAGTGGGGTGAACCGAATCCACACCTTATCCGTAAATTCCAAAGCATATTCTAGGTAGACTTCTCGGTCTTACATTTCAATGTAAACCGTTATTTCGCTTCCAATATCTTTTTTGAGTTAAGCAGTATATTGTAGCACATCTAAAAACTATATAAGGCAATTTTAACGGTTTCTCACTTAGTGAGAACATGTCACAATGAGGCAGGTTGAACATCAGTCTCGAGGACTATGAATGGCCTATTCCGAGTATAGAATACTCTATCTCTGTTGAAAACAGAGAAACCTCAAAATATTTTGGATAAACTTACCGGAGTGTTTGAATAGTTATCAGACAAGAAGTCACTACTCGGAAGCTCCTACTAGCTTGTATCATTCATCAGACCCCGAAGGTCGTCATGAACAAGCTATGTTACTTCTTTATAACCATGCATTATCCTTTCCCGATTGAAAGGAAACTTAGTCATTGAACCTTTGAGACAATATAACCAGACTGGGAGAAAGGAATCACCCTGAGCCAGTCTTCAGGCCTTGTCTTTTAGGGACTATGCACTAACTATGGAATATGAAGAAGCGTTTATCTAAATGTAGAAACCAATTGCTTTTAACAGTTCTTAAGATGTGTTTTATATACATATTTCAGCAGTTCTAAGTGGTTTTGACTTTATCAAACAAAAGTCCGAGTCTTGGATTCGTACTACAAATGGTATATTCACTTTCTATACGACAAACAAATTATCGAATAGAAGGTAAATCCATTCGTTCCAATGAATCTTAAACATAAAATAATTTTTCCGCGATATCCAAGCATTGAATCCGAGATTCATTTCCTTATATCACTCCCACTATTCTAGCTAAAATTAATTGCCCGTTGTTTACTCTTTTAATCGTTAAATGCACTGCTACCTTGTTCCTCCAAAGAACTTAGCTCGAGAAAATCGCCAAGGATTTATAGGTTGGTGATCCAAAATCACTGTCCTTATCCTATGATTTTCAGTTAATTAATTTTCGGTTCAGCCTTAAAGTTTTCTCAGTTTAGATGACTAACACTTTTAGACATATTCTCCCATTCTTTACTTTCCGTAAATGGAAATAGTCTTGAACCAGCGGTTCGTTTGAGTAGACACTACTCTTGAACCGTGGGATGTCTATTTCGAGTGTTACTCGTCGGGACTTCTCGGATTTTTTAATATACCAGAAAAAACAACAAATCATAACATTAAAGCTCCCACTAGTTTATCGGTTCCAAATTCCGTCTAACGAGCAATGCTTTATTTTTTTTATGATTTTCCGATTTTTTCGATTAGAAAATATTTTGTACATAGTTCCAATGTTTCCAGAAAAACAACAAATCATAGAATTCCCACTAGTTCATCGATTCTAAATATCGTCCAACTAGCGACATTCCATGACTTTCCGGTTTTTCAATTAGAACGGTTACGTGTGTAGGCAGTTACACTTTTCTAATGTTCTAGAAAAACAATAAATCATAAAGCTCCCACTAGTTCATCGATTCCAAATATCATCCAACTAGTAACACTTCATGATTTTCCGATTTTTCAATTACAAAATTACTCGTGTAATCACCTTTGATCAAACTAAGTTTGTCTTCCGTTTGACATGAATGACACTAGTGACATACCTATATGTCACTCTGGTTTTAAAAGGCTTAAGAGAAAATATCTCTTTCGAAAAATAATTGCATTATCGATTAACTAGTTCAACGTCCTAGTTACTTTCCACTTTTTAACGAAGTCAATACTAGTCAATTATAATTTTTTAAGCAATTTAGTAAGGGATATAATGCTGTAAATAAAATGACATGTATTAATTCAAGTTTAACACTACTATATTATTTTATTTTAGGAATTGTAAACTAAAAGATAAGTCTACTCTACCATTCCAAGGTTTTAACCTCGCATCTCAGTGCCGCCGTAGGGTAGGTCAAAGAGATGACGGTTAAATCGAGACAATCTCATCAATGAATAACTTGTGAGAATCGAACATCCCACGAGAATCGAACATCCCTTTATTCAATGACTACCTTCCTTTTTTTAGCCTAGATATTATCAAGAATATCCTTTATGAGTGTGACCTACTATATCGGATCTCTTAGGTACTCCCCGAGTGTGCCGTCGTAGGATAGGTCAGTGACCCGACGAGTACCCAGAAATCCTATCCTTTCGGAGACCAAGCCATGAATGTTGATAGGGGTGGACACCATCCGTAGGGGGACGAAATCAAAGCGCCGCGAGGCGTCACCCTTCTCTCACTTACTTGTATCTATAGTAGAGGCCGTGGGGTTGGCTGTCGCCTCCCCCGCTCCCACTCAATATTTTGGATGTGGTGGTGGGTTAACTAACCACGTCTTTTTGATGTTAACATAAAAGCACATCAAATCAAGGATTCCGAATGGTGTCGGTAACGTAGGCAAGCCTACCCGTCCTATTCGTTGGAACATATGTGACAGTCGGACGAAATCGGGTCAGGAGAGCCCCATTGAGATAAGAAGGAATCACCCCTCCACTCGCCGGTGTAGCTTAATCTTGCCGGACCCCCGTGCATACATCACACTAGGAGGGTTAAGTGGGTCGAGCCAAGCTCAGTTGACCACCCAACCTATAAGCGAACCGTTTTTATCCAAGATTTATTGTTCTTTTACCATCATTCAATCTCGTAGATACTACGAATCGAAAACGTGATCTCGTTTGTGCTTTTAAGGCGGTTCACCGAGAACACACACCGAAAAGGCTTAACGATTTCATAACCCGTCCTCGGATCTTTAATTAGTTACTAAATTAATTAATTACCACGTATTAATCAAATTTCAACTAATTACGCGAGTTTGTATACATGCCTATTTTAATTACCAAAATTAAAATTCTACATGTATGCATGGAGTGGATTTATGATATGATGCATGTCATGGCAATTCCGATTTTATATCTATTTTATGATCAAACACATAAAAAATAAATTGCGGAAAATTTAAACACCGAGATGGATCGTTGGTACCCCTGTATCTAATCTATTCTAGGAAAGCAGTAAATTACATAATCTATGTCTTCGAGTCTTGATCTTCGAATCTTGAACTCGAACCGCCGGATCACGAACCACGAACACCCGAGCGGAGAAAAGGTTTTTATTTAAATAAATCCAATTTATTTTAATTAATCCAAAATATATTTTTTTTATTTTTATTATGCTTATGCGGCTGTTACCATAAAAAAATATTTTCCATTTTTTTTTTGTTACAATAAGGCGGCTGCATAAATTATTTTCCAAAAAAATAAATTTTTTTAATTTTTTTTTGTTGTTCTGCCAAACGGCAGTATGAAAAAAAATTAGGTTAAATTTTTTTTTACATGCAGCCCCATTATTAAACCCTAGTCGCATGCATTTATTTTATAAACAGGACTTATAGCGATGCTTTTCAGCGTCGCAGAAAGTCCTATAGCAGATTTTAATAAAATTTTATCCGTTTCTCCTCGTTCATACCTTGGGTTTCGCCTTGATCTTCAATTTTCCAGCAAGATCTTCATCTTTTCCAGCCCGGATATTCAAAATTACAATAAAAGATGCTACTTTTACATATAAATTTCGAAAATTGACATAAATAAAATACAATTCCTATGCTCAATTGTTACTAAACAAAGGAGCTACAATAGATCTAACGAGTAAACAGTACTAACCCCAATCCATCTCTTCAACCAAGACATTCATAACATAAAAAATAATCATTCATGCATCGGCCCCTTTTAAAAAAATTGGGACAAAAAATCTACATGTTTTTCCACTCCTAGATCTAATTTTTTATACATATAAATATAGATCAACCTGTCTCTTATACCACTGTTAGTAATACCATCCGCAACGGAAGCGATTTAAGTATCTAGATCTATAAAATACACGTAATAAAATAACTAGATCTATATCTACAAGGGGGTTGTAGATCATACCTCTTGGATCTCAAAATCCAAGTCGAAGAACCGCAATAGAAAGAATTCAAGAAGATGTGAAGGGCACCATGATCTTCCGTACGTGTGATCCAAGCAACTCCCGGTGGAAGGAAATTCTCGACTCGAACCCTTCCGATATGCTACCCGGAAAAACCTCCAAGATTTTCCCTCTAAACCCCTTGGCCGAATTTTTGCTCCTTCTCTCTAAGAGAAGTCGAAATTTTCAAGTGTGTATAAGGCTTGGGAGAACTCTCTTTCTATAGGAGAGTAAAACTTAACCTCCAAGGATTTTTATTTTGCAAATAAATAATCCAATAAATAAAAGATAATTCCATAATATTCTAGAACAAATCTAGAATAATATTTATCTTTATTTCTTACCATAAATATTTATCCAATAAATATTTTGTGCACATGTCTTATTAATCACAAGAAAACTAATTCCTTGTTGACTAATACATGCCATGGCCGAAAATCACCATTATTGACCTAGTCAATATTATTTTCGACTAACACACTAATTTTGCCAAGATTATGAAAAATGTCTTTTTCACATATTTAATTATTTAGCCCAACTAATTTAATAGTCCACTAAACAATAATTCACATATCGTTTTAATAAAGTCCAACAAGAACTAAATTAATATTATTAGGATTCGACGTCCGAGAATAGCTATGCTATATTGGAGGCACGTCGGGGACCATGGACTAATAATCAGCGGCTCCGATAAATCAAATAAATAATAATCTTACGAACAGAATAATTATATTCGATAAATCAATCACAGGAATATGCCACCATAATCCCGTGACTGCACTCCTCCGATTATGAGATTATATTTATCTCCTCACGAGAATAATAATAAGCGTCCATTGATATAATCATTACATATGGATTAATCCTCCATAGATGTTCATTCTAAATCGGGAAGTTACCGTTAACCCTTTTCAGAACCTCTTATCCTTATTTACCATTAACCCCTAGTGATCAATTAATTCATACAACTCACTGGTAGCTAATCAGTGTAATATGAACTCGCGCGATCGATCAGTTTCTAGGATTAACAAATAAGAGAACTTTCTATCTACTTCCATAAATGGAAGGAATGGATTCCGTATCTGTGATAACACAGACTACTCACTCAATCCAGTACAATGCCAAGATGGGGTAATTCAGACAGTTGACTGTGATCTCCTCAGGATTAAGATATATCCATAAATATGATCATCCATTGATTCTATAAGACTTCTCGATTACGGAATTATATCGTGAACTCTAATCAAATCGGTCCAGCCCTATATGATATATCTATCATATATAAATGCCCCACTAGGTTCTCTTAACCGAAAGTCCGGATAAGACAATCATACCTATTGTGTTCTGGGCGCATTAATAGCACGTTAAAGGAGAGACCCGATACTCTCGATTAACTTCACTACGGGCTAATTCTATTTTAAGTACATCTTCACTAACTCAATCCTCCCGTGTATATCCCATACACTGAGTTAAGTGACTACATAAACGATATACTTTAGGGTTTTCTGTAGTGTAAATACTATTGTTACATCGGTGAATATGAGAATAATAAATATGATTAATAATATCATTTCATTTATTAAATAAAACAATTACAAAATTGTCTTTCGGGCATCACACCTAACATTGCTATCCAAGGTTCTATAAATGATATCAATAGCAATATTGTTGAGGTTTGCTCTCTTTCTATCTTCATCATTCCATTATCTTTTTGGTTTTGGAATGTACTCTGTCACATCACCCACTGTTACTGACATGGTAATCTCCAGTGGTCCATCTGTCAGTACATCCATCATCTCATCATGAGTTGCAGTAAGGTAAGCCTGCATTCGACGTTTATATTCATCAAATCTATCAAGAGAACACATCAGCATAGTTCTAGCATACTGAGTGTTAACCATGATGCAAGTTTTTGAAAATCAGTGATTTGAAAAGTTTTCAAAGTATTTTCACAAGCACAACAAGTAGGATTTCTTCAGAACAGAAGCACAGCTCCGATACCAATTGTGGGTCCCTTGAAAATGCTTTGGTTAAGTTTAGAGGGGGGGTGAATAAACTTAACACTTAAAACTTTTGGAGTTAACAAACTCAGCAACTTCAGCAGCCTGCTGATTGTAATATCCCGAAATTTTGACTTCCTAATTAATTAGTAAAAGATCTAGTTATTTGGGAAATTATGGGATTTATTAATTGTACGGAGAGATTTAGTAATAATTAAAAAGGAGTTTTAATAAGGAGTTTTAATCGCTTAATAAAAGGATTTTCACCCCTTTTCTCCCTTATTTTCCCCAAAACAGAAATTTTCAGCCCAAAACCCCCCCTTGCCGCCGACCCCCTTGTAAGGAAGAAGGAGAGGAAAAAAAATTCTCTCCTTGGTCTTTAGGAATTCGTCATCGGTGATCGCTGTTTTCTTTTTATAGATTTGGACTTCGTGGAGGAGCGATTTTAGCTCGATAGCAGAGGGTTCTCAAGAAACACAGCTTAACCGGTAAGAATATTTCTATGTTTTGTGCTCCGTTTGGATACTTGGCTTTGTTGTGTATGGATAGTGGTGTGTTTTTGCGTTGGTTGAAACCAATAGTTGATATGATGCTTTTGTGTGGAGTTTCTGGGCTTAAAGTGTTGTTTTGCCGCTGTGTTGTGGAGAAACGGCTCAGAAATCGCGTAGAGAGCTGTTAGGGTTCTAGTCGAAACCCAGGTTGGACGAGCGTCTGATTCATGCGGACGGGCGTCTGCCCTGGGTACATTTCGGACGGGCGTCTGGATTAGCTGGACGGGCGTCTGGGGTGTTAAATTTGATTCAGGATGTAACAGTTCTTAGTGGACGGGCGTCTGGGTTAAGGGGACGGGCGTCTGGGTTACCTGGACGGCCGTCTGGGTTACTTGGACGGGCGTCTGAGGAGTTGTTTTACATTCAGGGTCTAACTCTGATGTGTTGGACGGGCGTCCGATGGTTTGGACGGGCGTCCAGTAGAGTCTTTGGACGGGGGTCTGGCCTTCCAAACGGGCGTCCAGTCTATATTGTTTCCTTCGTTGTGGGTTGTTGGCTAGTCTTACGAACATGTTCAGTGGGTTATACTTTGGTGAGTTAAGAATTTTAGTGTCTTGGTGAGATTCGGATTTTGGGCATGGAAGTTCGTAGACCCGTAGTGGTTGGGCCGGATAGGGTAGCACCCGAAGCCGGGAACCCGGGAAGGTTTCCTTACGACTTCAGTGTCCTTAGTGTACTTGGTGAGTTGCAGACAGTGGTGTGGTCGGGCCGGATAGGGTAGCACCCGAAGCCGGGAACCCGGGAAGGTTTCCTTGCACCCCAGTACGTGGTGGTCCACCTAGTTATGGTACCATTGGGTGACCTCTAGGATCCTCCTCTCTAGGGCTTTACCTTTTTGAGGGATGTGCACATTCGGGACCTTTAGGTGGTTAGTTGTGAAGTATGGTGTCCGTTATGGTTGGTCGTAACTTTTATTGATTTGTTGGGTCCTGCATAAATTGGGGGTACCCTTCATGGGTTGGCTTTACCTTATGTACACTAGATTTATTCTTACTCAACTTTGTAGTTGACGGTTTGTACTTTCGTTTGACCCTGCTATGATCCATTTATGGGAGCGATTCTTAGCGAGGTATTCCTATGGATGTTTGCTTGTTGCCGGGATGTCGTGGGGTTTGAGAGCCACGTAGTCGCAGTCACATGTCGTCTACATTATTTGAAATTTCCAATTTTAAAGATTTTGACGTTCCGCATAATTTCATTTACTTCAGGATATTTGTAGTCACTTTAATACTTTCTCTCAAAATAATGAATGGTGAATGTTTATTTTCTTTCTGTTGTGGAATGTTGAATGTTACCGCCACGACTGTGTGTCGTGATGAGTGGCACTACAGTGACCAATACCGGCGGCCGACGGGATTGGGAACCGGGGGGTTACAAAGTTGTATCAGAGACGTTCGACTCCGGGACCACCACCTAAAATGAACCTTAAGAATAAGTTCACTAAAATGAGCACAGTGAGGATGTGTGGGGTAGGTATTGAGTCCTATGTAGGGAAGGTACGGTGAGTTCTGATGTATGTGGAAATGTGGCCGCATGTTACAATTAATTTTGGACAGTAAGTGTTAGTATGTGTGAAATATTCTGTGGCATGATATAGGTGATAATTGAATATATGATTGTTTACTTTTGTAGTTTTAGCTATGCCTCCTAGGAATGGAAATGAGAGGGACCAGCTGATTGATCAGTTGGTTAAGATGAATCAAGACCTGATTCAGGCGGTCAACAAGCTGACAGAGGATCGTTCTCAGGGGTCGACCACCGGCATGACTAGGGCCGTGAGTCAGCAGAGGCCTAGTCAGTACGATGGTAAGGGAGATCCTAAGGGACTCGAGCGGTGGATTAGGGAGTTTGAGAAAATCTTCGCCACTCTAGGCTGTCCAGAGGAACTAAAGGTCGACCAAGCTGCCTTCTACTTGGTTGACAAGGCTGATTTGTGGTGGGGTGCTAATAAAGATCGGTTGGCTCAGACTGTAAATGAGCAAGGGGAAACGGTATTGGTACCACTGAACTGGACTGAGTTTAAGCAGGAGCTGAGGCGTGAATTCTTTCCCGAATCTAAGAGGAAAGAGCCGCGGGTCGAGTTCGATAATCTCCGACGGGGGGATATGACTTGTTCAAGAATACTACGAGAAGTTTGTCGACTTGGCGTTTATGCATCCGAGCTAGTGCCGACCGAAGAGGCCAAGATGGTGAAGTTTGAGCAACACTTAGATTTAGCGATCCGGGATCGTATGGGTGCAAGCAGGGGCTTCACGAGCTTAAAAGAGATGTGTGAAGTAGCATGCAACATTGAGAGGATTCGGAGAGAGGTTAAAGCGGCGTATGCTACTAACAAGAGGAAGAGTGTCTGCGAGGACAATCGGGGGCGCAAAAGCGGAGCAATTCCGGAAACCCACCAGTACGACCGTCCTTTTCGGAAAATTCCCACCTTACCAGGGGCAGTGGTGGTCAGCCGGTGAGAGGTAACTCCCAGGGGTTTAGTCGGCCACGAAGTTATCATTGCAAGCGGTGCCGAGAGAAATCATCCGGGTACCGATTGTTCGAGTGCGCGAGTTCGGTGTCACAATTGTGGGAAGTTTGGACATAGACGGTATGAGTGCTTTACGGCTCCCACACTCGCCGGGTCGGCATCGGTTACGGGAAGCAACATGGGTGGGACTCCGGGGAGCAACACGGGGAACATGGGTAGGGGTAACCGGCGAGCGAGTGGTACTCCCGCACGAGCCGACGGGGGGGGTGAACTTACGGCCACCGGTGGAAACGAGAAACCGACCATCGGGGTCGGCCGGCACGGTTCGGGGGGCCGAGAAAAATCGGACCGGGAGATTATTCGCCGGCGCGAGAGAGGAGGCCGAGCAGAGCAACCACGTAGTGACGGGTAATTTTTTCGGTTAACTCATTCTTATCCTATGTACTTTTTGATTCGGGTGCATCATGTTCCTTTGTAGCAAGTTCGCATGTTTTGAGGTTAGGTCTAGTTACATCCGAGGTAATTGACAAAGCAAATTTATGCAACCATCGGGAGAGTTAGTACCATGTTCTAAGTTGTATAGAGATGTACCATTAGTGATTTTGGGAGTCAACTTGTCGGTTGACTTGATCGAGTTCCCTCTCGAGAACTTCGACGTTATTTTGGGTATGGATTGGTTGAACCGGCATAAAGCCAAAATTGACTGTGAGCAGAAGAAGGTGACTTTGAGAGGTCCTAAAGGGGTGCGGGTATCTTACAAGGGATTTGTGGATAAACCTAATGTGAAGATCATTTCGGGGGTGACGTTGAGATCTCTCGCCAAGAAAGGGTACCCGTTGTTTATGTGTCACGTACATGATGTAAGCACGGGGGATCCTAAACTAGCGGACATTGATGTAGTCCGTGATTTTGGGGATGTATTCCCTGATGAGATACCAGGCATGCCACCCCAGAGGGAGGTAGAGTTTGCAGTGGAGTTGGTGCCCGGGACCAGACCGATATCGAAAGTACCCTATCGTACACTACAAGAAAAACAGATATTAATGACGGGCCGTAATTTCGTCACTATAAACATCTTTTAATGACGGTAATATATATGTATAATTATAAAATGTGTAAACGGTGAGGAAGTTATAATTCTCGTCATTATTGATTCCTCATCCCCTTATTATTTGTATACACAAAATAATCTCGTCATTGATATATAAAAAAATATAATAATTTTTTTTCATTATAAGTATTTCTTTAAAATTTTATTTAAAAATCCCCAAACCTTAGGCGGGCAACATTCCCACCAAAATCATTCCTAATTCATTTTTTTTCTAACATTCCTAATTATACACAAAACCTAAAAGATTTTCAGATCCAACCAAAAACCTAGAAAATGTTTACGCCTCCTCCGACGACTACCAGCTACTTTCACACCACCACCGATTTCGGCCTCTGTCCAAACGACCCAAATCAATGGTCTTTCTGACGACCGCCCTTCTCCATCATCTCTGATTATCATCCTCCATCATCTGAATTCAGTAATTGTAGACGAAGCGGGTCCAAACCTTTCACTTTGAACTAGCGACGTGAAGAAGCTGGTATGTATAAACTTCGCTCTTGCAGTCCAAGCCAAAGATGACCTCTCTGGCTATCTCCGGTGGTCACTCCTGCAGAGGTTGCAGGTCATGTCATCTCAGGTATTTTCCCCCAATTCATTTCCCCTCAAATTAGACTAAGAAAGCCCCTTTTTTTACTGAAGGTTCTTTTTTCGTACTGTAAGGTCCCCGCGATTAATCTTTTGTTAACTGAATTATTCACCGTAAGAATGTAGTTTACTTTTTTATCTTTAATTTGGTGTTGCGAAAATATATTATTTTCATTATTTTTGTTCTTAAGAAATCCATAGCTTTCATATGAAAGATGGTATCTTTTAGGAAAGATGACCTAGTTGTTACTATTGTAAGGGTTTTGGTGTACTCATTAGTGATATCAGGTACTTTTTGGTTTCGAATCTTCATTTTTAAAGAATTAATCACTCGTATTATTCAGAAAAGGTCACATCGAATGGTTGAACTGAATAGTTTGTTTCGTATTTTTTACAGGTGTACGTGCAATGTCGATGTCAAGAGGTTAATAAGGGAAGAGGATCTTGCAGAGGTGTATCTTCGTAACCAGGGTGTTATTCACACCGGAGGAAACACATTTGACTCATTTACGTCTTTCCGGTGTTGGAGCACACCGCTGACGGGGACTGTCATAGTAATGGGATTGGCTTCTGTAGGGAGTAATGGTATTCAAGGTGTTTCTACATTAACTTGTTTCAATATTCTCAATATGTTGTGGTGCACTTCTCATATGCTTTAGCAGATTAACCTGAATTCAATTAAATGATGCTTCTGACTCCATTTCAATTCATTGTTTAATCCATAACAGTTTGATTTTTTTATTTCAGCATTTTCTCTCATCGTGGGGGTTTATGTTAGTATATAAGGTCTTTCTGATCATTTAGTTGTTGCTAGTAGTTGTGAGAAGATGTAGAATTATTTTTGATCTTACTTCTTTGTTGTTAGATTTGGACAACACATGCTCAATTTCTTGATGAATTTGGTACTTGCAGGCATTTAAAGGAGCTTTTCCTCCTTTCATAATTGTGTTTTGGAGGGATTAACAATGGAGGTTGGTTCTTAAATCGATTTGCAGAATATGCCATTCAATGTTGATGGTTTGCCCTGGGTAGCTTCTAACCCCAGTTCTATGGATTCTATAAGGCTAAACTCTGGTAAGCTCCTCCCTGCAATTCGAATTTGAAGAAAATGAATACTATAGTTTTTAATGTGGATATGGTTGATGCTATTGTCACTCAAGTTGGTAAAGTTTTGATACCCATTATGTTGTTGATTCTGTTGCTTCTTGTGTTGTTGATGGACTTTTATATAAACTGAAATTCTGCCCCTTGCTGTGCTAAACTTGCACATCTCATCTTGCTAAAATTTGCTGAAATATTCATATTTGTGTCGCCCGCGACTTTGCCTCAAGAAGACTCCATCGGCTGAACCTTGAACCTTGCTAAACTTGCGAAAGTGATTAACCTACTCGCGAGTTGTTGTAATCTGTTTGATCCGTATCATTTGTCTATTTTGTGGAATGAATTTGTGATCTTTGAGCCCTTGTCTATTTGTTGAATGCGTGCCGCCTTGATCCAAGTATTGTCTTGGCCCGAGTTTGAACCTCGCTATAGTTGTTATCTGTAGTGTTAGGCACCTTCAAACCGAGTTGGTGTTTCATATACTATAGTCCTGTACCTGCTGCTGTTCATAAAGCTTGGCTGAATCCTTTTGAATCCTGAACTCTGTTGAATTAGTTTTTATTCTGTGTTTCATCTTTCTATTGGTGAAGAGCTGTGTATTTCTTCTTGTAATCTGCTGTACTCTACTTGAATATTCTCTGTTTTGATACCTTCTGTATCAATACCTTGATAAGGCTAAAAAAAGTTGTAATCTATACTTGAACTTCTTGTTTAAATTACATATACCAGCTCTAAATTTGTATCTCAATTATTTTGTTGAATCTGTTACAACCTTTTAAATTGCTTGAATAGCTTTGCAATCTGTTTCATACTCCATTGTTGTGCAACTGCATCTGAAACAGCCTTGTATTTTTATTTGTAGTACTGATGTATATTTTGAACTAAATTTTTGGCAACCTGCTGATCTGTATTCTATTGATCTAAACATGTTTGTAATTTTCTTTTGTTGACTAAGTTTGCTATCATTATCTAGCTCCTTGATCATTAGTTTTCAAATTTAGTTGATATACCTTTTGGTGAAGTAATTTGAACCTGTATCCATTTGAATTAATTTGCAGCACCTTGTCTTATTTTTTGGTTAAATCATCTACTAATTATTCTACTTATATCTTGATAATTTGAATCTGCTTAATAGGTTTTGCATCAGCATCTTGATCATTTGATTTTGATCAAAAGTTGTTTGATTCGCACGAGTTCACTAAAGTATAGTTTATAATATATTGATTTTGTAATAAGTGTTTTGATCACAAATAATCAATCTATTTGATCACTTTGGTTATACAACACAAGTGAATAGTTAATTAAGTGAGCTTCCGCACTTAATTACTAGTACTTGTGTTAAGTAAGAAAAAGAGTTTGAAAAATCACCCAACACTCTATTCACCCCCTCAGAGTGTTTACTTGTGCATTATCGATCCAACAATGAAATCTTCGAAGCATGTTCTGCCTGGCACTGTGAAGCCTTCTTTGAAGAGTAATCCATCTATGGGTAAGGAAACTCCTTTTGTAGCTAATGCCTTTGAAGCTCTCAATCTTGATCCTGTTCATGTTGAATGTGATGATTTGGTAGATGCTTCTTCTAAGGGGAAAGACATTTGTTCTGATTCTGTGCAGCAGGCTCCAACTTCTGGGGGTAATGTGCAAGAAAAGGTGTTTAATAAGAGTGAAAAAGAGACCAAAAACAAAAGTACCCCCCAAGGGTAAAAAGGACTTCAATTCTGCTGCTAATGGTTCTTGATATGATACCACTGCTCTTGTTTTTCTTTATCAGTTTAGCTACTTGATGGTGGCTTTATGTAAAAATTTTGTGGATTCATACTCTTTAGGACTTGCTTTGTAGCTTTTGTTCTCTTTTGAGCAGCTCCCTCCTTTGCTGAGTTATTTTTGGTGATTTGCCGGACAGATTTTGCTGTTCTCTCAGAAAAAATCCTCTTAAATCTGTAAATTGGAAGCCACTTACACCAACCTATATGAGGGTCGTTTGGCATTTGGATGGTGAGATGCATTTTGTGGATTACTATGTCATATTTGCAATGCTTTTTTTTTGTTATTTTTGAACATTTCATTCATTTTGTCCTTGCTTAGGTTGTGCTTGGAGGTGGTCAAGATGCATCAGATGTTACAACTGATCTTCGTGGTGTGAAGATTGAGCCCAAGTTTTAACAAGGTGATATATGCTAATAAATTACATATATCTTTTTAGTTTCATAGCTCATGGATCCTTAGAGTTCATCCTGCTTGTGCCATTTGTTAGATTCTTCAAGAAGGAATTGGTGGTGTTAAAGGTGACTTTTGACCAATAACTGCTTTTGGTGATATTGTCAATATTGTGGTTTGCACAATATAACATCTTCTACCGTGGTTAAATTATGACATCTTTGGTTTTTTTTTTACGGATATTGTCTTTCTACCGTTAACATTTTATATAGACTTTGTTTTGTAATTGGTAAATCGAAACACAAAAAATATATTTTATTCATGGTTTTTTCAGTATAGGAAATGACCATGATACAAATCATGAGTGAGAACACAAGTTACTACACTTTTACATTTCTCGGTTTATTTAGCTTAGTCTGTCTTCATTGAAGATATAAATATTCTTCTTTAATTTCTGCAGAAACCTACTTTCTTCAAAGGGGTGACAACCATGTCATTGCTAGTTGGATCTTATGAGGTGACGACAACCATGTCATTGCTAGCTAGGTGGATCTTATCAGATTGATGCATTCAACAATTGAAAGGTTTTTACCTTATATGTTATAGTTGTCCATGCTTTCCATAACATAGCAACTATGTATATTTTGCATAGACTACTCCAAATGGTTCAACGTATAGCAGAGTGGTATCTTTAAATGTATTAATTAATATTTTAATATTTGTTCAAAATGACCAAATGGATATTTACAGAAACAAGGATTTAATGATGGTAAGATTGTAATATAACAACAAATTTTATCATCATTAAAGCATTTTTTGTGACGGTATACCCAGTCATTACATGTCTTTTGTTGATAATGGCCATAGCTTATTAATGAGGGGTTTCCACTTATTAATGACGGTAATATCCGTCATTAACGGTAGAAACCAACATTCAACTTTAGTTCTAATGAGAGGAAAATAGTATAATAATGAGTAAATTATTCGTCACTAGAAATATTTTTCATTGAGAGTCTAATCACGTCATTAAATCTTTGATATCTTTTATGACGAGACGATTTGCCGTCATTGAATGCTTTAACTAGAAGGGCGACAATGAGGGGGGCATGAGGGGAATTTCTCATCATTAAAAATCTTTAATGACTAGAAAATGGCATATAATGAAGAGAATTCCCGTCATTAAAACCTATTTTTCTTGTAGTGGTATGGCACCTAAAGAATTAGCAGAACTAAAGGTACAATTGGAGGAACTGCTCGATAAGGGGTACATCCGACCGAGTGTGTCACCGTGGGGAGCACCGGTGTTGTTTGTGAAGAAGAAGGATGGTAGTATGCGGCTGTGTATTGATTACCGGGAGCTGAACAACGTCACAGTGAAGAACAAGTATCCGTTACCGAGGATCGATGACTTGTTCGATCAACTACGGGGGGCAGGTATTCTCTCGAAGATTGATTTGCGATCAGGGTATCACCAGCTCAGGGTAGCAGATGCAGATATCCCAAAGACCGCATTTCGTACCAGGTACGGACATTATGAATTCACGGTCATGCCTTTCGGATTGACCAACGCACCAGCAGTTTTCATGGATCTGATGAACCGTGTATTCAGACCCTACTTAGACAAGTTTGTAGTAGTTTTCATTGACGACATCTTAGTCTACTATAAGACTAAGAAAGAACATACCGAACACCTGAGGCTCGTACTGCAGATTTTACGGGAAAAACAACTGTATGCGAAACTGTCTAAATGTGAATTTTGGTTGGAACGAGTGGCATTCTTGGGGCATGTCGTCTCGAAAGACGGTGTATCCGTTGACGGCCAACGCCTAAGAATGTTGCAGAAATTCGAAGCTTCTTGGGTTTGGCTGGATATTACCGAAGATTTGTAAAAGACTTTTCCAAGATTGCGAGACCGATGACTGCATTGATGCAGAAAGAGAACCGGTTTAAGTGGGATGACAATTGTGAGAGGGCGTTCCAACTACTCAAAGAACGGTTGACTACAGCTCCGGTGTTAGCGTTGACGGATGGGAATGAGGACATCGAGGTTTATACCGATGCATCGAAGAATGGCCTGGGTTGTGTGCTGATGCAACGGAGGCGAGTGATCGCGTATGCATCAAGGCAGCTTAAGCCGTATGAGAGTAACTACCCAACCCACGACTTAGAGTTGGCAGCTGTGGTCTTCGCATTTAAGATATGGCGACACTACTTGTATGGAATAACTTTCAAGGTGTTTTCAGATCACAAGAGCCTGAAGTACATATTCACACAGAAGGAGCTCAATATGCGTCAGAGGCGTTGGTTGGAGTTAATTAAAGATTATGACATGGAAATTCAATACCACGAAGGGAAGGCCAATGTAGTGGCGGACGCTTTGAGTCGGAAGTCGATTCATTCCTTGTGCGAGGAGGTAGCACGGATCGATTGCGAGAAGAGTTGGACCGCATGGATATTTGTGTCATCCGAAAGGCGGAGATAAAAGCGACTTCGTCTTGCAACCCGAATTATACGCTGAGATCCGGGTGAGACAAGTGGGTGACAAGGTAATCGAGGCAAAGAAGGCCAAGATTGGTACAGATGGTGTGGCTGATTTTACGTTACATGAGGATGGTAGTATTCGGTTTAAGGGTCGGTGGTGTGTACCAGCCGACGAAGAACTCAAGAGGCGGATCTTGGGTGAAGCTCATAGTACACCTTATTCGGTTCATCCGGGAGGAGACAAACTGTATAAAGATCTCAGGAAAACCTTTTGGTGGCCTAATATGAAACGCGAAGTAGCGGAATTTGTGTCAAAGTGCTTGACTTGTCAGAAGATCAAGATTGAACATCGACGGCCACAGGGTATGCTGCAGCCGTTGGATGTGCCGGTGTGGAAGTGGGATTCCATCTCCATGGATTTTGTATGTGGATTACCGAGGAGCCCTAAAGGGAATAATATGATTTGGGTATGTGTGTTAGAATTCAAAGGCTCTTGGGAGGAAAAGCTCGATCTTATTGAGTTCTCATACAACAACAGTTACCATGCCAGTATTAAGATGGCACCTTTTGAGGCACTTTATGGTAGGAAGTGCAAGAGTCCGGTTTGTTGGGACGATTCGTCCGAGGCAGTGGTTTTGGGACCGCATATGATCGAAGATACGGTCAAGCAGGTACAGATAATCCGAGAAAAGATGAAGGCTGCCCAAGATAGGCAGAAGAGTTATGCAGACTTACACCGCGGGGATATTGAGTTCGCCGTGGGCGATAAAGTATTACTACGAGTATCACCAACCAGAGGAGTGATGCGTTTTGGCAAAAAGGGGAAGTTGAGTCCCAAGTACGTGGGGCCATATGAGATCTTGGACCGCATAGGTGAAGTGGCATATCGATTAGCTTTTCCACCGGCGTTGGATAAAGTGCATGACGTGTTCCATGTATCTCAATTACGCAAGTACGTAAGTGATCCTTTTCACGTGATCGAACCGGAGGTGGTTGAGCTAGATCAGTCATTGACCTACGAGGAGGTACCGGTGCAGATATTAGATACCAAGGTACGGAAAACAAGGGGACGTGAGGTTAGCATCGTCAAGGTCTTATGGTCTAACCATGCCACCGAGGAGGCGACATGGGAAACTGAGGATTCTATGCGACAGAAGTACCCGCATTTGTTCTCTTAAGGTATGCAATTTTCAAGCCTTGCACGTTAAATCCTTTTGCTTATCTTCGGGGACGAAGGGTGTTTTAAGGGGGGTGGATCAACGCCCGGTAAGAACCTGAACTTCGAGGACGAAGTTTTGTTTTAAGGGGGGGAGGATGTAATATCCCGAAATTTTGACTTCCTAATTAATTAGTAAAAGATCTAGTTATTTGGGAAATTATGGGATTTATTAATTGTACGGAGAGATTTAGTAATAATTAAAAAGGAGTTTTAATAAGGAGTTTTAATCACTTAATAAAATGATTTTCACCCCTTTTCTCCCTTATTTTCCCCAAAACAGAAATTTTCAGCCCAAAACCCCCCCTTGCCGCCGACCCCCTTGTAAGGAAGAAGGAGAGGAAAAAAAATCTCTCCTTGGTGTTTAAGAATTCGTCATCGGTGATCGCTGTTTTCTTTTTATAGATTCGGACTTCGTGGAGGAGCGATTTTAGCTCGATAGCAGAGGGTTCTCAAGAAACGCAGCTTAACCGGTAAGAATATTTCTATGTTTTGTGCTCCGTTTGGATACTTGGCTTTGTTGTGTATGGATAGTGGTGTGTTTTTGCGTTGGTTGAAACCTATAGTTGATATGATGCTTTTGTGTGGTGTTTTTGGGCTTAAAGTGTTGTTTTGCCGCTGTGTTGTGGAGAAACGGCTCAGAAATCGCGTAGAGAGCTGTTAGGGTTCTAGTCGAAACCCATGTTGGACGAGCGTCTGATTCATGCGGACGGGCGTCTGCCCTGGGTACATTTCGGACGGGCGTCTGCATTAGCTGGACGGGCGTCTGGGGTGTTAAATTTGATTCAGGATGTAACAGTTCTTAGTGGACGGGCGTCTGGGTTAAGGGGACGGGCGTCTGGGTTACCTGGACGGGCGTCTGAGGGGTTGTTTTACATTCAAGGTCTAACTCTAATGTGTTGGACGGGCGTCCGATGGTTTGGACGGGCGTCCAGTAGAGTCTTTGGACGGGCGTCCGGCCTTCCAACCGGGCGTCCGGTCTATATTGTTTCCTTCGTTGTGGGTTGTTGGCTAGTCTTACGAACATGTTCAGTGGGTTATACTTTGGTGAGTTAAGAATTTTAGTGTCTTGGTGAGATTCGGATTTTGGGCATCGAAGTTCGTAGACCCGTAGTGGTTGGGCCGGATAGGGTAGCACCCGAAGCCGGGAACCCGGGAAGGTTTCCTTACGACTTCAGTGTCCTTAGTGTACTTGGGGAGTTGCAGACAGTGGTGTGGTCGGGCCGGATAGGGTAGCACCCGAAGCCGGGAACCCGGGAAGGTTTCCTTGCACCCCAGTACGTGGTGGTCCACCTAGTTATGGTACCATTGGGTGACCTCAGGATCCTGCTCTCTGGGCTTTACCCTTTTGAGGGATGTGCACATTCGGGACCTTTAGGTGGTTAGTTGTGAAGTATGGTGTCCGTTATGGTTGGTCGTAACTTTTATTGATTTGTTGGGTCCTGCATAAATTGGGGGTACCCTTCATGGGTTGGCTTTACCTTATGTACACTAGATTTATTCTTACTCAACTTTGTAGTTGACGGTTTGTACTTTCGTTCGACCCTGCTATGATCCATTTATGGGGAGCAGATTCTTAGCAGGTATTCCTATGGATGTTTGCTTGTTGCTGGGATGTCGCGGGGTTAGAGAGCCACGTAGTCGCAGTCACATGTCGTCTACATTATTTGAAATTTCCAATTTTAAAGATTTTGACGTTCCGCATAATTTCATTTACTTCAGGATATTTGTACTCACTTTAATACTTTTTCTCAAAATAATGAATGGTGAATGTTTATTTTCTTTCTGTTGTGGAATGTTGAATGTTACCGCCACGACTGTGTGTCGTGATGAGTGGCACTACAGTGACCAATACCGGCGGCCGACGGGATTGGGAACCGGGGTGTTACACTGATACCTCAGTAGCCTGCTGATACACAGTAGTCTACTGACAGTTGTGTTTACTGAATTTGTGCAGCGGAATAATATCAGAATTAAGCCTTATTACTTGTTGTTAAATATGATACTAAGTATTAGATACTCAGTAGTGTACGTGTGTGATTTCAGTTGCTAGATTCAGTAGATTGATGTGTATAATAAACTAAGTGCAGAATGCAAATGCAGAAAGTAAGTAGGCAGATTTTATAGTGGTTCCAGGTGGTGTAATCATGTTAGTCCACTCTTCTCCTATGATGTTGGAGGTAATTCACTAGAGATCTTTGATGTAGCTGTTACAAAGATTCCTAAAGTTGCTTGTCCTTCACCAATGACTATGGCTTCACAACCGAAAAGCGGGAACGGGTAGGATTCTTTGCTCCCGAGTCTTCCACTTGGTCCTTGAAGGGTAGGATTGCCTCTTCACCACCGGCTCCACCATAAACAACAGTCTTTCACAAAACTGTGCTTCACTGTCTTCAGCAGGTTCTTTATAAATAAAGAATGAATCAAGTAAATGATTCAGTTGCAGCAGCTTGATTAGGATGATATAATCAGCAGCTTGCAGTCTTCAAGTGTGTATACTTGATGTAGCTTGAATACAGAATACACTTGAAGATTTTCTCTGGATCAGTAGCCTTAATCTTAGTAAGTTCAGCAGGGTGTTTTGCAGCTCATAATTATCTCTTATATTTTTCTCTTAGAAGTTCATCATCTTTTTCTGAGTTGGAAGTCCTCTATTTATAGGTAGGAATGCATGTGACTTGTATTTGAAATTCAAATGTAGCCGTTCCTGGTTTTGTCCCATTTGACTTGCTTTCTATCACTATTCATAGGACTGACACTGTCAGAATCCTTTTTGACAGTGCAGTCTGTCCATCCTTGACTTATATCCATTGGATAAAATCTTGAATCATCCCAACGTCCTTTTAATCTCAACCACTGATTTGTTTGATAAGTCAGAGGTTGTTAGCTATCATTTTCCATGTAATCTTGAATGAATCGAGGTATGTTATCAGCAGGTTCATCAGTTTGATGTAATGCCTATCAGTCTGCTGAACAGAAATTTGCTGTGTTTAAAACACAATGCAGCAGACTTCTTTTATCTAACTTTTATTTGTGAAGTTAGATTACACCTTTTTGCGAATAACTAAGTTCCAATCACCATCCAACTTAAGGAACTTAGACCTTCTACACAAGGTATATGTAATCAGTTTAGGTCATCACAGACTTGCCTAAATTCTGATTGCATATCCTTGACTTTAATTACTAAGTTTGATCCCTTAGCCTTCATTAACTGAGTTTGAGCCCTCAGCCTTCAGTCTTCAGTAGGTTCCTGACGAGTCTACTGACCTATCTACCCTACTGATATAGACCAGTCTGCTGATATAAATCAGCTGACCATTACAGTGCTTGTTTGGTCAAACTTATTCACAAATCAAACTCTAATAAACCTATACATTTGATCTAGACATCTTTTTTGCCTTTGCACTATAACAGCTAGTCTGGCACTCAGCATCAAAACATAGAAATAAGTCCAACACTCCCACTATCCATATTGCACATGGGGCATATTCTTTTTTTGACTAAATCAAACTCCTTTGATTATCAAACAAAGAAATCATCTAGAGAAACTTGTTTGAGTCCATAAGTGAATCTCGTGGGCTTACATATCATGTCATCATCTATGAACATCGAGCTTTCTACCCAACGTCTTCAACACTATCATATATCCATGATACGAAGTTACAACAAACATAGTCTGAATAGAACTGGGCTCCGCCTTACAGGGACATTCCCTCTAGGTAAGACAGACTAGGTTCATAACATGGTTGTCAATGATGGAATCTAATTCAGATATTATGGCTCCTGGCCATATCTCTCAATCTTGCCTTTCAAACATTTTTCATAAGTCATGAGATATTCATTCTTCAAGATGAACATACCAGTAGCCCTTTCAGGATTTATGGTTATCCACAGACTTACAAAACTTTTGTTTGCACTGAGCAGTGTTCTACACCTCATCTCTATGCAGCGTCTGCTCACATTCCTTTGGTTGAATATATCTTTGTGGTTCTCAAACTCTTTTGAGATCTAATTTACTCCCACTGTCTCTTTTGGAAGAAACACTTCCTATAAAAGACAGCATGTTTGGAGACAAACACCTTTTGCTCCACGGACGAGTAAATAACATCTAGCGTACTTGCTAAGATATTCCACAAAGTTGCATATGTCGTACTAGGCTCCAAGCCTTTCTGACATTGCCTATGAAAACTTCAAATCATCGGTTAAGATAGATTCGACATTATCCCCTTCCATATCTAATATGGAATTTATTCAACCTTTATTCTTTGGAACTCGGTTAAGTATAAGGACACTATCCCGAAACGGGTAAGGGATACTTCGCATGGCTTGCGTCACACCTTTATCATATAAAGTGTTGTTTCCATTTTGGGAACACAATCTAATTGTGTATCCCAAAGATGGTATCCTTCATGGGAGAATCTTATTCCTTTTCAGACGACTTCTGAAACACCCTTCAGGTATTAATTACTTCAATCCAATTGAAGATTAATTCCTAAGTAGCTCGTCAATCTCATATTCGTACTAGCTCCAACTTTTCGGTCTTTCCGAATTGTTGTACTTCAATAAGTACATTCAACTATTTCTAAAAATAGTCATAGAGATTAACAAACAATTATTTGTGGCATTAATCGTCATAAGCCAACAAACATCGGTATGTTTAGGCTTTAGAAATTTTTGCTAGACTTTATAACTTTTTCATGAAAGGGTATTTTAGTCATCTTTAGATAAGATACGTATTACCCACATGATTCATAATCATATGGTTCAACATCATCAGAATGACGTTTAGTTATACGCTTCCCCTCCAGAGAGACTATGTCTAGAACAACCACAAATACTAAGGATAACAGCCATACAAATATTTAGTAGAGATCTCATCACATATATCAACAATATAGTGACATCAATCTAGTATGTTAGATTCAGTGACCTTCCAACTTTATTGGAATAACATTTATTCTTTACAATTGAATATGTCTACTAAATCCTAACAAATAACTGAAAGTCTGTTCTTCACAAGAACCAGAACATAATAACATTTATTTAGTTCCCTTATCAGTTTACCAGATCCAGAACATGGTAAGTGTTACAACGTTTGCTTCACATTCCATATCTGTATTTAATCTTTCTAATTTAATCACACTTGTAAGATATCATATATCTAAAAGTTGACTTGAACTTAGATAGATTTATCTCAACTCACTTGCCTAGAATAGAAACATCAATAAGTTCTCTATTTAAGCACATGCCCTAACTTTCCTTTTTAATCCTTTATGCACTTGAAAATGTTTCTTATTGTAGTCTTCATAAGACTTAAGAAAGATCACAAGAGCCATGTCTTTAATTTCCCTTCATAAAGATAATCTAAAGTTTATTAAATAGTTTATTTAACCTTTTGAATCGTATTCAAAACATTGACTATTTAATTAACCTTTAAGCAATGATAGAATTAAGTCGATACTTAAATCTTACAATTTTGAAAACAACCTTTCCAAAATTAGATCTAGTCATTCTTATCCAACGTTTGAATTAATTGTCATCGTATGACTGAATGATCATATTGGATTGTATCCAATATCATGAGCTTCCGCTTTTATTAATAATTAAAGCCTTGGAGTGTTGCATCAAATATGTAGTCTCCTTGTCTCTAACTACTATAACGGGATTGCTCGTGTTATTGCTTATTTTAAAAGGATTAAAATTACTTAACCATATTTGAGAACGTTTCTCAAAAGGTAACAGTCAAAATTTGGTTTTACTAATCGAGAATTAAACATAAATATAAAAGTTCGCTAAAAAATACAGCATAAAAATAAAGATAAAAGAGTGTTGTTGTTTATACATGCAAAATCAAAGATGGTCTTTGGTTTATGATTTTGCTCCCACTAGTCAACTACTCCCAATTGACTTTCAAGATTTTTTTCAAAATTCTTTAGTGGCTGGAATCCTATCTAGTTGACTCGATCCCCGACGTGGGCCGATCGACCGGGTCAATTTCGACGGGTAGGTACTTCTTATCAATCGCGTCCATTGGACTTTTAGTGGTTTGACTAGTCAACTCTTTGACAATTCACATCGTCTATGTGATAGTCAACCCAAGTATCCCAAGTATTCATGAGATCTCATAACGATCATATCTTGGTAATGATGATATACCCGAGGTAGGTCAACTCCCGACGTGGGCAGATCAGTTGGATCTGAACAAGGGCTCTTCACCGTCACTATAATATTGGGATGCATATTATAACTTGATTTTTGTTTGGGAAGTATTTACGTAAATTAATTCAATTAATTAATTTAATTACGGTCTCATAAAATATATCTATCTCTATAGACATACATCCTACACATTCATCTAGATCGTGCCTAGTCATGCATCTATCGTATCATATAAAATAAATACAAGCACGAAATAAATAAATGCGTAAAGTGACCGGTATGATCATGGACTTTTCCTAGGTGCGGTTTCGAATACAAACTGACTAAACCGCGGGTCACAATCTAAGGGTAGCTGCAACCGCCAATAGGATTTTTAATGGGCCATCTCTAATGGGATCTTTATTCTTCTTTCTTTGGCCTCCATCTTTTGCTCCATTCATGTTACATTTAATACTATCTAATTAAATAAATACACCCGCCGCACACGGGGGGAGCAAACGGGAATGGGATAAAGGCAGAAAATAAACTAGGTCACGTTCTTCATAACGGCCTAGGACAATTTTAAACCACTGAAATAAAAATTAAATCATTCACATCTATCATGTCGGTCGAGTCCATGATCAATCGGGGTCCATATAATCATATTATATCCACTATATCTAATCTATACAATAACATCTTATGAAAAAGATAAAATTAAAATTTAACTACTTGCGTCTTAATTAATCAATTAACATTTAATCTATTAAATAATTTTATCCAATCAATTAACTAATTAACATTTCATTAATTAAATTATTTTAATCGAAATAAAATTAACGATTAATTTTAAATGATTTTAATTTTAATTAATTAGAACTATTCTAAAATTAAAATTCAAAATTAAAATTAAGTCTCTTTTGGTTCTTTCCTTTTGATTCCTAGTCAAAAAGGGATGTCTTTGGTTTCCTAAACCAAAAGACATCTTCCTAAGCCAAATTTGGTTTAGGCCTGGCCATTTTCCAAAATCAAAATTTTGGAAGTGGCCTAGGCCTAGGGTTTTTAAAAATCAAATATTTGAAAAGGGCCTAGGGCTATTCCAAATCAAATATTTGAAAAGACCAAATAATTTTGGTTTAGGCCTAGCCACTTTCCAAAATCAAAATTTTGGAAGTGGCCTAGGCCTAGGCCATTTACAAATCAAATATTTGAAAAGGGCCTAGGCCTATTCCAAATCAAAATTTGGAAAGGTCAATATAATTCTAATGCCATGTGGCATCCCAATGGCCCAAACTATTTGAACGATTGGTTAGCCACATGACACAACTAAACAAAAGAGAAATTACTAATCACAACTATGAACCATATTGAATCACGAAATACACAAAACAAAAATTTGGAGATCCTTCAACATTGACTGGTCAACCGACGCCGGCAGCAGGTTGCCCTGCAGCCGCCGCCGACGTCGTTGGTGGTGGTGCCGCCGCCGGTCGACCGAGCACCACCAGATCTCGTTTTTTTTGTTTTCTTTTCGTGTATCGTTTTTGCGAATAAAAATCTTACGTCTTTTAATTTCGTGATTAGAACGATAAAATTAACTACGCAAAATTACATGATTATTGCTTAAGCTCGAAGCTCGCTCTGCTACCACTGTTAGGAAATCTACGTGGGAACGCAGCGGAATTCAAAATTTTGATTTCCTTTTACCCAAGATCGACTTCTTTTAAGCAATAAACAATCAAGCTAGCAGACGGTGGTTACCTTGGTTGATCTAAAAGATCGACGATTTGACCGTCTAAGGAGAGTAGTTCTGCATAGAGCCGCCCAAGTGGTTGGCCTCTTCCGCTAGTCCACATGAACAACCCGCCGGAATCCCATCATGGATTGCTATTGGAAAACCCCGGTTCCTAGACCGGCCTTTTTCCCCCCTCTCCAACTCTCTATAGGATTCTCTCTATTTTACACAAGAACTATTAGTTCTTGGAACTATGACGTACAAAAGAGCTTGACACCCACCTCTTATTTATAGTGAGAGGGGCGCCCCAACAAGAGTGGAGGAGAAGAAAACATTTTCCCAATAAAATAAGGAAAATATAATTGATTGATTTATCTAATTTATTATAGTATCTTATATTAAATAAATCTAGGATATTGTCAATATCTTATATTGAATATTTTTAAGATATTGTCAATATCTCATATTGACTATATATATATCTTGTTACCATAAATCAATTTACACATGTGTATATATCACATATATATATTACATACATAAATCTATATATTATATATAACTATCCAAATGTGTACATGTACATCAATATGTACAAGCCACGCATGGATTCACAAGTTACATATATATTAATATCTAATATTAATATTTGGTAATACCATTAATTAAATTGCACTACAAGAAATCTGTGTTTTAATGAGGGGAAATTAATGAGAGGATAAAAATTCGTCATTAAAGTGTACATATAATGAGGGTACATAATTTATATTAGTATAAAATTATGATTGATGACTACATTTTGAATCCTCTCATAATTGACCACATTTTCCCCTCATTATCTACACTATAAAAATATACCCTCATTATTTGTATGTTTTTTATATTTTTAAGGGAATATTTTTTTTATAAAACCAAACCCACCCACCCAATAAAAGAATGATCTGTTCTTAAAAAAAATAAACGATCCCCTTTTCCTTTTCATTCTCCCAGCCGAAGTTCGAAACCCTAGCCCCTCTCTATCCGTTCTTACTTTTTTTACGTTCGATTCCTCTAAATCCATGGCAATAACATTTCGAAATCCCGGAAAATCGGCTTGTCGGTTCTCCTTGTTTCTCACGTAGTCGTTTCGATCTCTTTCGATGGAAAGCAACCGATCTTTTGAGATTTCTGGAAGGCATTCAAATCAATTTCAAATCGTCCTTGCTGCAACCGAATCGTTTGATTCCGGAAGGCAATTTTGAAGCTTTTATGATAGAGATACACAACCGTTTAAAGCCCTGGATGTCTATCTTTAGCATGTGAGCAAATTCGATGCTTTATTGCTCGATTCTTAGCCTGATTTTCAGGGAAGTTTCTCTCACATTTTTATTAAGTTAATATCATTCTTGCTTACACTGATTTGAACATTATAGCTGCCTAATTTTGTGTCAAAGTTGGTTGTGGAAGGTCCAGTCCTGTAAAGCTATCATCTTTACCGTTGTGATGCTAGCTTTCAGTCTAGATGCATTGTGCTATTGCCGTTTGTGAAGGTTTGGACTTTGAAAGGTTTGACCTTTCTTTGTTACGATGCTGATACGAGCTTTTAAAGCTCCGTTTTTCGAAGATACTACGTATCTTGTGTGTCCTGTCAATTTTTAGGTTCCATATAAACTAAAAGATGGTCAAACAGTGATGGTTCCCCTGTTTCAAAGCCATGAAAACAATACAGGCAAGGTAAATTTAGATTATTTATTGGTGTTCCTTGGTTACTTATTCTGCCTTTGTAGTGTTTGTGAAAAGTTCTTATGTGTCATCTTCAGATTTCGATTGAACTGTTGTACCGGAGAAAAGGTTGAACACAATGGAATCAAGGTTGAACTTCTTGGTCAAATTGGTGAGTCAGATAGGTTGGAGATGAGAACTTCCAATTTACTGTAGTTTTTGTGCAATTTAGCCTCTCTTAACTTTGCTTAGTATACTTACTTTGCATAAGTGTATAACATTTATATTTTTTTCCTCAGTCCATAAAAATGACATGCATTGGTTATTACACTTATAGTTTTTATCTTATGCAAGATGAGTGAATGTAACTGATTATGTGTATTAATGTTGGTGATGGAATCAATGGCCATTCTTCTTTAATTTCAATGTTTGTGACTTTATATATTGCTACACACTACATATTACTTATTTTCTTCATATCCTATAATGATTGTTAGCTCTCACACACGTAAAGCTTTTGCCTTTTATTCTTGTGTACCTAATTCTTGTTAATGACTTAATTTTCTTGTGGTATGGACATGTTTAGTATTCTAGTTACTTCCTTGTGAGGTGGAAATACCTACGAAGCATTTGTATTTTGTTTAGATGGTTAGTTGATAATAGATTTATGCCCGAGCCTAGCACGGGAAGTGTATTTGAGCATATTGATGAACTAACTATGATGTACCAAGTGCTTGATTGTATGCGTCTTTCCTTCATGTCATGAATTTTACAGAGATGTTTGTGGGTTGTAACACTTTCTCTGTTTGGGTGTGAAAAGAAAATGAGGGTCGAATATGCAGTAAGCTTGAATTAAAGCAGTGGGAATATCAGTACCAAAGTAATTTGTTTTAATTGTTTTGTCCTTGTAGTAGTCCTAATGCCTATCTACTTGTTGGTTGCTGGCTGCAATGACGAAGTCACTCACAAATACAAGGGCAAAACTGTGATGACTGAACTCAAGCGATATGAATCTCTACGACATTGCAAGTTTGTATTTTATTCTCTTTTATTTCCATCTCTTTTTAATACCTGTGTGGAATAACTTGTATTGTTTGAATCGCTGATACACATATAAATGATACTCTATTGGGTCTGTCTTTATTGTTTCAGATGACTAACTTGGATTATTGGAAATGGTGGATATAAATATGCAGAATTTGTTTTCCTTTTTGTCTGAACAATATCCAACTTCCAAGTCAATCCTAACCTTGCTGCAACTTCCTAGTTGCCTTACATTACTTTCCGTTAGGGTTTCAATGTAGTTTGCTTACTACACTCTTTGCCATGGGGAAGAAGGAGATAAGGTAGAAAGTTACTCAACAGAAAGTTGAGGTTGATAACATGGATACTAATCATAGTATGGACGAAGCCATAGTTCCTGATATCTCACCCGTACCGGTACTGGGACCGGGACCTTCCCTAAAAAAAAACTCAAAATTTGACTGGTGTAGTATATGTTTTGCTTATCAAGCAGGATGCCTTGTTTTGGTTGTAATGGCAAATTTTAATTAATAATGGCAGCTGGTATGAGGAAAATAATGAATTTAAGTAGAGAGAAATTGCAGTCAATTTTTCTGTGCTAGTGACTGAGATTGACAATGCTGAGAAAGGAGATGCTTTGTATGATTAGTCTTTATTTTTGTCTTTGTTAAATAGTGTGTTGTGGATTGATGTGGTCAGGTCGTATCATACAATTCATCAAATATGTTATATGATTTTATTGCATGTGTATAATTATCTATATCTCATTAGACATGAAAACATGCTCGATTATCATAAATGATAATACGCTAGCATTGCATAGCATCACGCAACTACACGTTTGTATAATGTTGATGATGGTGGGATCCATTGATATAGGTTTGGTCTACAATTGTGTATTGGCACAATGATGTGACACAATGGATTAACGGGATCATTTCCTTTACATATGAGTAGATGCTAATATGCTATATGCTTACACAATTTTGAGCTGAGTGCAAACTTACCTTCCAATCTATTCCTTCTTTTATCGTTGTAATACTTTCCCCTAATTATCTATGCTTGGGTTGTAACTTTATGAGCATCCAGAAATACTTTTTTCCTTGTATGGTTGAAACTATGTCTTTAAGATATTTTGATGTCGTACACAATGCAACCTCTATTTATCTTTTATGCTTTTTGTGATTGCAGTTAATGAAAACATGTCATGCCATTTATTTTAGGCCAGGAACATTGGATTGAAATTCAAACCACTCATGGATCGCTTTCCTTGTTTTGGAGCAGTGTGTTATTATCTAAGAGAATTGGTGAGTCTTTATAAATTTTCTGCATATTTGGACTATGTTACATTTGTCTGGATTTTTTTTTTGTTGCAGTAGCTTCATAAGCTTTTTTCCATCATAATGTTTTTGGGTTCCTTCATTTTGTGTTTGACTTTACTTTTGGGATGTTGGCTTGAAAGATGTCTTTGAACTAGTTATTGTTGTGCTGATAAATGGACTTCGTGTATTATAACTTTGATTTGGTGCAAATATTGTACTCTCATGCTATCATTTTGTGTAAATATTGGTTTACTCTACTTCGTCGAAATCTTCGCATGTTATTCATCGGCTATCAAAGTGGAGACTTTGCATTTTGTTATTTCTTTCGTTGTTGTTTGATGCTATTGTTTCCTCGGTTTGTGGTGTTGAGATACTCTTATTTGGTGCTTGTGTCATGTTGAATCTACGACATATTTAGCATATTTACAAGGAATCCTAATATTTTATTCTAGAGAAAAGGTTTTGATTAGTCTGACTTCTTATAAATCATGCTTTTTATTATGGATGTAGAGGGACCCAAGGTACCAATTGAAGGGCAGAACTTCTCAGAAGCATTTGGTAAGTCTACTCATTTTTTATGAAATCTTTCTCTGTTAGCCTTTGCAATTTCATTCCCAATCTGATTTCATCATTAGTAAACTTCATCGGTGGAACACTTATTGTGATTGATTCTATTTTCTGATAGCTCTTTGATTCTTTTCCATTAAGCATTTGCACACCTCTACTTTACATGCTCTTTCATTGGAAAGCATAAATCGTGAGCACATACGACTTGTAAACTTCGTTTACGAGAACTTTTTAATGTAGATCAATAGACTACCATATTCGATAAAAAGGTGGAATACTGGATTAAAGCATCTATGATTTGTATTTTTACAAAGGGTTTTGGGTAAGGGTTGGCCATTAATTTGCATCTATTTACAATGTCTTACCTAATATTTAGCTAAGATATTATTTAAACGTCTCGAGCCCGTGACCCCTGATCAATCAAAAACTATCTTTACTCCTACTTCAAGCTCATTTCCAAACTACAATACTCAGTATGTTATAAAAATTGTCTTTGAATGATCAGAGTGTGTTGTCATGATTGTTATGTGAAAGAAATACTTCATTGTTATGATATGGCAGGCATGCCTCTTTTCTTTCTAGAGAAAAGAGAAAAAACAACGGTCTTGAACCTGACATTGTAGCAGATATATTACAATTTTATATCAAAAAAAATGAAACACCTACCTCACACAATGTAGTTGATGGTAACCCCCCTGCTTATTATGTAAGGCTTTGTATGCTTTTGATTTTTAATCATGTGAAATCATGTTCTTTATACGTTGCTGATAATTTGTGGTAGAGAACAAATTGCTACCGTAGAAGAAAAGAAGCCAGGGTCTGAACACTGCCAAATTTAGTGCCAAAGTAAAACAGGTAATATAGACTCTAGAAACTATTGTGTTTATGTTGTCTTAGAAAGTGATTCCTTGTGGAATTTTATTAGAATGAGCCTGTGTGTTTACTATCTATATGAATTTCTTGTCGCATTATATTTTGGCCTTTTTCTTGATCTGATATAGTAGTTAAAATTCCTTTATTACAGTTTCTTCAATTGCACTTGGATCGTGCTAGCAGTAATACTCTTTCAAACAGAGGTGTTGGTCTTCTTGAGGCTTGAAGTTAGGAAGTCCTATGAAACTATTTCATTGTTCTGAACCTTGTTTTATCTAAATTTTGTTAGCATGCTTCTATATTATCATTTGTAATAGTTGTGGTGATTTGTAGTGTGATATTTTTTAGGCAAAACAGATTGTAGGTAGAACTCTCAACATCCAGTTGATTTGTATCAATAATCACATAAATACATGTCTTTGTTTTCTTGTTTAAATAAGTTTTGTTTAAAATTTTCCAGTCAGTGTTTTATTTTGACAAGAACTCGTATTTGTTAAAAGTTATACGATGGTAAAGTCCTCTCATTAGATGTATTACAACAACAATGATGGACTTAATCAATGAGGGGCATACTATTAGGGATGACGGTAAATTTCATCAATAAAATGTATATAATGAGGGGCAGATGACCTTATAATGAGGAAAATTATTGTCATTAAATCGTGATTTAGTGATGGGAAAATGATCTTATAATGAGGGAAATTTCTGTTGTTAATTTTTTGTAATCAGAGTACTTTTACTGTCATGAAATAAATTGTAGTGATGGAACCAATACCGTCATTATTTACTTTTACATAGAGAAGCAACAATGAAGGGTGATGAGGGTAAATTTCCCCTCATTAAAAGCATTTAATGACGGGAAATCGACATTTAATGAGAGGAATTCCCCTCATTAAAACTCGTTTTTCTTGTAGTGTTGCACAATCTAAGTGTATCTTTATACACTAATATTGGCGCCACCTTTAGCCATAAATTGGCTTCCGGAATATTCTTTAATTAATATAATACTATTAATATCTGGAATTTAATTTATTCATAATAAATAAATACCACCATATTAATTTACTACTATAACCTATATAGTCTCGAGATAAACTTTCCTTATATGGTTATCATCTATAACCACATTTTAATCCGGCTAGATGCTCATATGTGTGTGACCCGATAGGCCTCTGAATATGTTGGCCGTAGACACAAAGTGCAAATTACGAAAATGCCCTTCATGCCTAACGATCAAGGGATAGCGTCTAGCAACACACCGTGACCTCCAATCATCGGAAGAGTCAAATGAAATGACTACTACCTTTCATGTGAAACAATTACCGTGTAAATTACAATCCTATCGCTGTAATAATATCCATACGGTCGTACGTCGAGTGTCAAACATTAACGACCGTATCTTATAATCTGGATATCATGCTCTCTCGAAGTAACTCATTTACTTCCACTTTGCAAAGATTCATGAGAGTAAGACATTCTTTATAAGAAGGCCCTTTCGGATATTCACCCCTACTAATAGGGTACGCGATTCCCAGACGACCAAACATGTATACTCCGCATGCTTCAGTATCACACCCAATCACTACCGCATAATCACCCCGTGGCTAGGGGAAACCTCAATAGTGTCAAAGCATGACAATCCACACCGTGATAACATGTAGATTCCGGTACAAAGGATAATTACACAACCGTCACATAATGTGACACTTATCCGTGTAAGTGGGTCAGTCTAACGTACGCATTCTCTAATACACGTCCACGTACAGTCCAAGTGTCTCTACACTTCGATAGACGAGATCTATCCCTACCCTTAAAGACAGAAGACATCTCATACGTGCTAGTCTGTTCGTACTATCAATGCCCTGTTTAATAGTACATCAGCCTAGAGACATTTAAGTATCAAACTTATTAAAGTGATTAGAGATCTCATCAACCATAATCGCCTATCATGGTTTCTCTATCACAGTTTAATACCAAGGACTTTATCATATAACAATTCACAATTGGTTCTTTAAAAGAACAAATACATGACAACATAAAAGCCATTTAATATATGTATAAACATAAAGAAATAGTAGAAATGATCCGACCCGGTCGGATCCGGTCCAACCCGATTGGGTTTAGGACACTATCCCAACAACTTTTAGGGTTTAAAGCGGATACATTTGTTGAGCCTAAACTCCTTTCTGATGAAACGTGGACAAGGCAGAGCCGATCATTGTAAATCTACACAGCATTAGACCCTACTGTGTCTTTTTCAAGCAGTCTTCTCCCTCTCATTGAATTGGCATGCACTTCCTTGCTTGGATTCCCTACAAAAAAAAGATGATTACTTTGTGTAAGACCTTGTACCACGTCGAAATTTAATAAAACAATTCACTAACAGGTGTATATATGTAAGAAAAAGGAAATATTTTACAAACATTTGGGCAGGGCAGAGCAATCCCTGACATTTAGCCCACGTGCTTATAATAAAAGATAATTACGGGAAGATCCTTCCCTCATTAAGGCTCTGATCCTATTATTCAAACACCGTGATTTTCTCCTAAAATCAAAGGGATTTACATGAGCATATCTAATCCTTGAGGGATACGAAATAGAATCTACCATGGACACAGCACAGGCTTGCCAAGGACAAAATGTCCTCTATATAAACAATCCCAGGAACTACGAATAGACCTGAATCCTGAACAATTACAGGATACGTAGGCAACTTGGGATTCATAATCTCAAGCTCAATCTAAACGTGAAATACCACCCGTTTCATCTTTTTCTAGGGTATTTAGTCTTGAATAGATTGTCACTAGGTTATTGCGGCCCGTATTTGATAATAGTCGAATCCAGCATCGTCAACAGTCCCAACAACCTCTTAGTTTCAGTCACAGTATTTGCGGTGAAAGTCAGGGTTTAATGTCAATTTTCAAATATATATAAAACAATGTTTGGCAATGACCTTCTTTTAAGTTACTATTTTTGAACGTGATCGACATAAAAGATACGAAGTACAGCCGGTCATCTAAGACTTCTATATAAAAAGTAATTAAAAAAACCATATTCAATTGTAAATAATTTATTCATCCATCTTTGAAAATTGACAAAAGATGCCCTTGTGTATATAGAAATCTTAGATGACCTCCTGCACTTCGTATTTTAATCAAAATCGTTGCAAACGGTAACCTGACATTAAAAAGAAAAATCATTAATTACTTTCGCGATTTCTTGCTAATCATTTTAAGAACATAATGAAGAAGATTCAAGCCAAAAACAAACATAAAGCATGAAAGGTAAATGGACTTTGAATTTTGGAAACGAGTGACGACATACTAGAGAACTATAAAGCATCCCAGAAAATTATCGCGTGGTCAGCTCTTAAAAGTCAACCTAATGTCTACATCCACATGATCTCCTCATTCTCGTGATACATTATTTATTCTTGAAATAAAAATCAACACAAAAACAAAAACACTAACAACGACCAGACCTTGTTGGTTATAGATATAGATATTACGTAGACTTTTAACAGTAAATCTATCATTTTCCGACTGTCCCCCGCTTGCAATAGTACCCCATAAAGTCTTCATACTCGCAAGTGCAACGATCACGAGAGCAATGATCAAAATCATCCGCGCATCCAACATTAGGACATATCTGGGGATCTGTTGGGGCAGACACCCAATCTACTTCATCATAATGAAATCCTTCATCACCATCTACATCAACATCAAACCCTACTGTGTCTTTTTTAAGGGCTAAATTACAATTTTGGTCCTCTAACTAGACACGTTTTCGATTTTGGTCCTGTTTTTTCTCCGGCGACAATTTTAGTCCTGTAAGTGGTGTTTGTTTTGCAAAAATAGTCCTGAACGCCGGAAAGACCACTTACAGGACTAAAATTATCGCCGGAAAGACCACTTACAGGACTAAAATTGCCGCCGGAAAAGACCAATTTTAGTCCACTAAGTGGTCTTTCCGGCGTTCAGGACTATTTTTGTAAAAAAAGACCACTTACAGGACTAAAATTGTCGCCGGAGAAAAACCAGGACCAAAATCGAAAAACGTGTCTAGTTAGAGGACGAAAATTGTAATTTAGCCCTTTTTTTAAGCAGTCTTCTCCCTCTCATTGAAATGGCATGCACTTCCTTGCTTGGATTCCCTACAAAAAAAAATATATATGATTACTTTGTGTAAGACCTTGTACCACGTCGAAATTTAATAAAACAATTCACTAACGGGTGTATATAGGCTAAATTACAATTTTAGTCCTCTAACTAGCCTGTTTTTCGATTTTGGTCCTATTTTTTCTCCGGCGACAATTTTAGTCCTATAAGTGGTTTTTTTTTTTGCAAAAATAGTCCTGAACGCCGGAAAGACCACTTACAGGACTAAAATTGTCGCCGGAAAGACCACTTACAGGACTAAAATTGTCACCGGAAAATACCAATTTTAGCCCTGTAAGTGGTCTTTCCGGCGTTCAGGAAAATTTTTGCAAAAAAAGACCACTTATAGGACTAAAATTGTCGCCGGAGAAAAACCAGAACAAAAATCGGAAAACGTGTCTAGTTAGAGGACCAAAATTGTAATTTAGCCGGTGTATATATATGTAAGAAAATGGAAATATTTTATCAACATTTGGGCGGGGCAGAAATGCAATATAATGGCTACGGATGGTCACAGGTTTGGCCTTAGGCCTGCAGATGCCTAATGGCCTCCTTCATTCAAAGATTTATATTAAGTGAAAAAGTAGCAACATAAATTTTAAGCATGCAGGGCTCTGATTTTAAAAACAAAATAAGAAACACAAGAGAGTTCAGTTACCAAGTAATTCTCCAATATTGACGTATTTTTCAACGTTAGTCAGCCGATTGTTATCAGTAGCAGCATCCAGCTTCCAATCATTTTCGTTTTCGACCTCAAATACATCCATGGACATTGCTTCAAAAGCAAATGCAGCAACAAATGTGATAGCAACAATGAAAGCTTTGACGGCCATAACGTATGTGGACAGTAATTGCATGTAACCTGCTAATTAATTTACACTGTGAAAGATATCTGGGTAATTAACCTCCCATTTCAGAGGCATTATATAGTTAATTTTTGTTGTGAAGGAACATTATTTTTAATATACCACCACCGATCGTAACTAATTAAATGGGGCATCAAATTAGTGGCATCGTTGTTTCTTTCTGTGATTGACATTGTCAATCCATAAATATGTTGATATATAGCATCATTAGCATGTGACAACCCCAATCCCTTAACGGGTATTTTAATATCATCATATAACATCTACCGTGACACCATACATACTGTGATGTGATGTTTATTTTGTAAGATGTCGAACACAACATCTACTGTGACATCATACCTCATACTGGGATGCCACATTTGGATTTCGCGAGGTCGAACATGGATATTCGAACTTCTTATAACAGTATTCTAAAATCCCACATTGTCAAAGTAGTAGAATTCTCACCTAATATATGTGTGAGACATAAAGATATTGTCAACTGGGGTAACCCTTTAAACCAAATGAAAACGATGGTCTACACAGTTAAACGGATCCTTAATTTATTGCTCAATTAGAGATGCCACAAACAGGTTTGGGGCATTACAAATTGGTATCAGAGTTGACTATCAGATGAAACTAAGTGTCACACCGTAAGATGGTGGGGGCCAGCTCTAGAATGCTCTGGTAGGGTTTGAGGGCTTTACTACCAGATGAAACTGGATGTCATACCAAAAGACAAAACTAGTGTCACACCCGAAACGGTGGGGGTCACTTCTAGAATCCTTCGGTAAGGATGAGTCCGGGCGTTACAAATTGGTAACAGAGGTGACTACCAAGAAAAACTAAGTGTCAAATCGTAAGACAAACTAAGTGTCTTACCGTAAGACTGTGTGGGCCACCTTTGGAATCATCTGGTATGGATGAGTCCGGGAACAGTCCTGAGCAATCCTGGCAAGAATGCCGGTTGCTTATAAGATTGAGAATATAATGTCTCACACAGTCAAAATAGAAGAACTCTAACCCACATATTTGATCATTGTTAAAAACGAAGATGAGAAGCTTGCAGTTTAAGAAAGAGTATAACAATAGCAATGCAAACATAAAGTATGGCGGAAATTGATAAAACACAGAAACAAAGAGAACACAGTGATTTAACGTGGTTTCGGGCGTTGTGCCGACTACTCCACGGACAGAAAATAAGATATTTTACTATGCCCAAAGTTACAAGGTATTCGTCACAAAGTGGAAGACACACTCTTAGAAGACACACATTGCATTGATTACAACATTAGTATTTATAGGCACAAATCCCAAACCCTAACCGCCAAAGATCTTTGTCGGAATTGTCATAAATACCCCGAAGTGGACGCCAACTCCAGCTGTTATCACCAGATGAAACTCAGTTCAAAACTGACTCTCTCAGACTGGTAACCAACAACTCAGATCTAGAACTTAGCTATACTCAGCAAAACCCAGGATGTATAGTACCAGACTTCTCCCCAGAATCCACTCAGTTGATCTGCCCTCAACTGAGTATCTAGATTTTAGTTTACAAGCTTTGAATATTCAGCAGTTCCAGACACAACTGAAACTTGCTCTGCTGAACTGGTTTAGTGAACATATCAGCAGGATTAACCTTGGTGCTGATCTTCTCCACTACAACCCTCTTCTCATTCCTTAGAAAATGATACCTCAAATGAATATGCTTGGTTCTCTAATGATGAACCTGATCCTTAGCTAGACAAATTGCACTCAAACTGTCACAATAAATCTCAACTTGATCCTGATGTAGCCCTAAATCACTGACTAGTCCCTTCATCTAGATACCCTCATTGGTTGCTTCAGTAAGAGCCATATACTCAGCTTCAGTAGTTGATAAAGCCCTTGTGGCCTGAAGAGTTGCTTTTCAGCTAACAACTGAATTCCACAATGAGAAAACATAACCAGTTATTGATTTTCTGCTGTCAACATCACCTGCATAACAGCATAACAGTACCCTGTGATCGTTCTTGAGTATCACCTCCATAAATAAGACCAACATCAGCCAAAAAATCATGATCGCGTGCAAAGCACTTACTAGCAATAGGACTAGGTCTATCGTAGCAGAGTACTGGCGAGTCAAAGTCGATCCCACAGAGACTCGTAAGAACGGCTAATTATCAAGATTGAGTTGTCACAATAACGGTCTACGACCAACTATAACATATAGACAGTAGTATTGGTGCCTCAAACAAACAAGGATATGCAAGTTCAACTAAGCAACAAGAGTTTCTAATGTATTAGTTCTATTATAAGTAATTAGTTATTCCCCCCACACATGCAACAGTCCTCCCCATTGGTGAATTTATTCATTGTTCAGCTATGGGTACAACTCCTAACCCTATCTACTCCGACAATGGCAGTAGACAATCTATACGCAAGCTACCCTCCTTAATTGGTCCGTAATAGCCCATACGCATAAAGAACTAGAGCTGCCGATATTGAGTGTTACCTCATACCGCAAACCTGCCTAGACAGCTGTCGACATTGACCAGCATGTTCCTAGGGTCCATTCTAGATAATGTCCTAATTAACACATCACTTGAGGTCCTTCATGTTAATTTACGATAACATGCAAATAGTTGATCAGGCTACTAACATGTAAATTAAATCAATCGATCAACGTAGCTAGCGCCGATTATCATGAATTAGTAATTTACTAGGTATTCAGATCTAGCGATATAGACCGTCGTAGATCTGAAGAACGTAACTACTATCTCATGATTTCTTCACCAACGAATCAGATCTATAACACATTGGGTAAAATAAACTAACTACTACATAATTAAACAAAATAAGCAATTTAACCATACTAATCGAATATAACAACGATACATCTACATCTTGGAAATGACAGAAAATCATACCCTCAAAGGCGAGCGTAGATCTCCTTCGGATCTCTCCCTAGGCGGCGACTCCGTCGTCTCTCCGACCAGAACTCATAAAATAAATAAAATAAAGAACAAAGAACTTTTATTGCATAATTTCCTTGAATAAATTTGAGTATATTTTGTTCTGAGGCGAACCCTCTTATTTATAGCTATCTAAACCGACTTAGAATCATCTGGCTTGACCCCTCTTCCAAGAAAACGCGTTTCGGAAGATTCTGGACCCTCGGTAAGTCGGCACCACCCCTCGGATTACCGAGGGTATTTTTGTCCTTTTTCTTCAACCGACTTAATTTGGATGCTTCTAGAATACGCTAGGCCCATTCCTTTCATTCAGTCCACTCCAGATTCGCCCATCATGCTTCCAATATTCCGAATCCTAAAATCATCAAACAATGCACGAAATAATATCGAAACAGGGAAAATAAACGCTAAGTGCAGATTTCTCGACTCACGAACCCGTCATAGGATATTCAACTCAATTGGTTCATATTCATAGGTCGAAACAACTATTTTTAGGTCATAATGGATAGAATATTGATGTCGTAGGATAGACTATTTTAACTGTCATCAACTACCCCCCACTAGCCTTCTGCTCGTCCGCGAGCAGAGTATCAAGGCGGAATGTACCACCAAGAACAATCTCCATCAACTACCACCTATTCAATAAAGATTTCCTGTAGAAACATACATTAAGCCACAATCCATAAGCTCCCCATTAATCTCTACATACCACGCATCAATGTGTCATGTGGTAAATCAGTCATGATAGTTCGTTCGTGAGAAGAATCAAGTTGTATTAACCACACAATCTTAACTTGCTTGCGTATACACTCGCTCATCTTGCTTTCAGACTTGGTTACACAACATGGTACCGATATTGGTTCGGGCGGACTCAGGGACTGAGCATCGCTCTTAAGTCTTCGTTTGTTTCTTTTCATGCGAGGGCCATGCCCTTTTTACACGAGTTCGCTTCCCTCACTGCCTTTATTGCATATAATAATAAATTTTTTCTTTTTTTTTCATTCATTTTTTTCTGGCAGATTTCCTCACTTTTTTCTCTCTCACTCACAAGTCCGTTTGTCCCGGCCACCTTTCGTCATCAAAGTTGCTTCCCTTGTCTTACAACAATTTGTTAAAGTATATAAACAGAAAATAATGATTCCCGGTTAAAACAATTCATCATCTAATCTTAAACACTTCTCACTCAGATTATGTGCTCAAATATTGATTGCTATGATAGAATAATAATTAATAAGTTACTACTTCACGCAACATAACATATGCTCGTTCTTGCATACAAAATTGAATATCTATAGCTCACTTCAAATTGAACTTGGGCTCCTTTTCTACCGATTCCTTACTCGAAAACGTGCAAATAAGCAAGCTAAAAACAGTGTTAAATTTTCAAAAATATTCCCTTTTTCGACTACCCAGCTAAGACGCCTTACCCCTCACTTATTATAGACATTGTCCCCAATGACTAATAATTAAGAGAAGAAAAAGTACTTAGCTCTGGAAATGTCGGCTGAGTCAAAACGAATCCCGGAGCGTACTTGTTAGCTCCTAGGTTATTCCTCTTCCAAGTTATTACCTGCTGTAAAAAATTATTCCAAAAATTGTGAGTAACATGCAAAGGGCAATAAGAAAATAAGGTGGCGGTAAGTGTGCATACCAGAGGATTGCGCAAAAACAGTTTAAGCCACTTTATTCCGTTATTGGCCTAAGCAAGACACGAAAACTTTTACGAGGTTATCACATGAGAATCGTGAAGGAAAAAACCACATATATCTCTAGTCAGGTGACTGAAGATATATGTGATGAAAAAAACCTTGCGATTGTCATGCTACTTTATTGACTCAAAATACATTAAACAAAAGCAATAAATAAGGGTTTGGAAGTAGTTCTGAGTTTATATTCGTCAGCTCGACTGTACTAATAGGGCTCATTCATTCATATTCTGGCTCTTCTAACGCAAATACTTCCAATTCAGGGTTATAATTGTGCTCTAGGTAATGTTTCAGCCTATGGCCGTTAACTATGAAAGTTTGCCCAGAGTGATCATTTCTAACTTCACATGCACTTGAATTGAAGACTTTCATGACTACATGTGGTCCATACTATCTAGACTTCAACTTCCCAGGAAAAGACGAAGACGCGAATTGTACACCAGCACTTTATCTCCCACTTGAAATGTGCGGTTCAGAATCTTCTTATCATGCAGGCGTTTCGTTCTTTCCTTGTAAATCCTAGCATTCTCATACTCTTGAAATCTAAACTCCTCCAATCTATTCAACTCTAGCATTCTCTTTTCACTGGCTAAATCTTCATCCATGTTTAGAAATCGCGTAGCCCACAGTGCTCGGTGCTCGAGTTCTACCGGTAAATGACATGCTTTTCCAAACACTATCATACACGGTGACATCCCATTCGTGGTCCTATAAGCTGTTTTGTACGCCCAAAGAGCATCATCTAATTTCAAAGACCAATCTTTCCTCATGGGATTCACAGTCTTCTCTAAGATCCTCTTAATCTCTCTATTCATGACTTCTACTTGTCCACTCGTCTAGGGGTGATATGCTGCTGCAATCTTATGTCTAACCCTATATCTTATCATCAACTTCTCAAACAACCTATTATAGAAATTACTCCCTCCGTTACTAATTATGGCTCTAGGCACTCCAAACCTCGTCCAAATGTTTTTCTTAAGAAACCTCAGGACAACCCTGGCATCATTAGTAGGTGAAGCCACTACTTCCCCCCATTTGGAAATATAATCAACTGCTACCAGAATGTAACAATTCGATTCTGACGAAGTGAATGGTCCAACGAAATCAATTCCCCAAACATCAAATACTTCCACTTCTAAGATACTCTGCAGTGACATCTCATTCCGCTTAGAAATGTTACCAGTCATTTGACAGGAATGACATGATCTTGTAAACTTGTAAGTAGATTTATGAATTGTTGGCCAATAGAATCCACACTTCAGTACCTTTGCTGCTGTCTTGTCTGGTCTATAGTGACCTCCAGCTTCTCTCGCATGACACATGTGCAAAATACTTGGTATCTCATCATCGTAGATGCATCTCCTAAGAATGGCATCAGGTCACAATTTGTATAGGCAGGGATCGTCCCAATGATAACACTTCAGATATGTGAAGAACTTCTTCTTATCCGCATTATTGAATTCTGGTGGTAGGTACTTCCCTGCTAAGTAATTGACAATGTCTGCAAACCAATGATATACCTTGCCCACTCTTGATGTACGATGTTGGGTCTGAGATTCCACCCGAGCTACCACTGAGACAGAAAACAGTTGTTCATCAGGAAAGCTTTCCTTGATCTCAGTCGGTTGCTCTTCTTCCAGCAAAGTTAACCTCGACAGGTGGTTAGCCACCTGGTTCTCAGATCCCTTTTTATCTTGAATTTCCACATTAAACTCTTTGTAAGAGTAGAATCCATCTTAATAATCTCGTCTTGGAGTCTTGTTTGGTCAGAAGGTATTTCAAAGCTACATGGTCAGTAAATACAGTGACTTTGGATCCTATCAGATAAGGTCGAAATTTGACAAATGCAAAGATGACAGCTAAGAGTTCCTTCTCCGTAGTCGCATAATTCCTCTCGGCACTGTTAAGGGTATGACTGGCGTAATGAATAGGCTTAAAGATTTTATCCTCCCTTTGTCCTAGGGCTACTTCAACTGCCGTGTTGCTAGCATCACAAATAAGCTCAAAAGGTTTGTTCCAATCTGGTGCTACCAGAATTGGAGCGGTTATAAGCATTCGCTTTAATGTGTTGAATGCTTTCTTGCACTCTTCTCCAAATATGAAAGGTACATCCTTTGCAAGTATAATTCTGTCAAAGGTCTAGAAACTTTAGAGAAGCCCTTGATAAGCCTCCTATAAAATCCTGTGTTGCCAAGAGAGGCTCGCAACGTCTTCAAGTTTGTTGGGTGGGGTAACTTCTCTATCACCTCTATCTTTGCTCTATCAACTTCCATTCCTTTCTTTGAAATTATATGACCCAACACTATTCCTTCTGTAACCATGAAATGGCATTTTTCCCAGTTAAGTACAAGGTTTGTCTCCTCACATCTCTTCAATACTTTACTCAAAATGTCCAAGCATTTATCGAAGCTATCTCCAAATACAGAGAAATCATCCATGAAAATCTCCAGAAAATCTTCCACCATGTCTGCAAATAATGACATCATGCACCTTTGGAATGTTGCTGGTGCATTACATAACCCAAAGGCATGCGATTGTATGTAAATGTTCCATATGGACATGTGAAAGTAGTTTTCACGCGGTCCTTGAGTGCAATATGGATATGATAGTAACCAGAATATCCATCTAAGAAACAATAAAACGCATGACAGCTTAATCTTTCTAACATCTGATCAATGAATGGTAGGGGAAAATGATCTTTACGAGTTGCATCATTCAGCTTCCTGAAGTCTATGCAAACTCGATGTCCAATAATCAGTCTCACAGGGATTAACTCATCAAACTCATTAGGTTGTACAGTGAATCCTCCTTTCTTGGGCACCATATGAATCGGGCTTACCCATTCACTATCTGCAATTAGGAAAATGATTCCCATCTCCAACATCTTTATGATCTCTTCCTTAACAACATTCTTCAGTTGTGGTGTCAAGGTTGTGCTACTTCTTTCTTCTCAGGGTCTACAGAGATCTTATGCATGCACACTGATGGGATTATTCCTCTAATATCTGCAATTGTCCATCCAAACGCTCCCTTGTGCTCTCTCAGTACTCTTAACAGTTTCTCCTCCTCTAAAGGTGATAATGATGCTGAAATTATAATAGAGAGAGTATCATCTTGTAAGTACATGTACTTCAGGTGAGAAGGCAAAGGTTTTAACGTTAAGTTCCTTGGTTGCTCTTCTAACGATGATCTTAACAACTTTCCAGTCAATTGTATGTCAAAGAACTTGTGCCAGAAAGGTCTATAAATGGTTCATCCTAAATCCACAGAAGATATAGGCTCTACTTCTCGCACTTGACCTTCACCGCACCCAGGCCATGTTTCCTCATAACTTTCTTCTTCATTCAGGAGTAAAGTCTCAGCTACTTCAGGGTCTAGTGCCACTTGCTGATATAGTTGCATCACAAGTTCATCTATGGCATCTAGCATATAGCATGCTTCTCCTTCATCTTGAGCATATCTCATTGAGTTCATCACATTGAACACTACTTTGTCCTCATTCACTCTCAGAATCAGCTCACCCTTATGAACATCTATCAATGTTTTGCTCGTAGCTAGAAAAGGTCTTCCTAAGATCAATGGAACATCGTGATTAGCTTCCATGTCTCGCACCACAAAGTCTACAGGGAATACGAACTTATCAACTTTCACCAAAACATCCTCCACCACTCCACAAGGTTGCTTCATAGACCTATCTGCTTATTGAAGGGTTATAGACGTTTCATTCAACTTCATAATGCCTAATTTATGAAATATGGAGAGTGGCATCAGATTGACACTGGCTCCAAGATCACATAATGCTCTGTTCAGGCATACTCCTCCAATTGTGCATGGTATGATGAAGCTCCCAGGATCTTTACACTTAGGAGGCAGTTTGTTTTGCAAAACTGCCGAGCATTCCTCGTTAAGGCATATAGTCTCAAGGTCCAACAATTTCCTCTTGGTAGAGATGGCTTGTTTCAAGAATTTTGCATACTCTGGCATTCTGGCCAGAGCATCTACCAAAGGTATATTCACTTGCAACTTTTTAAATGTCTCTGTGAACTTTATATAACGCGCATCATCATTATTCGGCTTATACTTCCTAGGGGGATAGGGTAAAGTAGCAGGATAAATAGTTACAGTTCGTGAAGACTTACCTGTTGACTGCTGCTGCTCTGCCTGCTCGTCTGCTGCATTTTCAGACTCCCGGTTTACCGGAGCATTATCCCAGGTTACCGGCCCCTCTTTTTCTCCAGATTTTGCTGCGTTCTTCTGTTGACTGCTTTTAGATTCTTCCGGGTCAGTTGGTGTAACTGGTCCAGGCAGTTCCTTTCCGCTTCTAGTCATGATTGCATTCACATCCTTCGGATTCTTCTCAGTATTACTTGGCAATCCTCCCGGAGGACGGGCTGACACTTGTTCCGCAATCTGCCCCACTTGGTGCGATAGATTCTGCACTAAGGCTTCTTGATTGGTCAGTCTTGTATATGTGGTGAAGTTTGTATTTAGCTCAGTCATGGATTTCGTAAGTTGATTGACCGTGTCGGTCACAGTTGAGCTCATTTTATCCATGGCTGCTTCCCAACCACCGGACTTGTTGAATTGAGGCATGAATCCACCAGTTTGTCTCGGTATCTCTCCACCGTTTGAATCACTTTTTCAAAAACCCCCATTAGGGTCGCTCAGTCTAAAACCAGGGTGGTCATGAGAACCTGGGCGATATCCGCCCCTATAAGGATTTCCTTGCCTCCCAATATAATTCACGTCCTTAGTGTTGGTTGTTTCAATCTCTTGAACTTTCTCAATCTTGGCTAGGCGATCTTGCATGCCATCTATCTTTTCATTCATTTCCATTAGCTGGTATAAGATCTTTTGAGAAGTATCTTCACCAAATACGCCTTCAGCTACTTTGGCCGTTTCAACTTGGTATGTTCCCCATTGACTTGTAAGCGCAATTTGCTCCAATTTTGCTTCGGCTTGTTCAGGTGATAGCAACGCAAAACATCCGTTGCTTGATGCATCAACTCTCTTTTGCTCACTTGGCCACAATCCGTGCTAGAAACTATGCATTCGTAATGGCAAAGTGATGTCATGATGAGGGCATATCCTATGTGCTTCCTTAAATCTTTCCCAAGCTTCTTCAAAGGTTTCAATGGGTCTCTGCTTGAAGTTCATGATCTCTTGTCTCATTTGTAGTGACTTCCTAGGTGGGCAGTACTTATTCATAAATTTCTGCAGCAGATCGATCCAAGTTTTGATCGATCCCGGTGCTAGAGACAATAACCATGTCTTTGCTTTGTCTTTTAAAGTGAATGGAAACAATTTCAACTTGATATTGTCTCCAGGTACTCCTGCTGACTATTTCCAGAAAGTTGGTGATATGTACACTAGGATCCTCGTTCATTACTCCATGAAAAGTAGTGTAATTGGTCACCATTTGTATAACATTTGGTTGAGGGTGAAATATCTCAGCTGCATCCTCAGGCTGAACAATTGCATGCATGAATTGGTCAATCGTTGGCATTGCATAACTCTGTAGAGTTCTGCTATCTGCTTGTACCACAACTCCTGCTCCATTCTGTCCGTTCTGTCCATTTTGTGCCATAGTATCTTCCAATGGTGGAATCTCTTCTTCCTTCTCGCTGTGATCTCCTTTGTTTGAAACCACATCGTCCGCCAGCATAACAGATCTCCCTCGAGTTTCCTTTCTCTTTTGTCTAGCAATTTTTTCAATCTCAGGTGTCAATCTCTCGAGTTTGGCTGCTGAACTACGTGTAACGTACTACAAGACATAAAAAGAAAAATAAAAAGGTTAGTAACCTGCCTCAGCATCTGTTACACTCGCCTGGCAGAATCAAAAATACAAACCCTGACTACTAACCTGACACTGAATAAACAGAAACGATTCTGGACGGATTTAAACCCTTGGTTTATCGGAGGTAATCGTCGGTAAACCGGTGCTAATTTTCTTCCAGAATTCACAGAACTGACTATATACGATTCTAGTATAAACAGACTATAAAACAGACTCAAATATATACAGAAAACTCAATCTAAAATAAAAAGTATTCTTGACACGAGTCCCCGGCAACAGCGCCAAAAATCGTGATCGCGTGCAAAGCACATACTAGCAATAGGACTAGGTCTATCATAGCAGAGTACTGGCAAACCAAGGTCGATCCCCCAGAGACTCGTAAGAACATCTAATTATCAAGATTGAGTTGTCACAATAACGGTCTATGATCAACTATAACATATAGACAGTAGTATTGGTGCCTCAAACTAACAAGGATATGCAAGTTCAACTAAGCAACAAGAGTTTCTAATGTATTAGTTCAATTATGAGTAATTAGTTATTCCCCTCACACATGGAACAGTCCTCCCTATTGGCGAATTTATTCATTGTTTAGCTACGGGTACAACTCCTAACCCTATCTACTCCGACAATGGCAGTAGACAATCTATACGCAATCTACCCTCCTTAATTGGTCCGTAATATCCCATATGCATAAAGAACTAGAGCTGCCGATATTGAGTGTTACCACATACCGCAAACCCGCCTAGACAGCTGTCGACATTGACCAGCACGTTCCTAGGGTCCATTTTAGATAATGTCCTAATTAACATTTCACTTGCGGTCCTTCATGTCAATTTACGATAACATGCACATAGTTGATCAGGCTACTAACATGTAAATTAAATCTATCGATCAATGTAGATGGCGCCGATGATCATGAATTAGTAAATTACTAGGTATTCAGATCTAGCGATATAAACCGTCGCAGATCGGAAGAACGCAACTACTATCTCATGATTTCTTCACCAACGAATCAGATCTATAACACATGAGGTAAAATAAATTAACTACTACATAATTAAACTAAATAAGCAATTAAACCATACTAGTCGAATATAACAACGATAGATCTACATCTTGGAAAAGACAGAAAATCATACCCTCGAGGACGAGCGTAGATCTCCTTCGGATCTCTCCCTAGGCGGCGACTCCGTCGTCTCTCCGTCCAGAACTCATAAAATAAATAAAATAAAGAACTAAGAACTTTTATTGCATAATTCCCTGAATAATTTGAGTACATTTTGTTCTGAGGCGAAGCCTCTTATTTATATCTATCTAAACCGACTTAGAATCATCTAGCTTGACCCCTTGTCCAAGAAAACGCGTTTCGGAAGATTCTGGACCCTCGGTAAGTCGGCCCCGCCCCTCGGGTTACCAAGGGTCTTTTTTGTCCTTTTTCTTCAACCGACTTAACTTGGATGCTTCTAGAATACCCTAAGCCCATTCCTTTCGTTCAGTCCACTCCAGATTCATCCATCATGCTTAGCCCAATATTCCGTATCCTGAAAATCATCAAATAATGCATGAAATAATATCGAAACAGGGAAAATAAACGCTAAGTGCAGATTTCTCGACTCACGAACCCGTCATTGGATATTCAACTCAATTGGTTCAAATTTATAGGTCGAAACAACTATTTTTAGCTCATAATGGATAAAATATTGATGCCGTAGGATAGACTATTTTAACTGTCATCACTGTACCACTAAGGTACATGAACAATCTTTTCACAGCTTTCCAGTGTTTTTTTCCAGGTTGAGCAATAAACCTGCTGACAACACTGACTGCCTGAGCCAGATCAAGCCTAGTTCACACCATGGCATACATCAGACTGCCAACTGCACTAGCATATGGATCTCTTGACATGTATTCCTTCTCCTCTGCTGACCATGAAGCAAAAATTGACAAATGAACACTTGATGCCATATGAGTATCTATTGGCTTAGCAGCTGACATGCCAAACTTTGAAAAAATCTTCTGTATATAGCCCTGCTGAGATAAAAACAGTTTCATCTGATTTCTATCTCTCAAGATCTACATTCCTAGAATTTTCTTGGCTGCACCTAAATCTTTCATTTCAAACTCAGTATTGAAAAGGTCTTTCAGATACCGAACATCAGACTTCTTTCTTGTAGCTATCAACATGTCATCCACATATAGCACAATATAGATGTATGATCCATCTTCCAACTGACTGTTGTAAACACAACAATCATAAGGACTTCCGCTGTAACCCAACTGGATCATGTAACTGTCAAACCTTTTATATCATTGTCTAGTAGCTTGCTTCAGTCCATACAAAGACTTCTTCAACTTACACACAAGATCTTCCTTACCAAGAACTTGGAAACCCTCTGGTTGAGTCATGTATATCTCTTTATCTACCTCACCATGTAGAAAAGCTGTCTTCACATCTCACTGCTCAAGTTCTAAGTCTTGTTTTGCCACCATTGCTAGTAACACTCTGATTGAAGTATGTCTAACCACTGGTGAGAATATCTCCTCAAAGCCCACCCCTTCTTTCCGACTGAACCCTCTTGCAACCAAACGTGCTTTATACTTAACTCCTTCTGCCTCAGTTATTCCTTCCTTCTTTTTGAAGATCCATTTGCAAGTAACAACTCTCCTATCAGCTGGATGTTTAACTAGATCCCAAGTCTGATTCTTCAGTAATGACTCCATTTCATATCCCATGGTAGCAAGCCATTGAGATACTTCAGAACATGTGCTTCTCTGTAAGTAGAAGGTTTAAAACCATCCACTTCTTCTACAACTTGAAGTGCATATCCAATCATATGATCAAACCAATACCTCTTGAGAGGTACCCCAACATTGGATCTTCTAGCTCTACTGATAGCTGTTCGATAAAACTTGTTTTATATTTATTTTACCGGAACACCCCAAGTATAAGGATCGTAGTATAGGGTGTTACCGAGTCGTCCTAAGGGAATCGTACAATTATCGGATTAAAATATAGCTGTTATAAATAATGTCACAACTTATTAACTAAAATTAATTTTTATAATAATTAAACTAGGGTTTATGCTAATTATGAACGGTAAAAACGACGATGAAAGTAACTTCGATGAATAGTAAATTTGCGAGAAAATTAACAATTAACAACTAGAATTTAAAACAACTAACTTAGCAATCAACGATTTATACTAATGATTCGATTTATCAAGTAATTAAAACAACGGCAAGGCAACGGGAATCCACCGATCAACCAACCCAACCCCAACTAGACGGCAAGCTAAAGATATAATTTTTAGTAACGATCAATCACGAATTCGATTAAATTTCTCTAAGCGAATTCTAGGGTTTCGTTTTCTTTTTCAAGTAAAACAAAACGACATGCAAAACACGATCACGAGATTATTTCTAATACTCTTACTCAAATAATTATAAACGATCTCTCGAATTATAATTAAGTGCATCAATTGAAAAGATCACAACTTTGAACAATATTTCCATATAAATTCAAATCAAACGATAGTTTCATCGATCTCTCGATTCGAATAAAACATAAACAATACAAAACAAATTCTAATTGACGAAAAACGATAACTTTACTCACTAAAAGTACGGCTAAAAATCTCTCTAGTTGGTGTTGATGTTGATCGGTTTCATCCGTTGTCCCACCGCGATGTGCTTAGCCAACAACCATGATGTTAATCATGATCATTGGGATGGAGAGATTTATCTTTAAATCTCCTCTTTTGAATGATGCGGCTGCTGCTGCAATTATGCGTCTGTGGCTGTATTAGGGTTTCCTCAGCGCTGTATTTATAAGGAGTTTGAGGCGGTGGCTCAAGGTCGGTCATCATGTATCAAAATTCGCCTTGCAACTTCTAAAATTCATATCTTGAGTTGTAGACCTCCAAAAATTATGATCCAAATGTCATAAAAAAGCTCTCGGAAAACTCTACAACTTTCATTAAGGACTCTTCTTCAGAAAATGCCTTTTTGATTAGCCAGCCGTATTACGAGTCGTTTTCGGGATTTTCCACTTACCCAAATTGATTACCCACTTGACCACCATTTGAGTTTAGAAGTCCGATTGACGTAATTCAAAGTGCGTTGGAAAGCTCTTTCAAAGATCTACAGTTTTCATGAAGAAGTCCTCCCCTGAAAATGCCTCTAAGCTGGGTCAAATCTCCGTCGAAAATATGTAACGAGTTAAGTACTTAGGAAAATTTGCTCCGTTGAACTCGTAAACTTGTGGCATCTTCTTCTAACCCTCTAAACACCTCTTTTAGACCGAAGATATGCATCTACAAGATATCCAAAATATTGCAAAGTGTAACAACATCCAAATAAACATAAAACCAATGATAAAAACACATAAATCAGCCACTTTTGCAATTTATTATCTTTAAACATCATTTGCTCAGTTTATCCTTTTGGCAAGTGATTTTCTATAAAAATCACTAAAACACGGGAGATAATGTTACGAAATAACTTGATAAAAACCATAAAATTAGTCGTAAACAACTCCCCCACACTTAGACTTTTGCTTGTCCCGAGCAAAACAATTAAAACTAGCTCACTTTATATGCAATCCAAATAGATTCCTAACTCACGTAACAAAAGATACAACAACTATAGCAAACAATACTATCACAAAGATAGATTCAGTGTATGTGTGACAAGCCCTTTTCAAATTTAACAAGCCTTCCAAAGAAATATCCTCTCAAAAATTTCAATGACTATCCTAGATATAAAGTAATAGCTCCACTCAAAGCCTTCTCACGTACTCGTAGGATAATCCCTACAACATATCATGCGGTTCTACGGGTATAAGATCCATGATAACAAAGACTTCACTTTATTTTTACTCATCATTTTCAAAAATTTCAAATTAACGCAAATCAAGATAAGCTTTTACCCGTCATAGTAGAATAGGACATTTCGTGATAATCCCCTACCTACTCAAATCATTAGGTAGCTATAAACTGACTGTCGTGAGCTTTTGGTCATCATAGTGGTATAGGACATACGTGGTATACCCTACCTCACTCAAATCATTAACCAGCTCTCGACAAACGTATTTATTCACTAATTATTTATTCATTCACTTTTTAAAGACATAAGTTACATCTCACCTATCACATTCAAACTTTATGATATTCACAGCACACGGTCTAACTAAGGTGTTACTATACTGACCTTCCTAAGATAACTCATCAAAATAATGAAAGGATATAGTTCAAAAATCTTGCTTCAATATCAAAGGCTTTCGTGAGAAACGAATTCTATCTCCATAACAGTAAAGACATGCTATAATCATCTCACTAAGTCACAAAAAATCATTGTCAGGAAACTACAACTAGCAAGCATTTGTTTCAATTACATGCTCAAGATTTACAACTATCCAAGTGCAAAAATTTTAAAATTTTAAAATTTATCAAGGATCACAAATATCTACTCATATTGTCGAAATAAGGCATGAATTGCACCCCCCCACACTTAAATCACATTATGTCCTCAGAATGTGCAAATAAAAGAAAAGAATACTTAGCTGGTTATGAAGTGGTTGTCGGGTCATAGGTTGGCAGAGGTCAGGCCGTAGCATGAACGTACCGCTGCAACTCATATCACGAATAGACAACACTAAAGGAATAGCTGGCAACAACCGCTCAACAGTATCTGCAACACTCGACATAGCATATAATCTCGGGGGACAAGGGGTATATGAGTAAACATGAATGCACACAGAAATGGGCAAATAAAGCATTCACAAATAGGAAAGGGATAACCAACACACAAATCACCAAGGTTTTATTCCTAATAACCTAAAAACTCAAAAAAAAATACTTAAAAGACTAGGCTGCCTCCTAGTAGCGCTTCTTTTATGTCATTAGCTTGACAGAGTAAACCAAGTCAACCTGGATCGGGCCACTTGGGTTTAAGGCTAACCACTTCTCCGTCGACTCGAATGACTAGAACGGAAATGGTTTTCGCCACAACAACAAGTCAAGTGTGCGAGTAAATCATGAAATTTTTCTCTCCGGACAACACCGACTCTTTTCTTCTTGTTCTTGTTTCTCGATGCGGCCGAGGTATGCTAACGAGCTCGGGAACATTGACAGAGGGATCCGCGAGGATAGGGGTAATAAGGTCATCATCCACTCCAAAGAAGTCGGATGGAATCTCTTCACAAATAAACGACTCAACCGTTTCATTTCTCTTTTGAAAGTATAGTACTTCGGGCTTTTCCTTAGGTTGCCCAAAGTACTTTTTGAGTCCGTGACCATTGACCTTAAACGGTTGATCGCCGTACCCTTTCAACGTAATGGCTCCACCGGGATGAACATCAAGAATCTCAAAGGGGCCGGACCATCTAGATTTAAGCTTACCAAAGCAAAAGATGGAGTACGGTGTTATACAAAGCAAAGCCATGTCTCCCACTTTGAATTCCCGATCTTTAATCTTAGCATCGTGGAGCGCCTTCGTTCTTTCCTTGCGATTTTGGTGTTCTCGTAGGCCCCGAGTCTAAATTCATCGAGCTCGTGTAGTTGCAATAATCTTTTCTCCCCACGAGTTGGCTATCGAAGTTTAAGAATTTAATAGCCCAAGAAGCTCGTGCTCCGGCTCGGACCGGTAGATGGCAAGCCTTGCCATAAACCATTTGGAATGGTGACGTACCCATGGGGTCTTAAACGCGGTGCGATAAGCCCAAAGTGCGTCGTCCAACTTCAGACTCCAGTTGGATCTATTTGAATTCACCGTTTTCTCCAAGATCCGCTTAAGGCTCCGGTTGCTTACCTCGACTTGGCCACTGGTTTGGGGGTGGTATGGTGTACCAATTCTATGTTTGACACCATACTTCTCAAGAATTTTATCCAGTGGTGCATTACAGAAATGCGAACCTTCATCACTGATAAGGGCTCTAGGACAGCCAAATCTAGTAAAGATATTCTTTTGCAAGAATTTCTTAACAACTTTGTGATCATTGGTTTGGGTGGCTATGGCCTCAACCCACTTGGAAACGTAGTCTACACAGACCAGAATATATTTGTTCGAGCACGATGATGGGAAAGGTCCCATAAAATCAATGCCCCAGACATCAAAGACTTCACATTCCAAGATAGGCCTCAAAGGCATCTCCATCCTATTACTGAGTCTCCCTACCCTTTGGCATCTATCACAGCCCTTGCAAAAGGCTTCAGCATCTTTAAACAGAGTAGGCCAGTAAAAACCAGCTTGAAGGATTTTTGTGACTGTCTTAGGTGCTCCGTAGTGTCCACCAAGCGGGACCACTATGGCATTGCTCCAAGATATCCAATTGTTCATGCTCCGGAACGCACCTTCTAAGCAACCCGTCCTTGCAGATTTTAAACAGATGTGGATCCTCCCATACGAGATACTTTAAGTCGCTGAAAAATTTCTTCTTTTCCTGATACGTCATCTCTTCTAAGTGTCCACTTGCTAAGTAGTTGGCGTAATCAGCATACCACGGCCTCCCAGTCTCTAGCTTCATTAATTGCTCAGTCGGAAAGTCAATGCCTATCTCCTTAGGGATTTCGCTACCCTCGTTTACTAGGCGAGATAAGTGGTCAGCCACAACATTATCACTACCTTTCTTGTCCTTAATTTCAAGGTCAAATTCCTGTAGTATCAGAATCCATCTGAGTAACCTTGGTTTAGCGTCTGCTTTTCCCATAAGGTAGCGTAGTGCTGCGTGATCTGTCCACACCACCACTTTGGACCCTAAAAGATAACTTCTGAATTTGTCAATAGCAAAAACGACTGCCAAGAATTCCTTCTCGGTAGTGGCGTAATTGCATTGAGCTGGGTTCAAAGTGCGGCTAGCATAGTAAATCGGCCTGAACTTTTTGTCAATTCTCTGCCCTAGAACTGCGCCCACTGCGTAGTTAGAGGCATCGCACATTAATTCAAAAGGTTGAGTCCAGTCGGGCGCGATTAAAATGGGGGCACTGGTTAACTTATCCTTTAAGCTATTAAAAGCTTTCTTACACCCATCATCAAACAAGAACTCCACTTCCTCTTTCAGCAGGTTGGATAACGGCTTTGCTATCGTCGAAAAATCTTTAATGAAACGCCGATAGAAGCCCACATGTCCCGAAATCCTCGTACCTCCTTCTTTGTCTTCGGGTACGACATTCTCTCAATGGCTTCTACTTTAGCTTTATCCACCGAATACCATCACCGGACACCTTGTGTCCCAAAACAATCCCTTCTTCGACTAGAAAATGACACTTTTCCCGAGTTAAGCACCGATTTTTCTCAACACAACGTTGGAGTACCATATCTAGATTCTTTAAAATTTCATCAAAAGCTGTCGCCATAGACCGAGAAATCATCCATGAAGACCTCCATGCATTGCTCCACAAGTCCATCAAAAATGGCCAACATGCACCGTTGAAAGGTTGCGGGTGCATTGCATAAGCCGAATGGCATTCGCGAAAAGCAAAAGTGCCGGATGGACGGGTAAAAGTTGTCTTCTCTTGGTCATTAGGGTCGATGGCTATCCGGAAATAACCGAATATCCATCAAGGAAACAATAATACTTATGACCACTCAGTCTTTCTAGAAGTTGGTCAATGAAGGGCGGGGGAAATGATCCTTAGCGGTGACTTCATTTAACCTGCGATAATCAATGCAAACTCTATAGCCAGTCACAAGGCGTAAGGCAACTTCTTCCCCTTTTTCGTTCTTCTCCACAGTAATGCCTCCCTTCTTTGGCACAACTTGAGTAGGACTGACCCACTCACTATCGGCGATGGCGTAGATAATCCCCATGTCAAGCCATTTGATGATCTCCTTTTTGACAACCTCCTGCATGTGCGGATTCAGCCTCCTTTGAGGTTGTCTGACCTTTTCGCTCCTTCCTCCGTTCGGATCTTATGCATGCACACGTACGGGCCGATTCCTCCGATATCGCCTACCGCCATCCGAACGCGAGGATATGTTTCTCCAACACTTTAATTAATTCTCGCTTCTTGTTCCGGCTCGAGTTTAGATGAGATGATCAAGGGCAACTTATCACCGTCCTTAAGGAAGATGTATTTTAGTGTCTTTGCGGAAGTGGTTTCAACTCTAAGTCGGCGGGTGGTTGCTCTATACTAGATTTTAAGGGACCACCTTTTTCCTTGTGAGCTTGGACCGGTTGATTGAAAAACACCTCATCTTCCTGAGGTGTGACCCCAGAAAGGTATTGAATGACATCATCTAGAGGAATCCTCCCGTCGGCTTCCGTTTGTTCTTTCTTATGCTTAACCATCTTCTTAAGTTCTTCTTCTTCAAGCTCTTCTCGCAAGTCGCTCCCAATCATCCAACTCCCAATGAGTAGTTTCTTTCCGAATTCTATTTCGTCCCAACTACCCATTAAAACTTCCTCCTCTCGCGAGGTTAAAGTCGCCTGGTTGAGCTCCTTCAAATCATTGCTTTCGCTCATCCCCGGAATATCCCGATTTTCCGTTCACTCATAGGCTCGTATGCGCAAGTTGTTGAGACAACTCTACAAAGTGATTCCCGCCCGTTCGTGAATTATAACATCCGGGGCTCCTATCTCCGTGAGCTCTTCATCGTGGTCGAATTCATCCCCATAGATTGCTTCAATGAATGAGATCTCCCGGCTCGAAGCTTCCGAGAACTTTTTCCCCGCTCGAGGGTAATGGAAGTGTCCCCTACTTTCGAGTGATTTGGCCGTTTGGAAGTCAATGGTGGAGGCGAAGTGTTTAAGAAAGGCCGGCCCGAGAATCGGGGGCATCTCCTTGTCGACCGGTAATCCAAGTATGACCCGGTCGATTGGAAAAACTAGATGTTTAACATGGATAAGGACGTTGTTAACACAACCGGCGGCTAAACGGCTAGATTGGTCCACCAACCGAAGAGAGACGGGACGCTCCTTTAGCCTTTTGTCCAGCCCGAGACTCTTGCGGACGTTCAATGGCATCACATTAACGAGAGGCCCCCGAATCGCATAAAACATTGTGGAACGTGTGGCCTTCAATCGTACGGGAGATTGAAGGTCGTCCGGGGTCACCTCGCTTGATTGCAACGCTCCGTGAAACCGTTGAACACTCTTCTCTTAGCACTTCCTCTCGCCATTTCCTTTAGCTTCTTTTTACTTCCACGACATCCTTAAGATACTTACAAAGCACTTAGGCATCTCAGTTAATACCTCAGCAAGTGGCATAGTCACCATAGTATCTCTAAGCATCTTCCTCACTCCGTCATACTGTTTGTCAGAGTTTAGGGTATTCTCTCTTTTCTTTGCCGGATAAGGAAGGGTTTTCGAATGATTAATCATAGGTTGACTTTTAATGGCTTCGTCCTCCTTATCCTTCCATCTGACAAACTTCTCAGTTTTCTTTTTAGTCAGGGGTTCAGCTACCTGACTTCCCTTCTCAGCATCCTCATCACTATCCCCCGAAGTATCATCACCACTCAGCTTTTCCTCACTGATGCTTTCTTTGGCATTTAACTTCTGATTGCCCCCTCCTGAACTTATGGCGTCAGGAGGGGCTACTCGTTTCCCGACATCTTTTCGGGTCCAAATTGTCTTACCGCTTCGAGGGTGGCGCATTCAATTCCTCCTCTTGTCCATAATTCCATTGCGGTGTGATGGCATTACAAGCACCGACATCCGCGCTAGGGTTTTTATCCGTATAACTAGGCGGTCTTCCCGGAGGTCCGCTCGCTTGTTGATCACCATCCGACCTATCCGTCTCTCCATCGTTTTTTGACCGGTGGCTAGTGTTTTCACCATGTCTACTAGCTCATCAAATTTCTTCGAGAGACATAGGTGGGCTGTTGATTTTGCGTTTGGGCCCGCTTACCTTGGGGTCTTTGGTTGTTGGATGCACCGGGCGGTGTATAATAACTATTTCGCGGGTTTCCCGAATAGTTACGGTTTTGAGTTTGACTTGATTGACCGAATTTTGACCGAAGCTTCGAAAGGTTGATTCGGTTCTCCAAGGCCCGCACTTCCTCATTCATCATATTCCCGACTTGTATGCCCGAGTGATTCACATCGCCGGCCCTTCTTGCTGCTTCATTTGTAGATTGGCTAGTTGCTTGTTCATTATTTCCATTTGAGCAACTAGCATCTTTGTCTCTGAGTCACTTGAAGCAGCCTCCTTTTTGCTTCCGCTAACACGGGTCTTCTTTTGAGTTGCCCACATGTTGTTCTTAGCTATCGTTTCTGCTACCCTATAGGCGGCATCATCTCCTCCTCCTAAAAACGATCCATGAGCTGTGGAATCCAAGTAATCTCTATTGGGTTGCGTAACACCCTGATAGAATAATTCTAGAAGCTCATGTCGAGTATATCCATGGTTAGGGCATTTTCTCATTAACAGATTCAACCTCTCCCAGGCCTTTCCCACACTCTCCCCTTCTAGTTGCTCGAAAGTGGCTATATCTCTTTTACGTTCCATTATCGTTCCAGGTGAAACGAATTTCAGAGCAAAGGCTCTTTTAACATCAGCCCAGTTATGAAGAGAGTGATGGGGTAAAGACTTAAACCATCGATTTGCTTCACCCCTCAAAGCAAACGGGAAAAGTTTCAATTTAACAACTTCGTAGGAACGCCGGGGTAGTGACACGCTTCTTCACGATTTGCACAAAAGTAGACAAGAAGTCGTGTGGGTCTTCTCGCGCAAAGCGGTGCCATGGAATGAACTATTTTGGACCATCCCCACAACTCCATTCTTTAAATCAAAATGCATTCCTCCCATCTCCGGAGGCCGAATTGGTCTATGCCCTTCCAAGAAGTCTTGATCAAGATATGGCGCATAAGGGTCTTGCCGCACAACAATTTGCGGCCGCCCTGGGGCCGTTGTCGTTGAACATTCCGTTGTTGTTGTTGCATCCGCCGGTTCATCCAGGCTTGTTCTTGCCGTCGTTTCGGTTCCGCAACATTTGCATCGAATTTGGTTTAACCGATTTGGATCTTGGTTATTATTCCCTTGGTTCTCCGGTTCGTCATCACTAGAACCGTGTTCGCTCATCTTGTCAGAACTTTGAAATAATCTTCTTCTGACAATGTCTCGCTCAGGTTCGGGGTTAAAGATAAGATTTCCCTTCTTACTCTTGGTTTGCATAAACCGGGAAGAAGCGAACAGAAGAAATCAACCTTAGGGTTGATGAGAAAGGAATGTAAAGATGATTAGAGGGAGGGTTAGAAAGAGAGAAGAGACCGAAAAGTGAAATTTTCGAGGGCGGGCGGCGTTCGGTGTAAGTGGACGCTAGTTCAGAGAGGATTCAGGAGGTGAACGCTCGTTCAAAGCACTGAACTGGCGTTCGAAGACAGATGGGGGCAGACGGGCGTTCAGTATGGGTGAACGCTCGTTCAGAAGGTTTTTATTTTTTTATTTTTTTATTTTTTTTTTATTTTTATTTTTTTAAGAGAAACACCTAAAAAAAAAAAAAATATAATAATAATAAAAAAAATAAATTACACCGACACAAAAAACTATACTAACAAATAATCCGACAACCGTTACCGATTCCCCGGCAACGGCGCCAAAAACTTGTTCGATAAAACTTGTTTTATATTTATTTTACCGGAACACCCCAAGTATAAGGATCGTAGTATAGGGTGTTACCGAGTCGTCCTAAGGGAATCGTACAATTATCGGATTAAAATATAGCTGTTATAAATAATGTCACAACTTATTAACTAAAATTAATTTTTATAATAATTAAACTAGGGTTTATGCTAATTATGAACAGTAAAAACGACGATGAACAGTAACTTCGATGAATAGTAAATTTGCAGAAAATTAACAATTAACAACTAGAATTTAAAACAACTAACTTAGCAATCAACGATTTATACTAATGATTCGATTTATCAAGTAATTAAAACAACGGCAAGGCAACGGGAATCCACCGATCAACCAACCCAACCCCAACTAGACGGCAAGCTAAAGATATAATTTTTAGTAACGATCAATCACGAATTCGATTAAATTTCTCTAAGCGAATTCTAGGGTTTCGTTTTCTTTTTCAAGTAAAACAAAACGACATGCAAAACACGATCACGAGATTATTTCTAATACTCTTACTCAAATAATTATAAACGATCTCTCGAATTATAATTAAGTGCATCAATTGAAAAGATCACAACTTTGAACAATATTTCCATATAAATTCAAATCAAACGATAGTTTCATCGATCTCTCGATTCGAATAAAACATAAACAATACAAAACAAATTCTAATTGACGAAAAACGATAACTTTACTCACTAAAAGTACGGCTAAAAATCTCTCTAGTTGGTGTTGATGTTGATCGGTTTCATCCGTTGTCCCACCGCGATGTGCTTAGCCAACAACCATGATGTTAATCATGATCATTGGGATGGAGAGATTTATCTTTAAATCTCCTCTTTTGAATGATGCGGCTGCTGCTGCAATTATGCGTCTGTGGCTGTATTAGGGTTTCCTCAGCGCTGTATTTATAAGGAGTTTGAGGCGGTGGCTCAAGGTCGGTCATCATGTATCAAAATTCTGCCTTGCAACTTCTAAAATTCATATCTTGAGTTGTAGACCTCCAAAAATTATGATCCAAATGTCATAAAAAAGCTCTCGGAAAACTCTACAACTTTCATTAAGGACTCTTCTTCAGAAAATGCCTTTTTGATTAGCCAGCCGTATTACGAGTCGTTTTCGGGATTTTCCACTTACCCAAATTGATTACCCACTTGACCACCATTTGAGTTGTAGAAGTCCGATTGACGTAATTCAAAGTGCGTTGGAAAGCTCTTTCAAAGATCTACAGTTTTCATGAAGAAGTCCTCCCCTGAAAATGCCTCTAAGCTGGGTCAAATCTCCGTCGAAAATATGTAACGAGTTAAGTACTTAGGAAAATTTGCTCCGTTGAACTCGTAAACTTGTGGCATCTTCTTCTAACCCTCTAAACACCTCTTTTAGACCGAAGATATGCATCTACAAGATATCCAAAATATTGCAAAGTGTAACAACATCCAAATAAACATAAAACCAATGATAAAAACACATAAATCAGCCACTTTTGCAATTTATTATCTTTAAACATCATTTGCTCAGTTTATCCTTTTGGCAAGTGATTTTCTATAAAAATCACTAAAACACGGGAGATAATGTTACGAAATAACTTGATAAAAACCATAAAATTAGTCGTAAACAATAGCTATACTCTACTGACCCACTATTTCAGTTTGACGCTCAACTAACTGGCTTGGATTCAGTTCTGATTCAGTAACCAGATCAGATGAAAAGTAACTTGGATCCGTTGATTGTTGCATTCCAACTGACTCCACTTAAAGCTCCACCTTACTATCAGTTTTCTCAGTTTCAGCACTGATTTCAGTTTCAGTTATCTTTCCCACTGATGAACTGAGCATAGAATTTTCATTGAAAACTGTATCTCTATTGAGAATAACTCCGTTTTTTGCTGATGACCAAATTCTGTACCCCTTTACTCCATCACCATACCCCACAAACACTCCTTTCTTGGCCCTTGGTTCCAGTTTCCCTTCACTGACATGATAGTAATCCATGCTTCTAAATACCCTGAGAACTGAGTAATCATCAGGCTTATCTTACCACATCTCAACTGGTGTTTTGAGACGGATCCCTATGTGAGGACTCCTATTGATTAAGTAGCAAGCTGTGATTACAGCCTCTGCCCAAAATCTCCTAGACAAACTAGAATGAGAGAGCATGCATCTTGCTCTCTCCAGAAGAGTTTGATTTAGCCTTTTAGCTACCCTATTCTGTTGAGGAGTATTCCTGACTGTATGATGTCTGGCAATACCTTATTTCTGCACAACTCATCAAACTCAGTCTAGCAGAATTCTAGACCATTATCTGTGTGAAGTCTCTTCATCTTCTTCCCCAACTGATTTTCAACTAGAGCCTTCCATTGCATGAAGCTCTTGAATGCCTCACTTTTGGGTTTCATCATCACCACCCAAGTCATCCTTGAATGGTCATCTATGATTGACACAATATATCTGTGACTACCCAATGACTCCACCTTTGATGGCCCCCAACAATCAGAATGAATGTAATCAAGTGATGACTTAGTGTTATGTACCCCTTTTGAGAACATGCTCCTTTGAAGCTTCCCAAACACACAATGCTCACAAAAGTCTAGATGCTTGACCTTACACTCCCCAAGAAAATCTTTCTAAGAAAGAACCTGCATCCCATTTTCGCCCATGTGACCAAGTCTCATGTGCCACAGTTTTGTAAGCCGTGACTGATGAATCTCAACTGATGCCACAGCAGCAGAACCAGCAACAACTGACCCTTGTAATATATACAGAGTCCCTTCATTGACTCCCTTAAGAACCAAACCTAAATTTTTATAGACACTCAGCACACCACCTTCCCCCTTAAAACTGAATCCCCTGCTGTCCAAAGAACTGAGAGATACCATGTTTTTTGTCATTTGTGGAACATGTCTAACTTCACTCAGTTTACAGAATCTTCCATCCTCTGTCCTCAACTGAACTGAGCCAATCCCAACTACCTTGTAGACCTTGATGTTGCCATAGATATATGGCCACCATCTATCTGTTGATAACTTTAGAACCACTCTCTGTAAGGGAAAATATGAAAGGATGGCCCAGAGACTAGAATCCACACATCAGTTTGATGTGCTGACTCTCCTGCCACTAGAACCATATCCTCATCCGAGTCATGCTCAACTGCCACAGCAGCTGTGCCAGAACTGTTCTCCTGCCGTTTCTTTCTCTTTGGACAATTGACTTCCAATGTCCCTGCTCTTTACAATAATTGCAAACATCTATGGATTAAGGGCCTTTGGACATTGTCTTCTTGGATTTTTCTTCCTAGACTGACCATGCTCTTTTCCACTTCTGCTACTGACTATCAGTCCAGCAGCGTGATTGTCTGCCCCAGCTGCCTTATGTCTCAGCTCCTTGGCATGTAAGGCTGGCCTACATTCACAAAAGCAACTGTATCCTTCCCCACAATGAAGGACTACACAAAGTTCTCATAGGAAGCTGGTAATGAAACCAACAAAATCAAAACAACATCTTCATCCTCAATCTTAACATCAATATTCCTGAGATAAAGTAATATTGTGTTCAACTGATCAAGATGATCTCTCAGTTGAGCCCCCTCATGCATCCTCAGGCTAAATAGCCTCTACTTCAGCATCAAATTGTTGGTAAATGACTTAGTCATATACAGGCTTTCAAGCTTCAACCATAACTTGGCAGCAATGTCTTCCTCAGCAACTTCTATGATAACATAATCAAACAAGCACAACATGATCATGCAATGTGTTTTCTCCTCCAGACTGGGATAATCTGCTGAACTAGCATCCTCTTTATCAGATAAATGAGTCCGCAATCCTTGTTGTTTTAACAAGGTCCGCATCTTGATTTGCCAGAAACTGAAACTGTTTCTCCCTGTAAATTTATCAATCTTCACGTTCATTGCTGACATCCTTCTAATTAAAGAACAAACCTTTGATCACAAAATCCTAGCACCGGTCACCGGTCTTGGTGAAGATCAACTATGTTCAACCTGCAACTCTCTGAATCTTGAACCTGACGCTCTGATACCAGTTTGTTAAAACACAGATGAGAAGCTTGCAGTTTAAGAAAGATTATAACAATAGCAATGCAAATGTAAAGGATGGCGGTAACTGATAAAACACAGAAACAAAGAGAACACAGGTTTCCGGCGTTGTGCCGACTACTCCATGGACAGAAAATGAGATATTTTATTATGCACAAAGTTACAAGGTATTCCTCACAAAGTGAAAGACACACTCTTGGAAGACACACATTTCATTGATTACAACATTGGTATTTATAGGCACAAATCCCAAACCCTAACCACCAAAGATATTTGTCGGAATTGTCATAAATACCCCAAATATGGACCCCCAGCTCCAGCTGTTATCCACTAGATGAAATTCAGTTCAAAACTGACTCTCTCAGACTTGTAACCAACTGCTAAGATGTAGAACTCAGCTATACTCAACAGACCAAAACTGACTGCTGACTTCAGAAGAAACTCAGTTGCACTTCATCAAACTGACTTTCACAGAACTGAATATACTTAACTGAACTGACCATCATTCTGAGTCTCAGTTTTGCAGATTAGTTCCACTAGTTTATTTATCAGTTTAGAGATCAAGTCACCAAAACTAACAATCATAAAGGTCATGTCAACTCTGGTTAATTGTTTTAGACTAATCGAGGACGGTGTTACAAATTGGTATCAAAGCCGACTACAAGACGCTGCGATGTGATGTTTCTTTTGTATAACTCCACGAACAGTCTTGGTCATTCCTGGCAAGGACACCCCTTGCTTATCTGGGGGTGAATGTAATGTCAAAAATAGTCAAATTAGTAGAATTTTCACCCTCATATAATGATAGTGTTAAAATACAGATTAGAAACTTGCACTCCAAGAAAGATAAAACAGTAGCAATGCAAACGTAAAGTATGACGGAAATTTATAAAACACAGAAACAAAGAGAACACGGTGATTTAACGTGGTTTCCGGTGTTGTTCCGAGTACTCCACGGACAGAAAATGAGATATTTTATTATGTATAAACTTACAAGGATTTTCACACACAATGCATTGATTACAACATTGATATTTATAAGAACAATTCCTTAAACCCTAGCCGCCATAAGATCTTTATCCACCAGATGAAACTCAGTTCCAGCTGACTTTCTCAGACTTGTAGCCAACTGCTCAGATGTAGAACTCAGTTGTATTCAACAAAAACTCAACGGACAAAAGTGACTGCTGACTTCAGAAGAAACCCAGTTGCACTTCACCGAACTGACTTTTAAAGAACTGAATACTCTTACTCAGCTGACCATCATTCTCAGCTTAGTATCACAGATTAGTTCCACCAGTTTATTCATCAGTTTTAGAGATCAAGTCACTTAACTGACATATAAGGACGAGTCCGGGTTTCTTATCAGGGAGAGAATGTAATGCCACATACTGTTGAAATAGTAGAATTTTTATCCACATATAAGAGTCGGATATAAATGTCTTGTCAACTCAGCTCGGGTTAGCCTTTTTAGACCAAAAGAGGACGACGGTCTAAGCCGTTAACCGGATCCTTTAGTGCTCGATAAGTGCATTCAAATACAAATTTGGAGGCATTACAAGCACACACCCAAACAAAAAAAATGTTTGGCACCAAATCTAGGAAGATGCTAGATAAAAAGTACGACAAAACAGATTCAAAAGTGGTACTCCCTCCGTTTTTTTACTAGCCACCTTTGGTGAAGAAAAACAAACTAATAAAGTGATTAATGTGTCAGAAATATAGTGTGAAATGACTAAATTGTCTTTCTATAATCTTTTGAACATATTTGCAATCATTAAGTACACTATATTGAAAATGTAAATATACATTGATAGTAGTACTATTGGAGTTTCAAAATGACATTTGATGTTTTTGATGCTTTGGAAATTATATTTTATTAGTATTTATTGTTAAAAGTGACAAATTGAAAAAATAGAAATGTGTAACGAGGACATTGAAATATTTTATTGGGTAAAAATGTCAAACTTTATTTCGCTATAATTTAATTTTATAATATTCAACTACAAAAATAAATATATATTTTGATATGATTGTCAAAAGATGGTAATTTTTTCTCCACATTTTTCATTTTTTTCGTTATCTTTAGTTTGACATCTCATTTGATATTTTTCCGATGTTATTTTCGAAGTCATTTTTGTAAAAAACACAATAACAATGGAATAGGGAAACATTGTATTTGAGGTTAGTACCATTGTAACGAACAATAGATTTCGGGTTATAAAGAGTGGATTTGTCTTTATCACTCAAATTATATTTCTACTGTCATGATTCTCATTTTTTTCCTTTTTGTTGTCCTTTATTCTCACCCCTCTCTTTTTATTCTTTGAAGTGTAAGACTATGTTTAAAGCTTGTAATTAATATGATGGCATAAGTGTAAAAATAATAATAAATGATGTAATGGTAATCTAAAATGATAGATATAAGTGAAAAATACAAATTCTCAAAAACAACAGATAAAAAAAAACGGATGGAGTTTATAATTAAAGAAAAGTGAAACATCCAGAAATAAGTTTACTATAATGCAATTAAAGACTCCCTCCACAAAACAATGATGTCATACCGTATGGCGTCATTTTGTTCAGTCCATATTGTAGGTTGAACTAAACCGGAGGCAGCATATGAATATACAACAGTCTGAACAGAAACAAGCCAGTACACCAAATGAATGGTTTTTTTATTCTTTTTTTATTTTCCTTTCATTTTCTTCACCATTGTTTATTTGATTTTAATTCTTAGTGTTGTAGTTTTAAGGGTCTTGATTGATCACCAATACTTTGAAAAACCTGCAAATTTTATGAAGAACGGATCCTCGCAGTCACGCGTATATCGCTGTCCTTCATAAATTTATTCGACCCCTAACTTGTCCGGAGTATCACGAATAATTTAAGTGAGATACAGACTGAGAGCCTTGCCTTTTGTCTAGGACAAAATAGATCAAAAGATTACTATGAAGTGTTTAGATGTTTTAGACTTGATCAAGGATGCATACATTTGTTATATGTTATGTGTTTTTTCAACAATGTAAAAAGGACCTTTTATGGTACTTGGATTGCAGAGAAATAAGTTACAAGTTCGTATTTTTAAGTCACAACCTAAGTGAAAAGGTATCACTTGGTTATAACCACTTAAAAAGACCAAGAGGTACCTAAAAATTAGTTTTCGGGCCACAGGCGGGCGCCTGTGGCCAGCCTGTGATCATCAGAAATCCGCCAAACTTTCGTTCAACTTTTAGGCATCTTCGAAGTTCCACAGCGGGCACTGTCACTCTGTTTCACCAAAACCTGATTTTTTGTCCTTTAACTGGTTTTCCGGTCCTTTAAGTGATTTTCTCGAACTATACTTGCTTATTTTCCATCCGTATACTCTTATACACTTATATAAGCGTGCACTCCACACCTCCAAACTTTTATTAATTGTTACGAGTATATCCATCCTTGTACTAAACCCCGATTCCCTCAACGGCTTGTGATTATACTTAAATCACCTACATTCCTCCCCCATTTAAGTGTAATCTTTAGTTTAGTAAAACAAAACAGTCATAAAACAAACCAACTCATGATTCAATGAAAATGTCACGAAGATTGAATTTCCATCTAGTATTATTACACGCAAATATTCGAGTATTGGGGTGTGACTAAGAATTGAACCCCTTTACACATTTTGAATACATGTACATAACAATACACATGAATTAAAACTACTTCAAAGTATTATACTTGACACCATTTCTTGAAAACCGGCCTTGTGTCCATATCCATTCTTGAGCATTTAGAAAGCCAACCAAACTTTCCTTGAAGCGGCCATACTTCATACTCATATAGGTGAATCTTAAGTTTACCGTGCACCTGCATTAGCACTTTTATAAGATTCACTAAGAAGATAACACTTCAACCTAATGTCACAGGTAAACAGCACATACCTTCGGGATTAATACATGTGCTCAAGTTTCCAAAAAAACAGGCTTACCACATTGAATTTAGCCTAAGGCATTGTACCAAAGGGAAATTGGGCGTCCCATATTCAGAAACTTATACAGGTTGTAGCCCCATCCCGACTACCGACTTTTGTATCAAGTCCTTAGCCAATCCTTTCGTCAAATGATCAGCCAAATTTCTTTGAGATCTCACATACACAACCGATATCACCCCGTGAGGGATCAACTCACGTACCGTGCTATGTCTAACGCCTAAGTGTCATGACTTACCATTATACACATGACTATATGCTTTAGACAGTGTAGATGAGCTATCACAATGGATAGATATTGGTGATATTGGTTTAGGCCATAAAGGAATTTCATGAATCAAATTCTTAAGCCATTCTGCCTCTTTACCGGCTGCTGCCAAGGCAATAAACTCCGACTCCATAGTCGAGCTAGATATACATGTCTATTTCTTAGAAGCCCAAGAAATGGCGCCTCCACCTAAAACAAACACCCATCCACTAGTAGAAGAATGATCTTCTACATTAGATATCCAACTAGCATCCGAATATCCTTCAATCACCGAAGGATATGCAACATAAGTCAAACCAAAATCTTTGGTAGACTTTAGATATCTCAATACACGAACAACCGCTCTCCAGTGACAATTACCTGGGTTACTCGTATATCTACTTAGTTTTCCAACCGCATATGCAATATCCGGTCGTGTACTAGTCATTGCATACATCAAACAACCAATGACTCATGAATATTCAAGTTGATTCACTGTTTCACCTTTATTAGGTTCAAGCTTCTCACGAGGCTCCATGGGAGAATTTGCCGGAGTACAATTTTCACAATAAAACTTTTTCAACACTTTCCCAATATAATGAGACTGTGTTAGTGAAAATCCTCCCGGATTTCTCTTGATTTTAATACCAAGAATTACATCTGCCTCCCCCATGTCTTTCATAGAGAATCTAGAAGATAAGAGTTCTTTACACTTATCAACCTGATTTTGGTTCATACCAAAAATCAACATGTCATCGACATATAGACAGATTGTCACACCGTTACCGGTTTCATCAAATCTACTATAAATACACTTGTCCGACTGATTCAGTTTAAATCCACTAGCCAAGACAACCTCATCAAACTTTTGATGCCATTGTTTAGGAGCTTGTTTAAGTCCATACAATGATTTTACAAGTTTACACGCCTTATGCTCGTTACCGGGCATAATAAATCCTTCCGGTTGCTTCATGTATATTTCCTCATCCAAATCTCCATTTAGAAACGCTGTTTTAACATCCATTTGATGGATCACCAAGTTATGAATTGTGGCTAAGGCAATCAATAACCTGATTGAGGAGATTCTAGCAACGGGAGCATAAGTATCGAAATAATCGATACCTTCCTTTTGCCTAAAGCCTTGTATAACTAACCGGGCTTTATAACGATCAACAGTACCGTCGACTCTCATTTTCCTTTTGAAATCCATTTGCAACCTAATGGTTTGCAACCACATGGTAAACCCGTAAGAATCCACGTATTATTACCCATTATGGAATCCTTCTCGTCATTGATGGCTTCTTTCCAAAATGACACATCCTGAGATTCCATCTCCTCAGAAAATGTTCTTGGATCATCCTCAATATTGTAGCAATATGAGTATTGATATCCAACTTCATTTCTCGAACCATCCACCAAGTAAGTAACAAAATCTGGTGGAAATGTTTTTACTATTCTAGCCATCTTACTTCTTCGAAGTTCAGAAGACTCAACTTGAGAATCATTATTCTCCACATTCTCTACTCCAACTATCGTAGGAGCAATGGCCTTTGGTCTAGGAATAGATGTAAATCTATTCTCATCAAAGATAGCATCTCGTGATTCTATAACCGAATGTGCAGCCACGGAATCACTAGGTTCTATAACATAAAACCTATAAGCCTTTGAATGACTTGCATATCCAATGAAAATGCAATCGATGCCTCTTTCTCCTAAAGTTTTAATTTTAGGATCGGGAAGTCTAACAACCGCCCTGCAGCCCCAAACTTTTATGTAATTCAAGTTTGGTTTCTTTTTGAACCAAAGTTCATACGGGGTAGCAGAATTCCTTTTATTAGGAATTCTGTTTAGTAGATAACAGGCCGTTAACATGGCCTCACCCCAAAATCCACTGCTCAATCCCGAGTAGGATAACATGGAATTTACCATTTCTTTTAGAGTACGGTTCTTCCTCTCCGCAATGCCATTTTGTTGTGGCGTATACGGTGCAGTAACCTTGTGTATAATACCACACGACCCGAAGTAGGTTGGATCATAAAATTCACCACCTCTATCGGTATGAAAACGTTTGATACTAGAATTTTATTGCAATTCAACTTCACTTTTATAAACTTTAAACTTATCAAGTGCTTCGTCTTTTTATTGAGTAAATATACATAACAAAAGCGAGTATGATCATCTATAAAAGTAACAACATATTTCTTATTTCCCAAAGAAGGTGTGGCATAAAGATCACACAAATCACTATGGATAAGTTCCAAAATTGTAGACGACCTTTCAACACCATGAAAAGGTTGTCTTACAATCTTAGTAAGCATACAAGTAGTACACTTATCCATATTGATATCAAAAGGGGGAATCAAAGCATTCTTACACATAACATGCATACGTTTGTAATGTACGTGTCCTAATCGTGCATGCAACAACTTTGAAATATTAACATCAGAAATATGCATAACTTGATTAACTTTATTATTAACAACATTAAGCATAAACATGTCATTACACAAATAACCAAATCCTACAAATACACCATGTTTGGATAATATAAACCTATCGGACTCATAAACTTGTTTGTAGCCCGATTTACACAACAAAGCACCCGAAACAAGGTTTTTCCGAATTCATGGCACAAATAAAACATTAAATAGTTTTACAGATTTCCCAGAACTAAAATTTAAAGTAATTGTTCCAAAGCCACAAATTACAGCCTTCGACTCGTTTCCCATCTTTAAGATAGATCCATCGTTCACTGGTTCAAAGTCTTCAACCATCGTCGATCTTTGCATACATGTCTTGTTGCTCCCGAGTCGATCCACCATGTAACATCATCATCCTGCATATAAAAAGCTTCAGAAATAAATGGCACATAATTCATAACCGAATTAACACCATAATTAACATTCTGACCTTGATGATGTGGTGGTCCTTGGCCTTTCGACCCTTGCTCTGGACCCTTGCCTTTACCATTCTTTCGAACTTGGCAATCAGCCTTGTAGTGTCCTGTCTTACCACAAATCCAACAGGCCCCTTTTGGCATTTTTCCGGATTCTTTGTCGTTTGACTTTTTCTTTTTCTTGCCATGGTATTTCCCTTTGTTAGTTTTAGAACTCTCCCCAGCCTCCATCACATGAATGGAAGTGGATTCATCAATTTCCTTGCCCTTGGTTTTAACCCCCTCCTGCGCCCTGAGGGATTCCTCAATGCACAGATGGCTACCAAGTTCAACCAATGAGAGTTCTTCCTTTTTGTGCTTTAACAAATGCTTAAAATCTTTCCATGATGGAGGTAACTTATCAATGATACTAGACACTGAAATGGCCTCACCCATTTCCATCTTATGCTGTGCAAATTGTCCTAGTATGCGTAGAAGTTCGTTAAATTGTTCTATTACAGACCGTGTGTCTACCATCATGTACTTTATGAAATTACCGACTAGAAACTTTTTAGCAGATGCATCTTCATTCAAATACTTGGTTTCTAGTGCATTCCAAAGTTCTTTCGCAGATGCAAGATGTTAATAAATATCAAATAACGAATCACACATACCGTTCAAGGTATGACCACGACATATGTAGTCATCGTTTTCCCACTTGTTTCTCCTTCGTAATTCCTCCAAAGGTGCATCATCATCGACTTATGGTATCTCTGTGCTAAGAACATACACCACTTTCAATGTTGTGAGAAGGAAATGCATCTTCCTTTGCCACCTCCGGAAATCAACTCCTTCGAACTTGTCAAGTTTCCCGAAATTCATCATCATGTCCTTTGCATTCACCATTGTGATCAAAACAATAAATTTAAGAAGAATGTTGTAGTTTTGAGGGTCTTGATTGATCACCAATGCTTTGAAAAACCTGCAAATTTTATGAAGAACGGATCCTCGCAGTCACGCGTATATCGCTGTCCTTCTTAAATTTATTCGACCCCTAACTTGTCCGGAGTATCACGAATAATTTAAGTGAGATACAGACTGAGATCCTTGCCTTTTGTCTAGGACAAAATAGATCAAAATATTACTATGAAGTGTTTAGATGTTTTAGACTTGATCAAGGATGCATACATTTGTTATATGTTATGTGTTTTTTCAACAATGTAAAAAGGACCTTTTATGGTACTTGGATTGCAAAGAAATAAGTTACAAGTTCGTATTTTTAAGTCACAACCTAAGTGAAAAGGTATCACTTGGTTATAACCACTTAAAAAGACCAAGAGGTACCTAAAAATTAGTTTTCGGGCCACAGGCGGGCGCCTGTGGCCAGCCTGTGATCATCAGAAATCCGCCAAACTTTCTGTTCAATTTTTAGGCATGCTGAAGTTCCACAGGCCGGCGCCTGTCAGTGACAGGCGCCTGTTTCACCAAAACCTGATTTTTGGTCCTTTAACTGATTTTCCGGTCCTTTAAGTGATTTTCTCGAACTATACTTGCTTATTTTCCATCCGTATACTCATATACACTTATATAAGCGTGCACTCCGCACCTCCAAACTTATTATTAATTGTTACGAGTATATCCATCCTTGTACTAAACCCCGATTACCTCAACGGCTTGTGATTATACTTAAATCACCAACACTTAGTTTATTAATTTTTTGACATTACCAGCATAAGAGTTTGAATTATATTATTGCTGCTTGTTGAGTCGCGCCTATGTGGACCAATGCTCTATGAGAAAGGGAATTTAAAAAAAAAAAGGTTAGAATCCATAGAGGAAACAAGGTATCAAAATGCCGAAAACCTAAACCATTGGGGAAAATAAAATATTTAGAGTTTTCAGGTTAGGAAATTCTACCGGGAAGACTTCGTTTTAAAGAGTATTTTATCTATATAACAAATAAAAACCTTTTGGTCATTTCTCTCGGTTTTAGGGTTTAAAGTGGAGAAGGATCATTTTGACATCATGTATACAAAGACAAAATTGATGTGGAAATCCAATAACACATTTTGTTATCCTAAATACATGAAATCGTGATTTCTAATCCACAGTCCCAGCACACCAAAAAAAAACAAAAAAACAAGAAAACAAACAAAAACACACACGCACACACACATCCACGTTACTCTTCTCCTCCGTTAACCCCATCCCCCCCGCCTAACGCTCCCCACTCGCCAATGCCGGAGAGAACCCAATAAAAACATGTTCAGTTATGTTTCCACCACACCACACATCTCAGTGGGTGACGGGATTGTTTGTTTGAACGAACTGTCAAAGCCGGAGCTTCAGTTGTGTGTTTCTGCACAAGCCCACCGGCGGCAGTTCAGCAATGGCCCCCGGCCCAGACTGTTGGAGTTTTTAGCAAAATTCGAGTGTCGGAAGAAGTGGTGAACAGTCCACTTCGGGCCCGATTTTGAATGTGTTACGGAATGAATATCCGGGAGCTAAAAACAGTTTCGGAAACAACTAGAAAGTAGTTGATGTTAAGCTTTTGAATCACTCGATTCCCATATCGGGTGAATGAGAAATTAATATCTAAAGGTAGATTAAAATGTGTGGAGTGTTAATGAATAGTGTGTATTCATTTGTCCCACATTGCGAAAGAGACTTAAGTGAAATCAAGTAGGGTGGCACTTAGAGGTAAGCCCCAAGGGCCAGAGAATTTTGTGAAGGAGGGAAAACGTAGATGCTTGTTGATTTAGAACTGCACAAGCGCTGCCGCCGGCCGGCTCTGCTTGTTTCGGGCTCGGGCTTGAGGCTTGGCCTAGCCCAATGTTAATATTTTTGGGCCAGCTCAACATTTGAATTTCTGAAACAAACTGAAACGAACCTGAAGCAACAGTTCAAAGTTCAAATCGAACTAAGCTGAAGCAACATATGTATCTGTTCAAAATGCACATCAGGCTCAGGCTTCTATTCGAAAATTGTAGTTAAAACAGTTTCTGTTTTGACAACCTTTCTGAACAGAATTAACTTCCCAACTTCCTTCTCTCAAAGGATACTACTCTACATTATTTTTTTCTATACAAAGGAACATCCCTGAATGGAAATACACACAGGAAATCATTAGCATACTCACCAAAACTCTACACAAATTTTCTGCATTCCTAAATTTGGAGATAACAAGGCCCTATCAGTTCGCCTGCTTTTCCGCATTGAAGTGCTACAATCAGGAAAAGGATTAACTGTTGTATCTTGGGAGTCTTATGCCATCACCGTGAGCACATAGTCGGGGCATTAAAGTCTTTAGGACAGCGTTCTACGCGCCTCGGTTAAACAATAAGTTTTCATATCTACTTTAGCTTTTTGTCATTCAATTTTCTGTGCATAAAGTTGTGTTGTATGAATATGAATAAAATATTCAGCACAATTGTTTCTTCATCTCCATTGTTAAATATTACATATTTTATTTTGGAAAGTTTCTATAATCAGTAATAAACAGTATAAACCGAAATCAGACAACTATGTTTTCCAACAAAAACTTCTTCAGTGGCTTCGTTCTGTTAGAAAAGTGTATTGTGAGTGGAGTAATTTATGGAGCAGATCCATAATTAACGGAAGTAATTATGGAATATTAAGAACAGAAAATAAATAACACAAAAATAAAATTTGTTTTATTGAACTTATCTAACAAAATAACTATTATAGTACAGATCTGACTCGAAACTATGAATAAATAAAAGTACAATGCATAAAATAAAGGATTAGAGATCAAACCGAGGTGAGTAAGTTACTATTTCCTTAATACAAACTGCTCTGGTACAATGTCCATGGTAGTAGCAGCTGTCTCCCAAGATACAACGGCTTCACGTCTAGGAGGCACTTTAAAAATCCAAGCTCCGGCGAACATACAGAGTGCTTCGACTTCTCTTCGACTCAAGAACTATATTTATATGAGAGACTCTTTGTAGTGAAAAACACAAGAGAAAATCTGATTCTCTAACCTTCATCCATGGGTTCTTTTTATAGTGGAGAGGATGAACAAATGCTCGAATTGCATTGGCTGTATGACACAAGTCGGCCGACTTTTCCCTCAAGAAAAGCCATTCTGGTGTGTTGAACTTTATGGCCGACCTCATCCTTACTTCTGATTGGTCGGATGACTAAATCACACAAATTCTTAAATTCTAATTGGTCGGATGACACAATCACATTGAAAAAAAATTAATTTTTGGTTAATTTCGTAAAGAAGTTTTAACCAAAAGATTAATAGCAACACCTGAACCAAACCGAACCGAGCTTGAGCTTGAGCTCGAGCCCGGGCCGGCCGGACGGTGGCGGTACGTGTGGAATTATCTAAGTCTTTCCATTCCCCTAAGGGCACATCCATAAGAGTCACAAAAACTCTTAAATATGGAGCTCAAGTCTCCCAGTTTTCCAATGTGGTAGAATTTGAGTTGATCACATCTTCAACTCATCTCCCACACATATTTTACACCAACTTTAGGAATGAATTTCTCATTCACCCGATATCCGAATCGAGTGATTCCAAAGCCAAACATCATCTACTCCATGAGTAGTATTTTTATATCTAATAAGCTCCCGGTGAATCACACCGGAGCATATCCGAAATTCACACTAAAGTTGACTGTTTCAACACGTGTTTGAAGCCCTCATTTAACGAGATTTGTCTAATATCTCCAACAATCCCCCACATGAATGAAATTTAATGCAAATGCAAATGAGGACTCTGAAGAGAAGTCAGACAGAAAAATATTTCATAATGAGAGGTTGCTTCTGGCCTTGAACCTGCCTTAGTGAAGTACTATCAGATTTACTCGGCTAAACAGTGAACTAGGTTTTGAACGGTTTAACCTTTAGTGTAAACCAAGACAATATCACTCACACAATATTTACCCTGGCACATTTGGGTACTCATGGTTGTGCCCATCTCGGCCCTGGACAACACTTGGTTTCAAAAAGTGCTTTGGAGAATTCAAGCCTGAAAATTTCCACAAGAGCGGCCCCACTTCGTAATTTTACATAGGAGACCTCCTATGAAGAGTATTCTGCCCTACCCCATTTGAATATTAAGCTATAGGAATCATTAAAAGCTTTTTTTAATATCACACCCTCTGAAGACAACACTGTTCCTTATAACTTTGTTGTCCCTTTTGAAACATGATCTTAGGATCTCCAATAAACATGGTTGGGTTGCCATTACAAGAAAACATGTGTAATGGGCTTCAGTCCTATTCCGGTTGTCAAAATTGACATAAGATCTCTAGCTAAACCTTTTGTTAGAGGATCCGTAAGATTCTCCTTCGAACTTGCATAATCGATGGAAATCACACCATCAGAGATCAATAGTTTAATGGTATTGTGTCTACGGCGTATGTGTTGAGACTTACCAATATAAATACTACTCCATCCCCTTCCAATATCCGATTGACTATCGCAGTGTATGCTGATAGCAGCCACTGGCTTAGGCCAACATGGAATAGCCTCAAGGAAATTCCTAAGTCATTCAGCTTCTTATCCAACCTTATTTAATGCTATAAACTCAGCTTCCATTGTGGTACGAGATATGCACGTTTGTCTCAAAGACTTCCAGGACACAACACCACCATCAATCATGAATAAGTATCCACTAGAAGACTTTGAATCTTTCATATCTGATACCCAGTTGGCATCACAGTATCCTGCTAATACTACTAGATATCATTTATATTGTAATCCCAGACTCATGGTGTACTTCATGTACCTCAACAACCTATTTAATGCATTCTAATGATTATGGTCTGGATTATTCGTGAACATACTCAGTTTGTTCATAGCACATGCGAAGATTGGTCGTTTACAGTTGTTTATGTACATCACACTTCCAATCACTTGAGAAAATCTCAATTGATCCGCTGGTTCACCTTTATTCTTGGCTAAGGGTATACATAGGTCAAGTGGAGTGTGGTGGGTCGTCAAGCCTCCATAAATAATTCACCTACAACCTCTATAGCTAGTATAGTAGAAGCAGGGGTCAAACCCACAGAGAATGGTGGACTTATTTCTTCTAAAATTTATTAAATAAAATATATTTTGTTTTTTTTTATCTAACTTCCTAAAAATAGAAGAAAACTAAACGAAAGTAAAATCAAGAAATCTCCAGCTAACTAATTATTTCCCCCTCAATTCATACTATCGATCATCGATTCAAAGATGACTCGTTAAATTATTAATTAACTAGCCATTTACCCGTGCAATGCATGGGAAATAAAAACAGCTTCAATAAATACCATACTTAAAAGGGCACTTTTAAATTTCGGGGGTGAGATCAACTGTCCAATTTGTGTGTCTAATTTCGGTATCTAAGTAAAAACTACGTCGTTTCACGTGTGTTTTGTCTTTTGAAGAAAAAATATATAAATACCAAAAGTCAAAACAAAAAAACAAAACACACATGAAACGACAATATTTTTTACTTATACGCTGAAATTAGACAGGTGATCTCAAGCCAAAATTTTGGGGCACCACCGTCAAATCGACCTCTTCAAAATCAAATTTATGCACAAAATTGATGTGCACTTGACCATCAAGTGAATTGGAGGGGATCAATGTCCCATCAATGGCAGGTATCTAAATAAATATGAATGATCAAGAAGGTCTAAGGGCATTCGTAGCAGAGTCCCTATAAGGTGCCCTATCCCTAAAATAAGGATAAAATATAAGGATAACACCTTAAAGTCGGCTACAACAGAGTCCCTATCCCTATTTATTTTTAAGGATATGAACAGTGTATCCGTACATTTAAGGATACACTATTCACGTCCCTAAACATATTTAATTATAAAATATTACAGGGATAAGAATTGGGATGCTGCTGGAGGGAAATAATAAATATTTTATGTGTATGAATATGGTTGTGGGGTAGAATATATATTATTTAATCGTATTTGAAATATTATAGGGATAAGGATAGGGATGCTGTTGTGGAGTGTTTTGAATTGAGATGTTGTAAAATAGGGATATGTATTATTTCATATTATTTTAGGGAATACAGTAAATTTTTTTTACATCCAAACGTTCCTATATGCGTAGATATTCTGTTGTGAATGCCCTAAAAGCACTAAATATCAATACCTTCTATCAAAGGTCCAATAATTCATGGTTTTCTAGCATTTCTGTTGTAATATAAATACTACGAAATTCATCAACGTACAATGCAAAATAGAAAAATACGTATACCAAGTGTAGAGGAATCACAAAGGACTCAAACAACTTCCAAACATGTATCTTATATATATAATAACAAAAGGCAAGTCTATATTTCAAGCGATCAGTAATGCCGCAAAAAGAATGAACAAAGCCGATAAAATCCAACTGAAATTTAAAAATGTACACAATAAAAAATTGCAAATAGATTGGCAGGAAATATCAAAAAATTTATGGAAACCTATCACCAACATTTGCAGTTATCAGATCCAGAATTCAGTAGGACGTAGATGGAAAAAAGAAAGACAATATAGAATAAATTACCAAAAATCTCCACACCTTGTTCTCCTCCGGAGCATACTCACCATTCGATGTCGAAAAAAATATAAAACAACTACTATTGGTCCCATGAAAAGGCTGACACAATTTTATAGGAGAGGTGAATAAACTTGTCACCAAAAACAAGATTCTAAAACAAATTATGTTCAGTTCTAAACTAGTGTGGAGTTAAGCTAACTAAGCTAAGTATAAGTCTGACTGACTTATGCTGAAACTGAGTAAACCGGCAGCGGATTGAGTTTTAGCCTTTATAAATTGATCTTTTTGTATCTATGAAAAAGCTTGTATGCAAAACTGAATTCTGGTGAATGTCAGTTTGTGTATTGTGTGAGTAACAATCAGTTTTGATTAAGTTTGCTCTAGATAACTTGAATAAGAAAACAATCACAATGTTGAAATGTAAATAACAGTAAGTAAATGCGTAAAATAAAGTAAGGCAAGAATTATAGAGGTTCCAGGTGGTGTAATCCTGTCAGTCCTCTCTTCCTCTGTAATGCGAAGGAAAATTCCACTAGAACTCTTTGAGGTACACGGTTACAAAAAGTCCTAATATGATAGTCCTTGACTAATCCCTAGCTTCACTATCAAAGCAACTATAGAACATGTAGTATTACTACTCTGCAACTGCTTGAACCACTAGCCCTTGAAGGGTTATATTGCCTCTACACCAGCTCAACCACAAACACAGTCTACCCGACTGCTAAACAACAACAACTGTCTTTGGACAATCCTTGACAGGATTGCTTCACAGTCTAAAACTATGATAAAATCAAAGTTGGGCTGAGAATCAAGTGAATGATTCTTGTTTGTGGTTCTTCCGAGTGTTGGATCTTGATTAATCTTTGAAGCTTGAACACTTGAAGAATTCTAGATATGATATTCTTGAGCTCAAAGTTGATAGCAAATCAGATGAATAGAGCCAGGTCTCAAAATACTTGCAAACTTGTATTCGATTCATGGTGTGTTGTATTGTGTTTGATCTTTGATCACAAGTCCTCTATTTATAGTGTGAGGTCCAACGTTCATCTTGTTTGAAATTGAATCCGTTAGCTATAAAATGTTTATCAACGGCTATATTGTCAGATGTCAGTGACCGTTCTGACAAGTCAGTCCTTCATCCAATAAGAATGTTGGATTTAGAACGTTCGAATTCTTCTTTAGCTTTTTGGATGTCATTTAGCTCTAAAACTAAGTTGTTTATGAGGGGTCAGTTTTAACCTTCAAAAAACTGATTGAGTCAGTTTTCAGTTTAGAGCATTAACTGAGTTTTTACTCTTCTTCAAAACTTAGTACTCTATTTTCCATCTAATTTAAATTGACTTAATCAGAGTACACCATAAATCATAAATCATCTAAGATATCATTGTCCTTATGTATCTTAGGTCTTGATACAAGATCTATAAAGTCAGTTCAGGTCATCAGAATCTTTCCTGAATTCTAACCTTACAGTCTCTGCTTTAATTCTCACAAACTGAGTGTGAACCCTCAGTTCTTCAATCTTCAATAACTGAGCCCGTGTCCCTCATCCTTCTACTACTGAGTTTGTTCCCTCAGCCTTCTGCTCTGAGTCTGTGTCCCTCAGCGAACTTACCTTCTTCAGTTCTGAGTAAATGTCAGTTCTTTGGCTCTGAGTAACACTTTTTCAGTTTGTTGTGAGTTATCAGTTTCTCTGATGTATAATATCAAGTTTTCTAGATGATTTCCAGGTTTCAGTTCTACGACTCTCTATCTATTACAGTGCTTGTCTGATTCAACCTATACATAGATCAGACTCGAATAAATCCTATATAAACATTATTTCTAGACATCTTTTAGCTCTTCACTATAACAACTAGTTTCAACACTTCATCAATGGGGTAAAAATAAACAAGTAAATAAATAAGATGAATCATCATCAAAACTCAAATTTTATTTCTAACAATTTCCCCATTTTTGATGATGCAAAAACCCTCCTTAATAGAAAAGGTTAAAGATAAAACAATGAAATACAAAGTAAAACTAAGTAAAACTAGAAACTGGATTTTTCATTAAAATTCACAAAACCTAAAGTAAGTTACACAAATAATTAATTTATCAACTCTTTGCTTGTTGTGTGACTAAGATATACTTTCCTTTCTCATCATGTAACTGATATTCATTTTCCAAATTTGAATCTTCCTTGGCAAAAGTTTTGTTGTGATCCACTTGGCTTGACAATTTCCACTTCCTCCATAAAGCTAACTTAGGGAGATCAGTGTTGTCCCTGTAATACTTTTCAAATTCATCAATGTCAATTTACATTTGTTCATTCTTGTTCTTGATGGCAAACTTATCTGGCAAACTTATCTGGCATTTTTCTCATCTTCTTGTGATTTGCCATCTTCTGACGGTGATATGCATCTGATAAGAAGTAAACAAGCGATTCTTCATAGGTCTTGTGCCTGTATTTTGCCTTGATGATTGCAATCCTTGCAAAACTTGATCCATAGATCCTGTGTAAGAGCAGCTCTTTTATCTCTGGATTTGCTGTATTTTAAAATGAGCTGCCCATCACTGAGTTCTTCCACATTACTAATGTAAGGATCTGTTGTTGACTTTCATTTCTTTAGTTCTCTCAATTCAACTTCTAGCTTCAGCTTTTCTTCTTGTAGAGCTTTTCTTGTTCTACTTACCCCTTTTTAGCATCATACAATTGATTGATTAACAGATGTGTTACTTTTTGATCATCTGCAATGCTTTTCTGAGAAGTCAGAATGTCTGAAAGCTGAGTCTCTAACCTATATATTCTCTTATTTAGATTCCATTCAGCTTCAGCTTGAATTTCTCGATCTTCCATGGTTGTAATTTCAAGCTTTCCCTTGAATAGAAGAATCTCAGAAACTGATTTAGAAGTGGTTTGCTTGATAGTGTCTAACTTGGAAAGAACTGAGATACTAGTCTTCTTCCTGTAATCTAAGTAAACTGTGATTTTTTACAAAAGATTATTATAATCTTCCTTTTGGTTGAGCATACTCTCCAAAGTATTTTGAACTTTGGTAAGTTCTTCAGTGTCAAAACTCTGTCGAATCAACTTTTTCCATGGTTGACTGAGTTTTATCGTCTATCACCATCAGTTCTTTGATATTTCATTCAGTCTGCTTCTGATTGTCAGTTGTCTGTGACCCAACTGGAAATTCTTTTTCCCGAGTAGCTGAATCCTTTTGAATATCAATTTACTCTTCTGGCTGTAAGACTGAGGTCTGCTCTGTCAGTTTCTTTGAATTTCAATTTACACTTGAAGAAAAATCTTGATCAGTCAGTTAAAGCTCTGTGTATGTCAGCTGGGTGATTTTCTTGATCAAAACTTGATAGATTCGAATAGATTATTTTTTTTCATCACTTGTGTCTGAATCAGGAGACCTCTATTTATAAGTGAGAATCCTGTGACTTATGTTTGAATTTCAAACATAGGCGTTTCAGATTTGTCTTCATCTTGACTTGCTTTTTGTCACGGTTCCTAGTACTGACACTGTCAATTTCCTTTTTCTCAGTTTTTAGTCTGTCCACCATTTGACTTGTGTCCATTGGTTAATCCTCTGAATCTTCCCAATATTCTTTATATCTTGACCATTGATTTGTTGACAATATCAAGGCTTGTATTCCATCCTTATCCTTTTAATCTTTCAATGTAACCATTGATTAAATCGAGAAATATACTCAGCAAATATCTGAAGTATAACAGCCTGCTGATGTACATATCTGTCAGCAGGTTTAAGTCTGCTGTGTTTTGATATCACATCAGCTGACTTCTTATCATCTAACTTTTTATTGTGAAGTTAGAGTACACCATTTTGAACATAACTAAGTTCCAATCACCACATAACATATGGAACTTAGACCTTGTACACAAGGTATATGTAATCAGTTTAGGTCATCGCAGACTTCCTTAACTTCTGATTCCATATCCTTGACTTTAAATACTAAGTTTGATCCCTTAGTCTTCAATAACTGAGTTTGTACCCTCAGCCTTCAGTCTTCAGCAGGTTCCTAGACACTCTACTGACCAAGTTACCTTACTGATCTAGACAGGTATGGTGATAAAGTCAGCTGACCTAATTACAGTGCTTGTTTGATCAAGCCTATACAAAGATCAAACTCTAATAAACCTATACATTTGATCTAGACATCTTTTTGCCTTTGCTCTATAACAGCTAGTCTGGTACTCATCATTAAAACTTAATATATGTCCAACAATTTCCCCCTTTTTAGTGATGATGCCAATACCCTCCTTACAGCAAAGCAAAAAGATAAACACAAACAGAACAAATTCAGTCATCTTTCATTAAAAACATGTTCAAAACTATTACAAACTAGGATCAGCATAATAGAATAAGCAGTGTAAGTGTGTTGATCTTGTTTCTGTTTCTGTCCTACTCTTGTTTCTCTTGGAACTCCCTGATTTTCCATATTATATCTAGCATCCATTGATTTTATATTGTAGAGAAATCAACCCAAGTATGTAGCTTTTTCCACTATTTCCATGCTTCTGGTAGGGCTAACCTTATAGCGTGAACACTGAAGCCCTGTCCCATATAAAAATGTTTAAATTCTTCAAGTGAATCCCTTGCTGACTGAACTCCCAATCTTTGACCTCTTCCACCTTTAAAAGAAGCTCTCTGTGACTTGACCCTTATTTCATAAAATTTTAATCCCAAAAAGGAGTTAAGACCTTCCTGAAATCTCATGTCATGATAGGGTCTCTTCTTTCCATAATATAGCTTCGTGTATTCCTTCAGGAGGTCATCAGTCATCTGAACCCTACCAGGTGCAGGTTTCCTAAACTCATTATCTCATCCTCCTACTTCTTCTTAGCAAAATCCTTGCAGCTTCCTTTGCTTCTGTTGTAAGGCCCTCTTCCACCTTATTGACATCATCAACAAACCGGGACAGTAGACCATGAACACTTTCTTGAGTAATAATTAAATTTTCAAGTTGACCTTCCATTATCTCAGTCCTTGTGTCAACTACAATGATCCTTCCTTCAACGGTTTGTTCCAGCAGATTGATCCTCTCTGTAATCTTAGGATCAAGGACAGCAGGTTGAGGTACCGCAGTAGGTTTGGGTGCCTCAGCAAGCTTGTCCCACTTTTGGTGTATTGATGCAAGCTGTCCATTCAAATGCTTATCTTTGCTTGCTGTGTTAGTCCTTATACCTTTTACATCTCTTAGAAGATCATTTATAGAAAATTGAGCAAATGTAATGATGGAAGCAATTGTCTCAGTAGTTTTTCCTCTGTTTACTACCAGATTCACCATCTCTGTAAATCTCCGTTCTTGTCTATTCAGTTGAGTCCTTAGCTATCCAATATCAGGCCTTACCGCTCTCAACTCTTCCAAAACATATGCTGGTATTGCACCAGTCATACCTCCAGCCATTTGTCCAACAAAGTCATCAGCAGGCTCTTCAACATTATAGTTTGCCCTTGGTATGCTGAAAACCATGGCTCTTGTCCTATCCCATTCAGCAGGTTCAAGACCCTCCTCAATAACATCTCCAAGAATTTCCTCAATTACATCTTCTTGTGCAGGTTGAGTCTCTTGCACTGACTCTACAACATGCACTTCTTCAAATATGGGTACATATGCCTGTTGAGGCCCATGTACAACTGCTTCCTCCTCTGGCATCTGAAATTCCTCATTACTGAAGTCATAGTCCAACAACTGTTCATCTTCATCAATAACAGTCTGCTGACTAACTTTTCCTTCAGTAGCCTTAACCTAAGTAGCCTACACTACAGCAACAGGTTCTACAGCAGCCTGTGCTTCAGTGGTCTCAACAAAATGTACTGGGGATTCCTCAGATCCCATCAAGAGTCTAACCTTTGTCCCAAAAGTGTTTGTTCCTCAGTGATTAGGAACCTCTGTTCCAACCTGTATTCAGGTGCTGTTTGTAACTCAGCAACCAGAACCACCTCTTCAACAAAGACATGATGAAACACATCCAAAATTTCCTCTAAAATGTCTCTAGTATCATCAACCTTCTGTAATTGATCTGCAAGTTGTGACAAGGTTTCTTGAGTGTCAAACCACTCCTGATAATGAGCTGTGTCCTTTGAACTTGTATCAGCCTCTTCAAACATAACAACATAAAAAATAGTATATACTCTGGCCTCTTCCAGTGATGTTGCTACAGCAAGCGGTCTCTCTAAATCTTCATTGAAAATGATTCCTAGCTCTTTATTTAATTAGCATGTCAGTCTGCCGATCCTCAGAATTTACACAAGACATTACAACCAATAAGGTGTCGGTACATACTGATCAGCCTGTTATCTCCAAGAGCTATTCCAACATTAATTTGAGCTTCCAAATCATCCATAGTAAGATTCTCCAGGTCTCCATCTATATTATCAGTCTGCTGGGCCTCAACAGACTTTCCATCATCAGCAGAGTGTTCTGCTGTTGTGTCTTTAGACCTCTGTCCTACATCCTCAGTAGGTATTTCCAATGTAGTGCCACTTGGTTGGCCTGGAAATGAAGGGTGATCATCATCAGAATCAGAAGATGATGAATCATCATTCTCAGGTGCATCTTGTGGTTCTCTGAACAAAATGCTTCCTCTTTGCTTTTCCTTTTCAATAATATCCAGCAGCCTCACTTGTAGTCCAGATGTATCAATTAATCCATGCAAGCTCTCTACTCCCAACTGGTTAAATGACCATTCTTCAAAATCAGTAATTGGTTCTGCATCTGGTTTTTGTCTCTTATAGAAACCAAACTTCCAAGCAAAGTGATATTCAATTTTCTTGAAGTTGGGATCTTCCTTTTCATTCTTAGGCTTATTTTACCTTCTTTCAAAGGGAAATGTTAGCCTTCGTGGGGCAGATTGCTCAGCTTGTTGTCTCCCAAAGGTTTCAACAAGATGAGTCAATGTATCTATAGGAAATACTAATAGCTCAGTAGGTTCATCAGGTTGTACATTTGTACCTACAACATCCAACTGTTCCACACTTGGTTTCCCCTGACTCATATGCACATCAGCAGGGTCTGTAGCAGTGTGTTCTTCCCCCGGAATTTTAGCATCCACAACTGGGTCTTGAACATGTAAAGTAACTTCCACAGTAGGCTCAGGTGCAACAGTGTGCTGTGGTTCTTCAATTTTTTGCTCAAAAACAACATCAGCATCCTCAGTAGGCTCAAAATCCTCTTCTTCTACTTCCCTTTGGTCCTCCAGGACCCTTAACTCTTTGCCTTTTCCATAAACCTTCTTCTTCACAACTGTTTCCTTCTTTTTGCAGGTTGCTCCTTGTTGGTCCCTTGAAAAGGCTTTAGTTAAGTTTAGAGGGGGGGTGAATAAACTTAACACTTAAAACTTTGGAGTTAACAAATTCTGCAACTTCGGCGGCACTGCGATACTTCGATGAGTCGTTGAGACCTCGATAACCCGGCGATAAACGATAGTCTATGCGACGGTTCAGCCTTCTTTGAATTTGTGCAGCGGAATAATATCAAAATTAAGCCTTGTTACTTGTTGTTAAATATGTTACTAAGTATTAGATACTCAGTAGTGTATGTGTGTGATTTCAGTTACTAGATTCAGCAGGTTGATATGGATAAAGACTAAGTGCAGAAAGTAAATGCAGTAAGTAAGTAGAGAGATTTTATAGTGGTTCCAGGTGATGTAATCCTGTCAGTCCACTCTTCTCCTGTGATGTTGGAGGAAATTCACTAGTGATCTTTGAGTTATCTGTTACAAAGAATCCTAGGTTGCTTGTCCTTCACCAATAACTATGGCTTCACAAACGAAAACTTGGGAACAGGTAGGATTGCTGCTCCTGAGTCTTCCACTGGTCCTTGAAGGGTAGGATTGCCTCTTCACCAGCTCCACCACAAACCAACAGTCTTTCACACCCAACAGATGCTTCTTGTCTTCAAGCATGTTCTTTATAAAATAAAGAATGAATCAAATAAATGATTCGATTGCGGCGGCTTGATTAGGATGATATAATCAACGGCTTGCGGTCTTCAAGTGTGTATGCTTGATGCGGCTTGAACACGAATGCGGTTGAAGAAAATAACTAGATCGAGCGAGTCTTAAGCTCGGTAAGTTCAGCAGGGTGTTTTTCAGCTCAGTATTGTTACTTAAAGTTTATCCCAAAAATTCATCATCTTGTTTCTGAGTTGAAAGTCCTCTATTTATAGGTAAGAATGCATGTGACTTGAATTTAAAATTCAAATGTGACCGTTCCTTGTATTTGTCCCATACGCACCGCATTCGTCACTATTCATAGGATCGACACCGTCGGGATTACTTTTTGACAAGTGCGGTCCGTCCACCCCTTTGACTTGTATCCAATGGATAAAAATAAAGATCATCCCAACGTCTTTTTAATTTCAGCCCTTGATTTGCTTGATAGGTCGAGGTAGTTGGCTGTTCTTATACATGTAATCTTCAAATAATCTTGAATTAATCGAGGTATATATCGGCGGGTTCATCGATCCGTTGTAATACATCGTCCGTCGAACATCTTATTTTTGTCGTAAAATAGAATGCGGTGATTACTTTTATCTAACTTTTATTTGTGAAGTTAGATTACATCATTTTAAATATAACCAAGTTCCAAACATCATCCAACTTGTGGAACTTAGACCTTCTACACAAGGCATATGTAATCGGTTTAGGTCATCACGGACTTGCCTAAAATCGATTCCATATCCTTGACTTTAATTACTAAGTTTGATCCCTTAGCCTTCATTAAGCGAGTTTGAACCCTCGGCCTTCGTCTTCAGTCTTCAGCAGGTTCCAGACCAGTCTACTGACCTATCTACCCTACTGACCTAGACCGGTCTGGCGACAAACGATCGGCAACCTTTTACGATGCTTGTTTGATCAAACTTATTTATGAATCAAATTCTAATAAACCTATACATTTTATCTAGACATCTTTTTGCCTTTGCACTATAACAGCTAGTATGGCACTCATCATCAAAACTAAGAAATAAGTCTAACAATTTCCCCCTTTTTGGTGATGATGCCACTACCCTCACCTAATCGGCAAAGCAAAAAGATAAAAACAAAAACGAACAAATTCGGTCAATTCTCATTATAAATATTTGTTCACGAGTATTACGATCTAGCATCGGCAAAGATAAAATAATGTAAATATCTTTGATCTACTTGTCTCTTCTCTCTTTCTTGTCTAGCCTTCTCGGCTTGCTCTTGATAGGCTCTAATTTCTTCTATCATGTCCCTCATCCATTCATTTTCAATAAGTGTGAAATCAATATAAGAGTTGACTTGTTTCCACCAATTCCATGCTTCGGGCGGGACAAGATTGATATCATTCACTCGAATCCAAATGTCATATAAAGATCCTTGAATTCATTAAGTGAGTCTTTTGCTTTTGTAATAGGCAACACCCTATCACCTCCGCCACTTCTTCCACCTCTCGCCTCCTCTCGTAATTTGCCCTTAAGGCTCGACTCTTGCCTCCCAAAATTTCAAACTCAAGAAAGAGTTAAGGCCTTCATGAAATCCCATATCATGGTAAGGTCTCCTTCGTTATAAAATTCTTTCTTGTATTGTGACGGGAGATCATCGGTGAGTTGAACTCGCAGTGCGGGTCTCCCGAAAGCATTTGTATCATCAATCCATCTTTTCGTGCAAAGAGTCTTGCGGCCTCCTTTCTTTTGTTCGATTTGCCCTCTTCCCCCTTAGTGACATCATCAACAAAACGAGAGATGAGGCCATGAATACCCTCCTGTGATACAATCACTCTATGCAATTGGCCTTCCATGGTTCCAGTTCTAGTATCAATGGTAGTGATCCTAGATTGCAATGTCTCCTCCAGTCTGTTGATCCTTTCAGTGAGTTTGGGATCAGGCATAGTAGGTTGTTGTACAGCAGCAGGCTCAGCAGGTTTAGGAGCTTCGGCAAGCTTGTCAAGTTTCTCATGTATAGAAACAAGTTGGTCTTTTAGAGACTTGTCTTTGGCTTTATTTCCAACTTTGATACCCTTGACATCTAGTATCAAATCATTCATGGCATTTTGAGTAGATGCAAAGTTTGAAGCAACTGTATCAGTAGATTGTCTGTTATCATTTACCATCTTCATCAGTTCTTCAAATCTTTGTTCTTGCCTGTCCAATTGAGTTCTTAACTGTTGCATGTCATTTCTTACGGTTCTTAACTCATTGACAACTTCAATTGGCACTCCACTAGTCATTCTACTATCGGTAGGTCCATCGACGAGCTCCTCAACTCTATATTGTGCACGTTGTCTACCGATGACCATTGCTTTACTCAAATCTCTCCCAAATAGGGGGGAGGTCCTTCCTCAACCATTGCACCAATAATGTCTTCCATGACCGGATCTTGTGCGGGTTCCTCGGCAACTTCTTCTTGTCCAAAAATTTGAAATTCTTCATCACCGTAGTCATAATCCAAGAAATTGTTCTTCTTGATTAACACCGGCGGCCTGGCGATTATCCTTCCCTATAGTGGTCTTGGCTCCGAGAAGGCTCCACTACGGCGGCCTCAAGAACGGCGGGGGTTTCCTCCAAACCCAAAGTTTGTTCCAACTTTGTGTCCAGTCTTTGTTTGAGACTCGGCAACTGTACCTCCTGTTCCAACCTTTGTCCAGTCTTTGTTTGTACCCCAAAGAACTCCGTACCTCCTCTTCAATTTCTGTGGATTAAAGATATTGGTATTATCCACTTGAAAACCTTCGCATGACCAATCTTGTGCAGAATGATGGCAGTTTTAGTAAGAGTGCCTTCAATGTCAAATCCATCTTGATATTCAATGGATTCCTCAGAACTAGCACTTGGTTCACTAAAGTCAGTGGCCTTTTCCTGATCCAAATCAACAATCTGTTCATCTTCAGGTTGTCCAACAGGCTCTACAACATGAAATGTAGCAGATTCATCAACTAGCCTACCATCACTCAATGTAATTCCCTCATTGATCAATGCTTCTAGATCATCCATGGTGAGATCCTGTAGATCCTCATCCATTTCTTCGGTCCCGCGGCCCTCGCGGACTTACCAAGATACCGGTGGTTGTTGTGCAAGTGGATCATTTATCAATGCAGTCCCACTGGGTTCTCCTGGTCCTGAGGGGAAATCTCCCCTTGAGTCAGATGATGAGGAAGAATCATCATCTCCATCTCTTGGATCTCTGAACTTAATACCCACCTCCTTCTGTTGCTCATCAAATAAATCCATCAGTCTGGATTGCAGCAGAGTGGTATCAACCAGATCCAGCAAGTTCTTCACTCCCAAATTGTTAAAAGACCATTCCTCAAAATCAGTCATAGGTTCAGCAGCTGGCTTTTGTTTCTTGTAGAAACCAAACTTCCATTGAAAATACTCAGCAATTTGCTGATGTTTGGGATCCACAGATTCTTCAGTTTTCTTCCTCTCTTTCACATGCCTTTCAAAGGGCATGAAAGATCTCCGGGAGCGACTTCGGTGGCTTGTTGACCTCCAAAGGTTCCAACAAGCGGACTCATGGTCTCTTCTACGGATGTTTGAAAATCGAGCGGAGTTGTCGTGATTGTGTAGTTGTACCTACTACTTCCATCTGTATCACATTTGATTCCCCCTGACTCACATGCTCATCCGCAGGGTTAGCAGCAGACTGCTCTTCCCCCTGAACTATTGCCAAACTTGCAGGGTCTTCAATCAAGTCTTCAATCACCTCTTCAACTACCACAACAGGTTCAGTAGATTGCTGTGGTTCTTCAGCAGATTGCTCAACAACAACCTGTGCAGCTTCAGTAGATTCACCAATAACATCTTCTACAAGCGGGATCCGAGTACAAGCAGTGCTTTGTGATTCTTCAACAGATTGCTCAACAACAACTTTGTTCACTTCCGATAGACTTAATAACATCATCAGGTGAGGAATCACTGATTACAACTGGTGGGATAATAGTTAAGGGCTCAGCCTCAACAGCCTCTTCTTCTTCTACTGACACCTCTTCTTGGACTTTTTGTTTTTCCAAGATTCTCAATTCTTTTCCTTTGCCATACTTCTTCTTTTTGGCAACCTCCTTCATCCTCTTGGATAGGGGTTCATCATCATCATCATCATCATGTCCAAGTAGATTTTCTCTTTCTACTATCTTCTTTTCGTTGTTTTGTCGAATTTCAACAACGAGTTCTTCCCCGACTACGAGCGGGGTCGGTAACCTCCACTTGACCCTCGGCGGACTCGGCGATCTGTCGTTTCCTTTCTTGTTCTCTTTGATTTCAAGATTTCGTAATCTTCCTAACATCGCACTCTTTCTCTTTCCAGCGAGTTTTCTTTGGTGCGGCGGGTTTGATGGATATCTTCTTAGTTTGCCGAACTCGCTCACCACCAAAGCATCACCGTCATCTCCATCATCATTATCACTAGCAGGCTCTCCAAAGCAACCTCTTCATCATCATCTAGTCCAGAATCGCATGATCAATCTCCTTCTTGTATCCGGACCGATTTATGTCAAGCGGTTCAAGATCAGGAACCTCCAGATGATTCAGCAGGGTCTGAACCATCAAACCTAGGGGTAAGGCCTTTGATTTTCTTTTCTTTAATTTGTCCTCCTTGGCTACTTTCTTCATATAATGAATGAAATAACCACCCAAATCAAATTTCATGCTTCTGCAAATGATAATCATCAGCTCTATCTTGGGTCCTGATAGAGTATCCATACTGCCAACTAGCCCAAGTATGTTCTTTGCAATGAGCTTGCTCAACAGACTGTATTCATTACCAATGTTTTTGCAAGTTGATGCCTGGTACGGATTTGAAGTTGCATTTGTCTTGATCTGATCTACAAAAGCCATCTTGTCCAATCCCATAGCTTCAGGATTGACTGAACCATCAACAACTTGTTTAAAACCAAACACTTCTCTCAGCAGATTGGAGGAGATTACAAGCTCCTCACCATTCACAGTGGTTTTGAATGCTTCAGTTCCTTCTTCTATAACAATATTCTTCCAGAAATCAATAACATTGGTGTATGATATCGTTTCTAATCTGATATTGAGTTTGTTCTCCAGGCCTGCAAACCTTCTTATTCTTCGACCTATATTAATGGCCAGTTCCGTTCTGTTTGCATCAACAACATAGCCTCTTACACTTTGGCTTGATTCGATTTGAACTTCAAACTTTTCCGCCATTGAAATAAGAAAAAGATGAAGAAAAATTGCTCTCAAATCTGTGTTCACACGATGTAGATTTTGCAGAGATAAAGCAGAAATTGCAAGTGGAGAAATTGCTGTATAACAGTCTGATTTTATAGACAGTGGGTAGTTGAAGCTGTCACAGCACGTACATTGAGGTAACCACGATTAAATCTGATTAAATGCTGTCTTGACACGTGGCCCATTACTCCTCCATAACGTTTTTAACCGTTGGATGGTTTGACTGTGGTAATAAAAGATAGAATAAATATCCCGCCACTGCTTTTTGACTTAAATAACTTTGACTGAGTAAAGTTCCCTCCAGCAGGATAAACCTCAGCAGGGTGCCCTTAGCAATCTGCTGATAAGTAGGCTTCAGCAGCCTGCCGATAAAAGTACTCTGGCGATCCTTGTTTTCTTCTTGCTTTGTTCAATTGATAATACAAGATGAGGTTTAATACCAATGACTGATCTGTCAAGTGAGCTCACCCAAAATGACAAAGACCAATCCCCTTGGCAACCTCATTTGCTCAATTGTCCAAATATAAGTACATGGAATTGTTGATACCAATGACTAATCTGCTAAGTGAGCTCACCCAACATAGCAAAGACTAATCCCCTTGGTGAATTCCAGTACACTGCTGAATATCAGTCAATCTTTATGATTCCAAGTTCAGTCCTTAATTTAGCAAATCTTTCACTGTCAAGAGGTTTAGTGAAAATATCAGCAAGTTGATCTTCAGTAGGGATGTATAGAACCACCACATCTTTCTTTTCAACATGATCTCTTATAAAATGATGCCTCACATCAATGTGTTTGGTTCTTGAGTGCAAAACAGGATTTTCTGTGATTGCAATTGCACTTGTGTTATCACACATAATTGGAATTTCCTTTTCTTCAATTCCATAATCCCTTAATTGTTGTCTTAGCCATAGTACTTGTGCACAGCAACTTCAAAGAAGCAATGTATTCGGCTTCGGCGAAGTGGAAGTTGAAATAGAATTCTGTTTCTTGATAAACCGGGAGACCCGTCTATTTCCCATTAAGCGACGGGTTCCGTTGTGCTTTTTCTATCAATCTTGCATCCAAGCATAATCAGAATCTGAGTAGGATATAACTTTGAAGCTTCCTTCCTTGGAGTACCAAATCCCTACTCCCAATGTCTCTTTGAGATACTTGAGAACTCTCTTAATCGCACCTAAGTGACTTTCTTTAGGCTTAGATTGAAATCTTGCACAAACACCTACAAAGGATATATCGAAGTCTGGCAAAGTGAGGTACAGATCGCCTATCATCCTTCGTATAAGGTCCGATCAACATCTTTGCCTTCTTTATCTTCATCCAATCGATGTTTGTACTAATAGGAGTTGAATTCTTAGTGCTATTTTCCATACCAAACTTCTTCAAGACAACTCCTTGGTATACTTGGTTTGATGAATGAAGATTCCATCATTCACTTGTTTGACTTGCAATCCCAAAAAGTAATTCATTTCTCCCATCATACTCATTTGGAATTTGCTCTTCATTAGATTTGCAAACTTTTCACAAAGTAAATCATTCTCGAACCAAATATTATGTCATCCACATAAATTTGTACCAAACAGGTGTCTTTGTCCCCTTCATCGATTCGAAAAGAGTCTTGTCAATGGTGCCTTTTGTGAAACCATTGTCTACCAAGAATTGAGATAGAGTCTCATACCATGCTCTTGGTGCTTGTTTCAATCCATAAAGTGCTTTGTTGAGTCTATACACTTTATCTTCTTGATCTTTAACTTCAAATCCAGGAGGTTGCTGAACATACACTTCCTCCTCTAGGATCCCATTCAAAAATGCACTCTTGACATCCATTTGATATACTTTGAAGTTCTTATATGCAGCATGTGCTAGGAATAATCTGGATAGCTTCCAATCTTGCAACGGGTGCATAAGTTTCATCAAAATCTATTCCTTTGCTTGAGAATAGCCTTTTGCAACTAGTCTGGCCTTATTTCTCACAATGGTACCTGATTCATCAAGTTTATTTCTGTATACCCACTTAGTACCAATGATATTTGCATGACTTGGCCTTTCAACTAGTGTCCAAACTTGATTTCTTTCAAATTCATTTAATTCTTCTTGCATAGCAATTATCCAATCTGGATCTGAAATTGCTTCTTCAACAACTTTAGGTTCCATTTGAGATAGAAAACAGGTAAACATAGCTTCCGGTTGTCTTCTAGTCCTCACACCTTCTTTGTACATTGCCAATAACTTGTTCAGCAGGGTGATTCCTTAACCATTGTGGATTTTGGTTATTTTGATTTTCAGGAACATCATCTTCAGTAGGGTCTGCTGTAGTTTCTTCTACAGGGGGGTCAGCAGATCCTTGAACTGCTTCAGTTGTTGCATCAGTAACATTGTCAGCAGGGTGTTCAGCAGGGGCAGTATCAGAAACTTTCAAGTCATTGAATCTTTCCAAAACTTCAACACAATCTGGATCAGTGACTTGTTGATTCTTAGCGGGTTCATGATCTTCATCTTCCATTCCAAGTAAACTTAGGTTCATCAAACACAACATGGATTGTTTCTTCATGTTTTAGTGACCTCTTGTTCGGTACCACTCGAATGCTCTCGCCGACCGAGGAATATCCCAAGAATATGCCTTCATCGATTTAGGTTGGAATGTTTTCAAATGAACTTTGTGAGTTAGAATAAAACATTTACTTCCAAATGGATGGAAATAGGATATGTTGGGTATCCTTCCATTCCAAACCTCATAAGGTGTCTTCGAGCGGCTTCTTGTTTATTGAAGTTCTGTTTTGTGTGTAGCATGCTGTATTTACTGCTTCAGCCCAATATCTTTCAGGTAGCAATGCTTCACAAATCATTGTTCTTCCTGCTTCCTTTAATGTCCTGTTTCTTCTTTCAGCAACCCCATTTTGCTGAGGTGTACCAAGACGACAGCAAGTTGATGTAGTACACCATTCTGTTCACAATATTCTCTTATAACTTTGTTGAGAAATTCAGTACCCTGATCTGATCTTATCTTTATGACTGTTAAACTTTTCTCATTTTGTAATCTCTTCAAAAGATTAGGCATGCTTTGAAGTGTTTCACTTTTCTTGTTCATAAATATCACCCAAGTGTATCTAGAAAAATCATCCACAACTACTAAGGTGTATTTCTTTCCTGTTACACTTGTTGGAGTTATTGGTCCAAAAAGATCCATATGCATAAGCTCCAATACTCTGTTAGTTGATTGTTTAGTCTTTGACTTGAAACTTGACTTTATCTGTTTACCTTGCTGACATGCATCACATATAGCATCCTTCTTGAATGTGATCTCAGGTAAACCAATCACTAACTTCTTTTTCACCAACCTGATTAATATCATCAAAATTCAAGTGATTTAACTTCTTGTGCCATAACCAATTGAGTTCGATTTGGTATGCACAATCAAAGCGAGTTTACGGAACTACAAGTAGACCAATCCACAACATACATGTTCTGTTGCCTTCTACCACCGGCAAGTACAACTTGATCACCTCTTTCACTAATGACAATACAATTGTTTTTGTCAAAAAGTGACCTTGTATCCCATATCACGAATTGTCCAAAGTGCTCGGCAAGTTGTAGTCCGGTCCTCCACATATGCCACATTCTTGATTGTAAGTCCATTTCGATAAGTGTGCCATATCCTCTTGTATATCCAGTGTATTTTTGTTGCCAAAATTCACCCTTGGGCCATCTTTTGCTACAAAGTTTGTTAGACAGTGCTTATTCTTTGTCATGTGTCTGGAACATCCACTGTCAAAGTACCAGACACCCTACAAAACAAAGTTAATGCATTTTTGGTACCCAAACCTGTTTGGGTCCATAGTGGTCGATGGCAAGCATGACCCTTGGTATGTTTCCATAAGGTCTTCTCCTAAATGTGTCATACTTTGGTTCATACTTTGGTTCATACATGTATTCCACACATCCATAAGTTCTAACGAGTAGGTTGTGTAGGAACCACATATGTTTTACGGCCTTTTGGTACATAATCTTTGTTTGAAATGATTTTTGTTGTTAGAAGCATTTGCATAACCATAGGTGTCTTTGTCTGTTAGGAACGACCGTGTAATATGGAGTCCGCCGAGGTCTTGTGTAAGTCCCTCTGCCGATTCCATTGCCTAGGTTTTACCCTAGTAGTATGGTTATATACTTCTTGTTTCTAGCATTGGATGCGGGAATATTCCAATCATTATCGGCGGGGAACAGTCTACCTTTCCCCCGAGATAAGTATCCCTTGAATGATCAACATTTTTGGATTTAGGATTCTTATCCTTGGAATATTTGTTTCTTTCCCTTCGTGGTCCAAAGAGACTTAGTAGCAGTGTCGCTATCGGCAGAAGCTTAGAAGGCACAAAGCGATCCTATTTTTAGATTTATTCATTTTACTAGGTGCGTTGACTTCTGAGACTTCTGATTTTGCTTCCTTGAGGCATTCTCATTGGGTTTTACTGCTTCAGCAGCCTTACTAGGAGATGGATCTAGTGCAGGCACAAACTTAGGACCAATTCTGGTACTAGGTTCAGTAACCTTACTGGATCCACTCTTGTTAGATTGCTGAGTTCCAAATCCAAGCCCAGTTCTATCTCCATAAGCCTTTCCTGATTTGTATGCAGTATTGGAACAAGATGGTTCAGCAGATTCAGAGGCTGCTGGATGTTCAGCAGACTTATGCTGATTCTGTCCAACCTCTTTTTCCTTACCCTTGAAAACCCTTAATTCAGCTTTCAATCTTCCAACTTCTAACTCAAGAGCCTCTTTTTCAGTCTTCACAACCTCATAACCAGATTGTATTATCCTCAGTTGATTAAGGATGACATCCAAAGTCTCATTGTTGTCAGAATTTCTAGGATTTGAACCACAGGTTGATTCACAATCACTTTCAGCAGGAGTATTTATAGATACAGTGTTGTATACCTCCTCAGTCTCATCCATATTGGCCATCAAAGCATAATCCTCCATATCAAGCAACGGCAACCGGTCTTTGTGTCATCCGATTCATTTCCTTTTCGATTCCACATCATATCCCGATTCATCTTCAAAGCAACCATAGCCTTCTTGCCATGTCTTCTTTGTTGACTCTTGGTCTTCGTAGGTCCGGACAATCGGTCTAAAATGTCCGGAGCTTCTTACGGTTGAAGCAAAGATAATCGGGTTCCTTGCCTTGTTTCAACTCGGGACAATCGAGTCCGAAGTGTCCTGGTTTCTTGTAATGAAAGCATAGATAGTCATTATCTATCTTTGGTTCTTCTTTCCTTCTTTCAGTAGGCCTCTTTGTGAAATTTCTTGTAGGGGCCTTTCCAGTCTTCATCATTCTGATTTTCTTGCTCAGTAGGGCAATTTGCTCTTGCATTTCATCTAGCATATCATCATGTCCTCCTGATGTTTCTTCATGATGTGAAGCAGCCAATGCAGTGGTCTTTGGCTCTTCCTTTTCAGTTTCAGGCACCAGCTTCTTGCTAAATTCATAGGCTTTAAGATCAGAGAACAATTTGAAGGTATCTTCTTCATGCAACTTTCTCATTTCTTCAATTGCAGTCACCTTCATTTTCCAAACATCTCTTGCAGGTAAAGCATCCAAGATTTTGGTGTTTACTTCCTCTTTTGAATAACTTACACTCAGCAGGGTAAGTTCATCCAATATAGCATTGAATCTTGATTCCATTTGCTCAATGGTTTCATTAGGTAGCATCTTGAACTTTTGAAACCTTTTTCTGGCCACACTGATTTTGTTCTTCTTTATTGCATCAGTGCCTTCACGGATTAAGTGAATCTTATCCCAAAGTTCCTTTGCGGTCTTGCAATCTTTGACCTTCATGTACATATTGCTATCCAAGGTTCGTAGATGATATCAATAGCAATGTTGTTGAGGTTTGCTCTTTTTTCGTAAATTCGCATTCCATTCTCTCTTTGGTTTAGGAATGTACTCGGTTCGTCACCCATCTTTATTCGCCTTTGTAGTCTCCAAGTGGTCCTTCGATTAGTACATCCATCATCTCATCATGAGTAGCGCAAGATATGCCCGCATTCGACGTTTATACTCATCAAATGCGTCAAGAGAACACATCAACATAGTTCTAGCATACCGTGTGTTGTCCATGATGCAAGTCTTGAAAATCGGTAACTTGAAAGAAAGTTTTAAAGAATTTTCACAAGTACAACAAGTAGGATTCCTTTGAACGAAGAAAACCGCTCCGATACCAATTGTTGGTCCCTTGAAAAGGCTTTAGTTAAGTTTAGAGGGGGGGGGGGGTGAATAAACTTAACACTTAAAACTTTGGAGTTAACAAATTCTGCAACTTCGGCGGCACTGCGATACTTCGATAGTCCGTGAGACCTCGTAGCCTCGTCGATAAACGGTAGTCTCGACGGTTCATTTCTTTGAATTTGTGCAGCGGAATAATATCAAAATTAAGCCTTGTTACTTGTTGTTAAATATGTTACTAAGTATTAGATACTCAGTAGTGTATGTGTGTGATTTCAGTTACTAGATTCAGCAGGTTGATATGGATAAAGACTAAGTGCAAAAAGTAAATGCAGTAAGTAAGTAGAGATATTTTATAGTGGTTTTATAGTGGTTCCAGGTGATGTAATCCTGTCAGTCCACTCTTCTCCTGTGATGTTGGAGGAAATTCACTAGTGATCTTTGAGTTATCTGTTACAAAGAATCCTAGGTTGCTTGTCCTTCACCAATAACTATGGCTTCACAACCGAAAAGCGGGAACGGTAGGATTTGTCGCTCCCGAGTCTTCCTTTGGTCCTTGAAGGGTAGGATTGCCTCTTCACCGGCTCCACCACAAACCAACAGTCTTTCACACCCAACAGATGCTTCACTGTCTTCATCAGGTTCTTTATAAAATAAAGAATGAATCAAATAAATGATTCAGTTGCAGCAGCTTGATTAGGATGATATAATCAGCAGCTTGCAGTCTTCAAGTGTGTATGCTTGATGCAGCTTGAACACAGAATGCACTTGAATAAAATAACTAGATCAGCAGTCTTAAGCTCAGTAAGTTCAGCAGGGTGTTTTTCAGCTCAGTATTGTTACTTAAAGTTTATCCCAAAAATTCATCATCTTGTTTCTGAGTTGAAAGTCCTCTATTTATAGGTAAGAATGCATGTGACTTGAATTTAAAATTCAAATGTGACCGTTCCTTGTATTTGTCCCATCTGCACTGCATTCTGTCACTATTCATAGGACTGACACTGTCAGGATTACTTTTTGACAGTGCAGTCTGTCCACCCCTTTGACTTGTATCCAATGGATAAAAATAAAGATCATCCCAACGTCTTTTTAATTTCAGCCCTTGATTTGCTTGATAGGTCGAGGTAGTTGGTGTTCTTATACATGTAATCTTCAAATAATCTTGAATTAATCGAGGTATATATCGAGCGGGTTCATCGATCGTCGTAATACCAATCGTCCGTCGAACATCTTATTTTTGTACGTAAAATAGAATGCGGTGATTGCTTTTATCTAACTTTTATTTGTGAAGTTAGATTACATCATTTTAAATATAACCAAGTTCCAAACATCATCCAACTTGTGGAACTTAGACCTTCTACACAAGGCATATGTAATCGGTTTAGGTCATCACGGACTTGCCTAAAAATCGATTCCATATCCTTGACTTTAATTACTAAGTTTGATCCCTTAGCCTTCATTAACTGAGTTTGAACCCTCAGCCTTCAGTCTTCAGTCTTCAGCAGGTTCCAGACCAGTCTACTGACCTATCTACCCTACTGACCTAGACCAGTCTGCTGACAAACAGCCAGCAACCTTTTACAGTGCTTGTTTGATCAAACTTATTTATGAATCAAATTCTAATAAACCTATACATTTTATCTAGACATCTTTTTGCCTTTGCACTATAACAGCTAGTATGGCACTCATCATCAAAACTAAGAAATAAGTCTAACACTCCTCAATTGCCGTAACTTTCCTTTTTCTTCTATCTTCTTTCTGTTGTTCTCTCAAAATCTCAGCAGCAGTTTTCTTTGTAGCCTCAGCAGGCTCAGTAGCCTCAACTTCAACTGGAACTTCAGTAGACTCAGCAGTGTCTACTGGTTGCTGCCTTGTCTTCTAAGGCCGTAAAAGCTCAGTGATCTTTCTTGTATCAATAGCCTTTCTTTTCTGTGCAGCCTTCTTTGGTGCAGCAGGTTGTGTAACTTGTTTAGCCTACCTACCACCATCATTGTCACTTTCAGTTCTTTCAGCATCTCCTTCTTCATCATCATCCAAACCAGGGATGAGATTAGTGATTTCAGGTTTGTATCTTGACTTGTTGATCTTTGCATGTGCAACATCAGCAATCTACAAATGAGTCAGCAGGGCCTATATGATCAAATCCAATGGTTTAGTTTTGGACTTCCTTGTTCCATCTCTATCCTCAGTCACCACTTTCTTCATGTATTGAACAAAGAATCCGGCCCAATCAAACTTCATAATGTTCTTGGTCCTAATAGTGTATCAAGACTTCCACTGAATCCAAGAATGTTCTTTGTAATTATCTTGCTCAGCAGATTATACTCCAATCTGATATCACATTGATACTCAGTTTTGATGGTATGGACTTGTTGGTCTTTATTGCATCAACAAAGTCCAGTCTTGCTAGTTGCATGGATTCAGGATTTGTAGGAGCATTGTTTCTAGTTAAATCCAAACACCTCCCTCAGTAGATCTAAAGTGATTTCAATCTGCTGAGCATTTACAGTGGTAGTAAATGCCTCTCTATCATTCTTTATCACCATGTTCTTCAAGAAATTTACAACATTGGTGTATGAGATAGTTTCTAATCTCAGATTTAGTACATCTTCCAATACTTCGTATCTTCTGATCCTTCTACCAATGTTGATGCCAAGTTCAGACTTGTTAGCATCAACAAAAAATCCTCTAACACTTTGGCTCGTTCCAATATGAACATCTCCCTTATCCGCCATTGTAATGATTTGAAACAGATGAAGAAGAAAACTTGCAAATCTATGTTCACACTGTGTATATTCAGAGAAAATCGATCTGAAACTTGTATGTATCTTCTGTGTGTATGTTTGTATATAACTATATATAAGGAAAGGTAGTGGGTAATAAAAGTCAGGAAAGTACTGTTCACGTACCGTAGCATTTAACCACGATTAACTTTGGAATAAATATGATGTTGCCATGTGTCCCACTAACTGATCCCGTTAAGAGTTGTAACCATTGGATATTGTAACCGCAGTTATAAAGGATAAGAATAATATATGTTTACTGTTGACTTTCATTAAAGTTTGATTGTCTTATAACGTATACTCCAGCAGACTTGGTCTTTAGCAGTAGCCTGCGGACATAAGATGGCTCAGCAGCCTGCTGACAAATTACTCTGCTGATCTTCAAACACTATAGTTTTGTCCAACTGATAATACAAGATTTAGTTTAAAACCAATGACTGATCTGTCAAGTGAGCTCACCCAACAGGACAAAGACCAATCCCCTTGGCAACATCATTCGCTCAATTGTCCAAACTTATTTAAGTAAATGGAATTGTTGATACCAATGACTAGTCTGCCAAGTGAGCTCACACAACAATGCAAAGACTAATCCCCTTGGTGAATTCCTGTACACTACTGATCAATAATATATCAGTCAACTTTTATGATGCCAAGTTCAGTTCTTAACTTAGCAAATCTTTCATTATCCAATGGTTTTGTAAATATATCAGCAAGTTGATCTTCAGTAGGGATGTAAAGAACCACCACATCTTTCTTTTCCACATGATCTCTTATAAAATGATGTCTCACATCAATGTGCTTTGTTCTAGAGTGCAAAATAGGATTTTCTATGATTGCAATTGCACTTGTGTTGTCACACATTATAGGAATTTCTCTTTCTTCAATTCCATAATCCCTTAACTGTTGTCTTAACCATAGTATTGGTGCACAGTAGCTTCCAGCAGCAATATATTCAGCTTCAGCAGTGGAAGTTGATATTGAATTTCGTTTTTTCGAACCAGAAACCGTCTATTTCCCATCAGCGACGGAGTTCTGTGGTGCTTTTTCTATCAACCTTGCATCCAGCATAATCAGAATCTGAGTAGGATATAACTTTGAAACTTCCATCTTTTGAATACCATATCCCTACTCCCAAAGTCTCTTTTAGATACTTGAGAATCCTTTTGACTGGTGCTAAGTGACTTTCTTTTGGTTTTGATTGAAATCTTGCACAAACACCTACAACAAAGGATATATCAGGTCTGCTGGCAGTGAGGTACATCAGACTGCCTATCATCATTCTGTATATGGTCTGATCAACATCATTGCCTTCTTTATCTTCATCCAATCTGATGTTAGTACTCATAGGAGTGATACCTTGGTGCTATTTTCCATATCAAACTTCTTCAGCAGCTCCTAAGTATATTTAGTTTGATGAATAAAGATTCCATCTTTCATTTGTTTGACTTGTAATCCCAAGAAGTAGTTCATCTCTCCCATCATACTCATTTGGAACTTGCTTTTCATGAGATTAGCAAAATTTTCACATAGCAATTCATTTTCAGAACCAAAAATTATGTCATCAACATAAATTTGTACCAGCAGGGTGTTGTCCCCTTCATTGATTCTGAAAAGAGTCTTGTCAATGGTACCTTTGGTAAAACCATTGTCCATCAAGAATTGAGATAGGGTTTCATACCATACTCTTGGGTTGTTTCAAACCATAAAGTGCCTTATTGAGTCCGTACACATTATCTTCTTGATCTTTAACTTCAAAACCAGAAGGTTGCTAAACATAAACCTCTTCTTCCAGAATGCCATTCAAAAATGCACTTTTGACATCCATTTAGCATACTTTGAAGTTTTTATATGCAGCATATGCCAAAAATAGTCTTATAGCTTCCAATCTTGCAACTGGGGCATATGTCTCATCAAAATCAATTCCTTTAGCATGAGAATAGCCTTTTGCCACTAGTCTGGCCTTATTCCTTACAATGGTACCAGATTCATCCAATTTATTTCTGTATACCCATTTAGTTCCAATTATATTTGCATGACTAGGCCTTTCCACTAGTGTCCAAACTTGGTTTCTTTCAAACTCATTCAATTCTTCTTGCATAGCAATTATCCAATCTGGATCAGATATTGCTTCTTCAACAACTTTAGGCTCCATTTGAGATAGAAAACAAGTAAACATTGCTTCCAATCGTCTTTTAGTCCTTACACATTGCTGTATGTTGACAATAACTTGTTGAGCAGGGTGGTCCTTCAACCATTGTAAATCTTGATTTGTTTGATTTACAGGAGCTTCATCTTCAGTAGGCTTTGCTATTGCTTTAGTAAGGGGTTCAGCAGATCCTTGAACTGCATCTGTTGTTGCATCAGTAGTGTTACCAGCAGGTTGTTCTGCAGGGGCAAAGTCAGACACTTTTAAGTCATTTATCTTTTCCAAAACATCAACATATTCTGGATCTGTAACTTGGAGATTCTCAGCAGGTTCTGAAACATCATCTACCATTTCAGTGAACTTAGGTTCATCAAATACAACATGTATTGATTCTTCATGTTTCAATGTCCTCTTGTTCAGTACCCTGAATGCCTTGCTGACTGAAGAATATCTCAAAAGATTCCTTCATCTGATTTTGGTGGGAATGTCTTCAATTGCTCCTTATGATTCAAAATAAAACATTTGCTTCCAAATGGAGGGATATAAGATATATTTGGTTTTCTTCCATTCCATATCTCATAAGGTGTCTTCAACAGCTAATTGTTAACTGAGGTCCTATTTTGTGTATATCATGTTGTATTGATTGCTTCAGCCCAATATCTTTCAGGTAGTAATACTTCACAAATCATAGTCCTCTCTGCTTCTTTAAAGGTCATGTTTCTTCTCTCAGCAACCCCATTTTGCTGAGGTGTACCAGCAGCTACTAACTGATGCAGTACACCATTTTGTTCGCAATATTCTCTTATGTCTTTATTGAGAAACTCAGTACCCTTGTCTTATCTGATCTTTACTACTGTCAACCTTTTCTCATTTTGCAATCTCTTCAAAAGTTCAGGCATCTTTTGAAGTGTTTCACTTTTCTTGTTAATAAATATTACCCAAGTGTATCTTGAATAATAATCCACAACTACCAGAGTGTACTTCTTTCCTGTTACGCTTTTTGGTATTACTGGTCCAAATAGATCCATATGCATCAGCTCCAAAACTCTTTTTGTTGATTGTTTAGTCTTTGACTTGAAGCTTGACTTTGTTTGTTTACCTTGATGACATGCATCACATATAGTATACTTTTTGAATGTGATCTCAGGTAAACTAATCACCAACATCTTTTTCACCAATTGATTGATATCATGAAAGTTAAGATGATTCAACTTCTTATGCCACAACCAATTCAATTCTGACTTGGTATGCAAAATCAGGCATGTCTCTGGAACAGTAGTAGACCAATCCACAACATACATGTTTTGTTGTCTTCTTCCAACCAACACAACTTGTTCACCTCTTTTAATAATGACAACACATTAGCCTTTGTCAAAAGTGACCTTGTAACCCATGTCACAAAATTGTCCAGTGCTAGGTAGGTTGTAGTCCAGTCCTTCCACAAATGCAACATTTCTGATAGTTAATCCATTCCTCACCAGTGTTCCATATCCTCTTGTATATCCTGGTGTGTTCTTGTTGCCAAAATTCACTCTTGGACCATCCTTTGCCACATAAATTGTTAAACAATGCTTATTCTTTGTCATATGTCTGGAACATCCACTGTCAAAGTACCAGACACCCTACAAAACAAAGTTAATGTGTTTTATGTACCCAAAACTGTTTGGGTCCATAGTGGTCAGTGGTAAGCATGACACTTGTCAAATTTCCATAAGGTCTTCTTTGAAAAGCATTACAATTTTGTTCATATATGTATCCTACATTTCCATAAAATCTAACATTTGGTTGTGTAGGATTAACATATGATTTCTGGCCATTTGGTACATAATGCTGTTCGAAGTGATTTCTATTGTTAGAAGCACTAGCATAACCATGATGTTGCTGTCTATTAGGAATAGCCCGGTAATATGGAGTCTGTTGAGGTCCCTCCTAAGGTCTTGAGTAAGTCCTCTGCTGATTCCATTGCTAAGGTTTTACCCTTGCATTATGGTTATGTCTACTATATCTAGCATTAGGGGCAGGGACATTCCAATCTTCATCAGTATGGAACAATCTACCTTTCCCCCTGAGATAAGTATCCCTAGAATGATTAACATTTTTAGGTTTAGGATTCTTATCCTTGGAATATTTCTGATTTTTGCCCTTTTATGGTCTACCAGACTTAGCAGCAGGTCTGCTATCAGCAGGTTTAGAAGGTCCAACAGTCCTACCCTTGGATTTACCCTTTTTGTTAGGTACTGTTGACCTTTTAGACTTCTGATTTTTCTTCTTTGAAGTCTTCTCAGTAGGCTTTACTGCCTCAGCAACCCTTTTTGGAGTTGGATCTTGTGCAGGCACAAATTTAGGACCAATTCTGGTAATAAGTTCAGTAACCTTACTGGATCCACCCTTAGTAGATTGTTGAGTTCCAAATCCAAGGCCTGTTCCATCACCATAAGGCTTTCCAGATTTGAATGCAGTGGTGGAACTAGATTGTTCCGCAGCTTCAACAGGTACTGAATGTACATCAGACTTATGTTGATTTTGTTCATAATCTTCTTCCTTTCTTTTGAGAGTTCTTAATTCAGCTTTTAGCCTTTCAATTTCTTCTAGAAGAGCTTCTTTTTCAGCCTTCACAATCTCATAACTAGATTGTATTTTCCTCAGTTGATTAAGGATGGCATCCAAAGTTTCTTCATTGTTAGAATTTTTAGGATTTGAAAACCAAGTAGATTCACAATTACATTCAGCAGGAGTATTTATAGATACAGAGTTGTATACCTCCTTAGTCTCATCCATATTAGCAATCAAAGCATAATTATCCATATCAGCAACAAGTGCAGTATCATCAGATTTGTTTCCTTTTTCAGATTCAACTTCATAGCCTGATTCATCATCGGCAACCCTTGCTTTCTTGCCAAATCTTCTTTGCTGATTCTTGTTCTTCAGTAGGTCTGGACAATCAGGTCTGAAATGTCCAGGTTTCTTGCAGTTGAATCATAGATAATCAGGTTCCTTTTTTGTTTCAATCCAGGACAGTCAGGTTTGAAGTGTCCTGGTTTCTTGCAATGAAAACACAAATAACCATTTTCTTTCTTGGATTCTTCCTTCTTCTTTTCACTTGAATTTTTATGAAATTCCTTGGAGAACCCCTTCCTGTTTTCATCATTCTAATCTTCTTGCTCAGTAGGGCAATTTGCTCCTACATCTCATACAGCAGATCATCTTGACAACCTGATGATTCTTCTTTATGTGCAGCAGCCAATGCAGTAGTCTTTGGTTCTTCCTTTTCAGTCTCAGGAACAAGTTTCTTGTTAAATTCATAAGCCTTAAGATCTGAAAACAATTTGAAGGTGTCTTCTTCATGTAAACTTCCGGACTCTTCTATGGCAGTAACCTTTATCTCCCAAACCTCCTTTGCAGGTAGGGCTTCTAAGATTCTTGTATTGATCTCTTCTTTTGTATAGATTACATTCAGCAGGGTGAGTTCATCCATGATAGCGTTGAATCTTGACTCCATTTTCTCAATGGTTTCATTTGATTTCATTTTGAAATCTTAGAACATTCTTTTGGCTACACTGACTTTGTTTTTCTTTATAGCATATGTGCCTTCATAGATAAGTTGTAATTCTTCCCAAAGTTCCTTTGTAGTTTTGCAATCCTTCACTTTCATATACGTATTGATATCCAAGGTTCTGTAAATAATATCAATAGAAATATTGTTGAGGTTTGCTCTTTTTCTATCTTCAGCCCCCCACTCTCGTTTTGGCTTTGGAACGTACTGAGTTTCACTGCCCATAGTTATGGCTTTTGTGATTTCCAGTGGTCCATATGTTTTCACATCCATCATCTCATCATGTGCTGCAGCTAGATAAGCCTACATACGATGTTTATACTCATCAAAACGATCTAAGGAACACATCAACATAGTCCTAGCATACTGATTGTTATCCAAGAAAATCAAAAACTTGAAAAAGTTTTCAAAGTATTTTCACAAGCACAACAAGTAGGATTACTTCATAACAGAAGCACTGCTCCGATACCAATTGTTGGTCCTTTGAAAAGGCTTTGGTTAAGTTTAGAGGGGGGGTGAATAAAATAAACACTTAAAACTTTTGGAGTTAAAAAACTCTGCAATGTCACTAGCTTACTGACTGCTCAGTAGTCTGCTGACCACCCAATATTCTACTGACTGTTGATGTAACTAAATTTTTTGCAGTGGAATATATTCAAATTAAGCCTTATTACTTGTTGTTAAAAAGATGATACTAAGTATTATATACTCAGTAGTGTAAGTGTGTGATTCAGTTGCTAGTTTCAGTAGGTTGATGTGATCAGTATACTAAATGCAGGAAGTAAGTAGGCAAATTTTATAGTGGTTCCAGGTGGTGTAATCCTGTCAGTCCACTCTTCTCATGTGATGTTGTAGGAAATTCACTAGAGATCTTTGAGGTTGCAGTTACAAAAATCCCTAAGCTGTTTGTCTTTCACCAATGACTATGGCTTCACAAACTGAACACTTGAAACAGGTAGGAGTGCTGCTCCAAAGTATTCCACTGGTCCTTGAAGGTTAGGATTGCCTCTTCACCAGCTCCACCACACAAACAATGTTCTTGACACCTAAATGCTTCTCTGTCTTCAGCAGGTTTCTTGTAAAAGAAAGGATGAATCAAATAGATGATTCAATTGTCAGCACCTTGATCAGGATGAAATGATCAGCAGCTTGATGTCTTCAAGTGTGTGTACTTGATGTAACTTTATAGCAGGTTACACTTGATGAAAATTCTTGATCAGTCAGTTAAAGCTCTGTGTATGTCAGCAGGGTGATTTTCTTTATCAAAAACTTGATAGCTTTGAATAGATTATTTGTTTTTCATCACTTGTGTCTGAATCAAGAGTCCTCTATTTATAGGTGAGAATCCTGAGACTTATGTTTATAATTTCAAACATAGCCGTTTCAAATTTGTCTTCATCTTGACTTGCTTTTTGTCACAGTTCCTAGTACTTACACTGTCAGTTTGCTTTTTGTTAGTTTTCAGTCTGTCCACCCTTTGCCTTGTGTCCATTGGTTAATCCTCTGAATCTTTCCAACGTTCTTTTTATCTTGACCATTGATTTGTTGACAATATCAAGGCTTGTAATCCATCCTTATCCTTTTAATCATCCAATGTATCCTTTGATTAAATCGAGAAATATACTCAACAAATATCTGAAGTATAACTGCCCGCTGATGTACATATCTATCAGCAGGTTTCAGATTGTTGTGTTTTAATAACACGTCAGCTCACTTCTTATCATCTAAATTTTTATTGTGAAGTTAGAGTACACCATTTTGAACATAACTAAGTTCCAATCACCACTTAACATATGGAACTTAGACCTTGTACACAAGGTATATGTAATCAGTTTAGGTCATCACAGACTTCCCTAAATTCTGATTCTATATCCTTGAGTTTAATACTAAGTTTGATCCCTTAGCCTTCAATAACTGAGTCTTCAGCAGGTTCCTAGACACTCTATTGACCTAGTTACCTTACTGATCTAGACAGGTCTACTGATAAAGTCAGCTGACCTAATTACAGTGCTTGTTTGATCAAACGTATACAAAGATCAAACTCTAATAAATCTATACATCTGATCTAGACATCTTTTTGCCTTTGCTCTATAACAGCTAGTCTGGCACTCATCATTAAATCTTAAATTATGTCCAACAAAATTGATGATCCTTTCAGGTTCAAATTGACTCTCTGAATGCTGAGATTGCTGTTGCTGAGGTTGTTGTTGCTGAAATTGCTATTGCTCCTAGTCAGCATCCATAGCAAAAACTTGTTTCTCTGATAATTTCAGCTTCTTATTTTCAGCAACTAAACATCTTCAGTTGTCAGTTAATGTTCCCCCTCAGTTGGTGCTGAAATACTCGTTTCAGGTTCCTTGATTGAAGTACCTGGGAACAAACGTCTTTCAATTGAATTTTTCTCCAGTGAGTTAGCTTTCCGCTTGACTCCTTTCTGTTCAGCTATATGCTGAGAAACAGTCTTCTTATTTTCTTCAGTTTGGGAGGGCTCTTTCCTGGAACCTACCACTGCTTCAATTTTCTCAGAATCAGTAGTTTTGATACAACAACTTGTTCCGCCTTCTTTCCTTGACTTATTCTTTCTAGGTAATACTGAATTACAATGCCGAGTCACTTCTTCAACCGAAATCATCCAACGGTTTGTCTTCCTTCATCTTGGGCTCTGCTGGCCTTTTCTATTTCAGTAATGCGTGCTTCTTTATCTGATTGAACATATATCCTGCCCAATTGAATTCAAATTCATCCCATATGATGTTCATTAGTTATATTCCTTCTGCTGACATGTTGTCCAACCCTTGACAATGACCTATAACATTTTTGCCTATCCACCTGCTGAGCAAGGCAAATTCTCTCTTGAGATTGCTCAGATGCATATAAACTTCGGCTGGTTGATCTGATGCTGATATCCGGGTAAGAAAGGCTTCACGCTTGAGCAGAAAACAAGCTAGGTCTATTGATTTCACAAGAGGTTTCTTGAAATCAAATAGTTTCCTTATGATTTCAGCAATGATACTGACCTTTTCTCCATGAACTGTAGTCACCCAGGTATTCCTTATCAACTTCATATTCTCCCAAAATTGTAGAAGTCCTTCCAAGTCAAGTTCTTTCTTCAACTTAACCTCCAAAAGGTTTATAGCCCTTGTATCTTCTTGATCTTCTCACACAGAAAGCTTGCTAAGAGAGTATTATCACAAAAAATTTCAAAATTTTCAAATGAAAAGCTTTGTACTTTGGCTATTAATCTAGACTTTTGGTTTTTCTTTGAAGCGGTCATTTGTAATTTCTTTTCTTGTTTTTGAGAATAAGAGAAAATGTTTTTGTGTTTGAAAGGGTATGTGATTGAAAAGATATATTGAAGAGGGGTGGACGGTTATACGAAAGATCCCATGATCTTCTGTAGATTTTGTGGTACCTTTTCAAATTCTTCTGTAAAATACCGGTAACTGATGCATGTACTATTCGGATTTTTGTGTGTTAACACACAACATATTCGGCGGTAATTAATTGCAATATGATCATTATCGGTTTTATCCTTTTAACCTTTGAATTACTTTGACTGATAAATGCTGATGTGAATTTTCAGTCAGTTCCTTATACAGGTGAATTCCATCTTGATTTTGTTAGTCAGTTTGAGATTGTTGATGTCAATGACTGATCTATCAAGTGAGCTTACCCAGCAAGATAAATCAACCCCCTTGATGAATCTCAGATGTACAACTGACTTAGCTAACTTTTATGATCCCCAATTCAGTTCTCAGTATAAAAAATCTTTCTCTATCCAATGGTTTTGTGAAAATAACAGCCAACTGGTCCTCAGTTGGTATATAGAGGACTCTAAATCCCTCTTTTCCACATGATCTCTTATGAAGTGATGTTTACATCAATATGTTTTGTCCTTGAGTGCAAAACTGGATTGTCAGCTATTGCAATTGCACTTGTATTGTCACATATAATGGGTATTAACCCGTCTTCAATCCCATAATCTCTCAGTTGCTGTCTAATACATAAATCATGAGCACAACAACTTCTAGCTGTGATGTATTCAGCTTCGGCTGTAGAGGTTGAAATTGAGTTTTGCTTTTTATGAAACCAAGACACAAGTCTATTTCCAAATAACTGACATGTGCCTGAGGTGCTTTTTCTGTCAATTTTTCATCCCATATAATTGGAGTCTGAGTAGGATATCAGCTTGAGTTCTCCTTCTCTTGAGTACAATATCTCAACTCCAAGTGTGTTTTTGAGATATTTCAAGGTTCTCTTGACCACTGTCATGTGACTTTCTTTATGTTTTGTCTAAAGCCTAACACAAACACCTACTGCGAATGATATGTCTAGTCTGCTTGCTGTAAGATATAGTAGTCTTCCAATCATTATTCTATAGAGTGTCTGATCTACATCTTTTCCATCTCTATCTTCATCCATTCTGATGTTGGTTCCAATGGGTGTTGCTATTCCATCACTGTTCTCTATTCCAAACTTTTTGATAAGTTCTCTAGTATACTTAGTTTGGTGAATGAATATCCTATTATCCATTTGCCTCACTTGTTAACCAAGAAAATAATTCAGTTCACCCATCATACTCATTTGAAATTTGCTTTTCATTAAACCCGCAAATTTCTCACAAAGTTATGGATCCTCTGATCCAAAATTAATGCCATCCACAAAATCTGAACTAGGAGAGTGTTTTCTGCTATCTTCATTCGGAACAAGGTTTTGTCAATGGTTTCTTTGATGAATCCATTGTCAATTAGAAACTGAGATATAGTTTCATACCAGGCTCTGGGTGCCTGTTTCAGTCCATAGTTGTTAAGGGTGATTTTATACGTTTTATAAGGATATATTTTGTAACAATTCTCTCCATATTCGTATGTGTTTCATAGAAATCGAGCTTTATATTGAAATATTGAGCAAATGAGTTTTAGAAGTATTAAAATGCAAAATCGAGCTAATTATGTGATTTTATTGGATAAATATCTTTAGATGTGAGATGTTACATTTTGCATGTTTTTATTGTGATGTAGGTACCCTTGCATGAGGTGAAAGGAGCTTAAAAGATGTTCAAGTGATGATTTGCATGGAAGGAAAGAGATAGAGATGAAGTTGGAATGAAGATCAAGATGAATTTGGAAGAAAAAGGGTCTGAACTAGCGTCCAGGCTGAACTGGCGTCCATCAAAGCAGACTGGCGTCCAAGAGGTGAAAAACAGATAAGAGAGTTCCAAACTACCTTGGACGGGCGTCCAGAAGGAATGGACGGGCGTCCACGGCCGACATGCTGAAAACCGACTTACTTTCCCTATAAATAGCAGCGCGATTTCAACCCTAAAACATACATTATTGAGACCTATTGATACACAATCATTAGGAGAAAACCCTAGGCGGCCCCAGCCCCCTTAGGGGAGGCTGGGGTTGCGATATTTCTTGTTTTATATTCGTTTTCTATTCCGTTTTGCTGTTTTATGCTGAATGCTTGAAGGCTGAGCAATTGTTCAAACCTTTTGAATCCGTTTCAGCAGGTTCTTTATTTTCAATCTAGATTTGTTTTTTGAATTTGATTGAAGTTGTATCTTTCCCATGTGTTTATTTTGTTATGCAATCAATATCGAAAGATGAATTGTTATTGATGTTTACCGTATGACGAGAGTCGGTGTAAACGTTAGATCACCATAGAAAAGATGGGATTTTGAACCTTGACATAACGAGAGTTGATAGGTTAGATATCTAGGTTGCTAGATTGAGAGATCTTACACCTTGGTTTGAGAGCGTCAATCTTATATATCGAGAGACGAGAGATTGATAGGCGAATTATCTACGAGAGTAGGAATTCGTACTTTTGTTAGGTGAACCACATCTTTAATTAGATCATCATGAGATAATCTAGAGAGGAAATAGAGGGTTGCGGGAGCGGTGGATTATCGTTTGTTCATTGTTTAATCACCATGATCATCTTCTTGTTTACCGTTTATTTTATAGTTGATAGTTTAGATTTTGTTTTTGCTTTTATCCTTCCTGGCTTTGGACTGACAATCCTCTGTCCAGTTTATTTTATCGTTTTTAGTAGTAACAACCTTAGGAAAATTAATGAACTAGATACCCCGATTCCCTGTGATCGACTCCGGTATTAATCGCTATACTACGATCCTACACTTGGGGAATACCGGATTTATAAATTTTATTACTTGTTGTTTTCCATTGATAAAATCCGTGACAATAGTGTGCTTTATTCAGTTTGAAAACCTTATTAGCTTGATATTTAATTTCAATTCCTGGAGGTTGTTGCACATAAAATTCTTCTTCAAGTACTCCATTCAGAAATGCACTTTTAACATCCATTTGATATACTTTGAACTTCTTGTGTGCTGCAAAAAGCGAGAAATAATCTGATTGCCTACAACCTTGCTACTGGAGCATAAGTTTCATCAAAGTCTATCCCTTATGCTTGTGAATATCCTTTAGCCACAAGTCTAGCTTTATTTCTAGCAATTTTTCCTTCTTCATCAAGTTTGTTTATGAAAACCCACTTCATACCAATGACATTAGCATGATCTGGTCTTTCTACCAACTCTCATACTTGATTTCTTTTGAACTCTTTGAGTTCTTCTTGCATGGCTAGTATCCACTCTGGATCTTTCAAGGCTTCCTCTATCTCTTTTTGTTTAGCTTGAAAGAGAAAGCATGCTATCATAGCATCTAATTGATTTCTTGTGTGAACTCTTTGTTGAAATCACCAATCACATGTTGCTCAGGGTGATCTCTCATCCATTGATGAAATGAGGGTTGCATTAAAGGATCATTTTCTTGAATTGGTTCTTCATAAATTTCAGCTTCTGGAGTTTGATCTGCTTGAGCATGTTCTTGTGCAGGATCAGTTTCATTTTGTACTGGTTGTTCAACTGTAGGTTCAAAAATTCTGGATAAGATTGATGTAGCTTGAACACTTGAAGAATACTAGATAAGATCTTATTGAGCGCAAATAACAATTCGAATGAACGAGACTTTTGCACAAAAATGCTTGTAATCTTGTTAATTCTTGGTGTTTGATCCTTGGTGCAAAGTCATCTATTTATAGTGTGAGGTCCAACGTTCATTTCGTTTGAATTTGAATTGTTTCAACGTTTATCTTGTAATGGCTATATTTAGTGACCGTTCTGACTTGTCAGTATTTCATCCTATGTAATTGCTTCATTTACAACGTTCGAATGTACTTTCAGTTTGTTGGATGACTGACTTATAAAACTGAGTATCCTGATCAATTTTATATTGAGTATGCCAGTTTTTAGTTTACTAAGTGACTTAGAGCATTAACTGAGTTTTTACTCTTCTTCAAAACTTCAGTACTCTACTTATCCGATTTTATGTGATTGAATCAGATTACACCATTCCTTAAAAAGATCTTCTAAGATATCATTGTACTTATGATACTTAAGTCTTCTTTCAAGATCCATAAAGTCAGTTCAGGCCATCACAGACTTACCTGAATTTTAACTTTATAGTCTCGGCTTAAAATCTTCATAACTGAGTTTGAACCCTCAGTTCTTCAATCTTCTTCAACTGAGTCTGTGCCCCTCGGTTCTTCAAATACTGAGTTTGCTCCCTCAGCCTTCAGTTCTGGATAAGTCAACCGTGTATGTGTCCCTCATCGAACTTACCTTCTTCAGTTCTGAGTGAACTTCAGTTATTGATGTATATCTTCAGTTTTCCGTTTAGTTCCAGTTATCTAAGTTTTTTCTAGTTTCTTAGATAATTTCCAGTTTTAGTTCTACGACACTTCTATCTACTACAGTGCTTGTCTGATATAACCTATACAATTATTAGTCTCAAGTAAAACCTATACATTCAGGTCTAGACATCTTTTAGCTTTCCACTTTAACAGTTAGTTTCAGCACTTCATCAATGGGGTGTTAACGAACATATTCTTGAATACGATGAATCATCATCAAAACTAAATTTTATTCCCAACAATTTTCCCCTTTTTGATGGTGCCAAAACCCTCCTTAAAAGAAAATCTTAATGATAAATAAAAATTAAAAACAATGTAAAACTAGAAACTGGATTTCATTAAGAATTTACAAAAACTGGAATAGTTACATAGTAGATAAACTGAAATAAGAGCTAAACTATTTTTTGTGCTCTTTGTGTAACTAAAACGAATTTCTTCTTTTTATCATGAAGGTGCTAAGCTTGTTCTAGTTTTAAGTCTTCTTTGGAGAAGGTTCTGAGATAATCTACTTGGATGGAACGTTTCCATCTTCTCCACAGACCTAGCTTTGGCAATGTTGATTCACCTTTATAATAAGTTTCAAATTCTGCTACAATAGCTTTCATTTGTTCAGTCTTGTCTTTGATCTGCAATTTCTCTTCAATCTTTTTGATCTTCTTATATTTAGCCATCTTCTGATTATGATGCAGATTAGATAAGAAGTAAGAGAGAGATTCTTCATAAGTTTTTTCTTTGTACTTGAGTTTGACATTGCTATGATCATTGACAAATTTCATCCGTAGATCCTGTGTAAGTGTAGCTCTCCTTTCTCAGGTTGACTGTATTTTGCAATTTGCTGCTCTTCAGATAATTCTTTCCGAACATAAGGATCTGCTGCTGATTTGTATTTCTTCAGTTCCTCTTCCAGCTTTGTTGGTCCATTGAAAAGGCTTTGGTTAAGTTTAAAGGGGGGGGGGGGGGTGAATAAACTTAACACTTAAAACTTTTGGAGTTAACAAACTCAGCAACTTCAGTAGCCTGCTGATAGCTCTGTAGTCCGCTGACAATTAGTAGTCTGCTGACACTCAGTACTCTGCTGACTACTGACTTTACTGAATTTGTTGCATTTAAGGAATATATTTAAATTAAGACGTATTACTTGTTGTTAAAATATGATACCAAGTATTAGATACTCAGTAGTGTATGTGTGTGATTCAGTTGCTAGTTCAGTAGGTTGATGTGTTAAATATACTAAATGCAGAATATAAGTGCAGAAAGTAGGTAGGCAATTTTTATAGTGGTTCCAGGTGGTGTAATCCTGTCAGTCCACTCTTCTCCTGTGACGTTGGAGGAAATTCACTAGAGATTCTTGAGGTAGCAGTTACAAAAATCCCTAAGTTGCTTGTCCTTCACCAATAACTATGGCTTCACAAACTGAACACTTAGAAAAGGTAGGATTGTTGCTCCAAAGTCTTCCACTGGTCCTTGAAGGGTAGGATTGCCTCTTCACCAGCTCCACCACAAACAACAGTCCTTGACACCCAAAGATGCTTCTATGTCTTCAGCAGATTTCTTATAAAAGAATGTTTGAATCAAGTAAGTGATTCAACTTTCAGCAGCTTGATCAGGATGATATGATCAGCAGCTTGAGGTCTACAAGTGTGTAAACTTGATGTAGCTTGAAAGCAGATTACACTTGAAGAGTTTTATTGGATCAGTAGCTTTATGCTCAGTAGGGTCAGCAGGGTGTTTTATAGATTTAAATCTGATAGCTCAAGATAGATCCTTAGTTTTCATCAATGTTCATCACTTGTATCTGAATTTGGAGTCCTCTATTTATAGGTAGGAATCCTTGTGACTTATGTTTGAAATTCAAACATAGCCATTTCAGATTTTGTCCCATTTGACATGCTTTCTGTCACAGTTCATAGTACTGACACTGTCAGAATGCTTTTTGACAGTTTCCAGTCCGTCCACTCTTTGACTTGTATTCATTGGATAAAGCTCTGTTTCTTTCCAACGTCCTTTTGATCTGATGAAGGTCAAGTTAAATTATTAACTCGATGCCTACTAACACACTAGCAAGAGAACTAGGTTCAATTGTAGTATAGCCAGATAGAGTCGAGGTCGATCCCACAGAGACTCGGCACAAATAAAACACAACTTTATCTTATTAGAACTAAATTGAAAGGGCGGTCTACGACCAACTAAATGCAGTAAATAAAATAGTGACAACCACAAGACACAAAAGATCACAAAGACAAACTAAAGACTACTAAAACACGGATAATACGGTTGATATTATCTAAACAAATAGTATTGATTACGCTAGTAGATTATAACTCCCCCATGTGAATTAGGATGATTACGAGATAAAACAAACCTTAAAGATCGATTATTATGACTACGGGAGTCATCCCCTAAGGTAGATTTAGCTCCGGTTAAGTCATCTAAATCATCGTGCCTCCATTACGTGACTTCGCTTTTTAATGCCTCCATCTCATATAACTTCTGACACAATTACGAGACTAGGGATGCCGGTATAAACCGTAACCTCATCTAAGCAACATTCCTAGGGTAAGGCGTACTTCTTATATGCCGATTCAATCTATATCCTAAGTAACAATCACTTTTTGGGTTTCATGTTAAATTATGATGACAAATAATTAAGTTGATCAGGTTTAATTACTCGTTTTAATTCCAATTCAGAGAATCTGACGTAGTCGAAGCCGATCATAATATTGCCCTACACATCACCACGCTCGGTCGACCGAACGACAGCACTCGGGCGACCGAGTGACATGTCTAGGTCGACCGAACACAGTTCTGTGTCGGAACACATCATGATTACTTCTTAACGTTTCTAACCTAAACACATGGGTTCGTAAATAAATCTACATCACGCAATCAATACAAGAAAAACTACTCCATAATAAAATACATCAGATCTACAAATAAAGATTGCATAATTGAATAGTCATACCCTCGAAGACGAGAGTGACTTCCACTCTTTAATGCGCTCCCTAATCGGAGAATCCGACGAATCCACAATGAACGAACATAAAGAAAATAAAACTAAAACTTAAAAGCTAAAATTGTATGAATTGTTTTGTGTTGTAGTGGTGTGTCTTCTCAATTCCGTAGCTGCTGTTTATATAGGAGTTGTAGCCGACATAGGGAAAATCCAGAAGATTGACATGCATTTATCAACTTAGGCTCGGGTGACCGAACCTACACGCTCGGTCGACCGAATGGCATGGCTCGGTCGACCGAGCCTCCTTCTTTACGCGTTTTCAATTCGGTTCGTCTGACTTGTTCCCCACTCCATGCTTTTGAATTGATCTGATTAATCTTTTCTTCAATGCTCCGAATTTCTTCTCTTTTATCTTGAGATCTCCCGATTGTATGATAATTATCTTCCCGATTTATCATGATCTGCAAAATCAGCATTTATCACACAATTAACTGCTCTTTTATAATAAAAAAACTAAATACCAATTATCATATTAATAATCACTTATCATTAAATAATAAATATAAACACGTGATTAAATATGAAATATATATAATTAACTCCGATTTAAGGTTATAATTGATGACATAAATGGGTATATTTTAACCGTCATAAAATGCCCCCACTTAAACTTTGCTTCGTCCCGAACAAAGCATCAACAAGTTATTCCCCAAGACAACATTTTTCGTGGTCAACTCATACTTACACAAGAAACCCGAGTCAACTCATACCAGTCATGCTCATAAGATAAGCATTATTCACTACTTGCTATGAATCGAAGTGATTGTGTGCATGTGCATTGGTTTTATATAAATGTAGCAAGATTAGAGCTTATGCAGACTTCATATCTAAATTCACCAACATCAGCATTCATACTTCTTAAGCCTCGCAATGGTTAAAGCACTAGAACAATAAGCAAGAGCGTATCTATAGGGTTTTTGGACTTGGAGACCGAGTACTACTCAAAGCCTCTAAAAAATTCGAAATATTCAATTTTTGCATATTTTTCGAATACTACTAATCTCAAGGAAGAAAACATTTCATAGAGTATCCCCCTATCTTAGACTAAGCATAGCATCGAATATTACCACAAGCGCGGGGCTACTTTGGTAATGTTACTACAAGCCCAGTGTTTAAATGCATTGTCAAAACACAGGTACGTCCCAAGCTTATTACTCCGCTTTTGTTGGCTAGAAGATCAGAATACATCAGTCGACAAATGTCGACACTAGGTCCTCATAACCAATTATCTACGCAATGTACACATACTTCTTTCAATTATTATAACTCATGCGGTACTAAGCGATTCACATGTTGAGTAATTGAACAATACCTAACTACTTGCAATTGTTGGCATGAATATCCTTAAGTCTACTAACAATTTATCGCAAAAGTATAATATGACCACGTACTCACGCAACTTGGTTCATTTCCTATTAATTCTAAGTATAAGAACTTTACAAGTTTAAGGGTACGAGTTAAACAACTTGGCATTTATCCATAAAGTTTTTAAATTTGGATCAATATTGTCTCAGTATTCCGTTCCCCTTGACTTTTTTTTTCAACATATAGCACAATATATAGCTAAGTCCCTTGCCCCCCACTTAAACATGGCATTGTCCTCAATGACAAAAATAAATGAGAGTTCAAGATGAAAGACTTAGCTCTGGAAACGGCTCCTAAGTAAAGGAACAATATCGGGGTAATCATCGGCACAACGTGGAGAGACAGACACATCCTGTATAAACAAACAAGCTCCACGAAATCGTCAAATACCATGTCTATGGAAGTTATAAAATAACGTGGCAGTGATTAGATATAGATATCTAAAAACAGTTTAAGCCACTTTACTATATACTGCCATGGACAAGACCAAAAGGGATTTAAACCTAAATAAAAAACTCACATGACGGCTATCAAGGAAAAAACCTCGTTTATTCCGAACTTAGACTCGGAACATGGAGAGATGAAAAAAAACCGTGATAGGCGCATGCTACTTTATTAAAAAGAAAAACGAAAAAGATAGGTAGTAGTTCTAAGTTTATAGTCGCTAGCTCGACGCAGCTCAAGATGGTTTATTCATAGACAGGGTCATCGAGGTACAAAACCTCCTCCTCAGCAGCAGGCGGAAGCCCGTGATAATGCTTAATACGATGTCCATTGACCACAAATCTGGACTCGTCTTTGAAATTGAATAGCTGCACCGCTCCAGAAGGAAAGACTTGTTGTACTCGAAATGGGCCATACCATCTCGATTTCAACTTACCCGGGAAGAGTCTTAAGCGCGAATTGTACAAGAGAACCAGATCACCTTCGTGGAAGGTCCTCTCCAGAATCTTTTTGTCATGAAACTTCTTCGTGCGCTCCTTGAAAATCTTGGCATTCTCGTATGCCTCTAAACGAAACTCCTCCAGGCGAGTTAATTCTAACATCCTCTTCTCACCAGCCAACGTCTCATCAAAATTTAGCATCCTTGTTGTCCACATGGCACGGTGCTCCAGTTCCACAGGTAGATGACATGCCTTTCCAAAAACAATCATATACGGTGACATTCCAATCGAGGTTTTATATGCAGTCCTATAAGCCCATAAAGCGTCGTCTAAACGTAACGACCAATCCTTCCTAGTCGTATTAACAATTTTTTCCAGGATACGCTTTATCTCTCGATTGGTGACTTCTACCTGGCCACTAGTCTGGGGTGATAGGCGGTTGCTAGCTTATGTCGAACCCCATACTTAACCATCAGCCGTTCAAAAGGTTTATTACAAAAATGACTACCATTGTCGCTTATAATTGCCCTCGGCGTCCCAAACCTTGTAAAAATGTTCTTCCTCAAGAATCTAACCACAACCCTAGCATCGTTAGTAGGTGAAGCAATGGCCTCAACCCATTTGGATACATAATCAACAGCAACTAAGATGTATCGGTTAGATAATGATGAAGTGAAGGGTCCAACAAAATCTATTCCCCAAACGTCAAAAAGCTCCACTTCTAAGATGCTCTTGAGTGGCATCTCATTCCTCCTTGAAATATTACCTGTCATTTGACAAGCATGACATGCCTTTGCATATTGGTGTGCATCCTTAAACAATGTCGGCCAATAAAAACCGCATTGGAGGACCTTAGCCGCGGTTTTTTCTCCCCCGTAGTGTCCTCCAACTTCATAGGAATGACAATGCTTCAGGATATCATTGTACTCTTCTTCGGGCACACATCTTCGGAAAATATTATCAGATCCTAGCTTAAACAAATAAGGCTCATCCCAATAATAGTGTCTAAGATCTTTAAAGAATTTTTTCCTTTCTAGGACAGTGAGATTCGGTGGTAGGTACTTTGCGGATAGATAATTAACAAACAAACTAAACCATGGTTGCTTCTTCTCCTTCACAACCTCTATTCGCGAAGAAATTGCAGCACAATCATCATGCCCCCCGATGGTGGTGATGGAGAAAAGTTGTTCATCAGGAAAAGATTCTCCTATCTCAGGTAACTCCTCACCATCCTCTAATTGTAAGCGCGATAGATGATCGGCCACCACGTTCTCACTTCCTTTCTTATCTCGGATTTCTACGTCAAATTCTTGCAGCAGTAGAATCCATCTCAACAGTCTCGGCTTTGAATCTTGCTTAGCTAGGAGATACTTAAGAGCCGCATGGTCAGTCCACACAGTGACTTTAGATCCCACTAAGTAAGATCTAAACTTGTCAAAAGCAAAGATAACGGCCAAGAGTTCCTTCTCCGTTGTGGCGAAATTTCTTTGGGCAGCATTCAAAGTCCGGCTCGCATAATAAATGGGCCTAAAAATCTTATCTTTTCTTTGACCCAAAGCGGCACCAACAGCAGTATCACTTGCATCACACATCAGTTCAAACGGAAGATCCCAATCCGGTGGGACCAGAACAGGTGCAGTAATCAGTCTACTTTTTATTTCGTTGAAAGCTTTTATGCACTCGTTAGAAAACACGAATGGCACATCCTTGGCCAATAATTCGGTAAGAGGTCTAGAGACCAGGGAAAATTCCTTGATAAACCTACGATAAAATCCGGCGTGGCCTAAAAAACCTCGCAAAGTTTTAAGATTAGTAGGTGGAGGTAGTTTCTCGATCACCTCGACTTTGGCTCTATCCACCTCTATACCGTTCTTTGATATGCGGTGGCCTAGTACTATACCTTCCGTAACCATCAAATGACACTTCTCCCAGTTAAGCACAAGATTAGTCTCTTGACATCTCTTCAATACTCGTGCTAGATGTGTGAGACATGAATCGAAATCGTCTCCAAACACGGAGAAATCATCCATAAAGATTTCCAAGAAGTCTTCCACCATATCCGCAAATAATGACATCATACACCGTTGAAATGTCGCGGGGGCGTTACACAATCCAAATGGCATTCGATTATACGCAAATGTCCCATATGGGCATGTAAACGTTGTTTTCTCACGATCTTCGGGCGAGATGTGGATTTGATAGTATCCCGAATAACCGTCAAGAAAACAATAGAAAGCATGCCCGCTCTGTCTCTCGAGCATTTGATCGATGAAGGGAAGAGGAAAATGGTCCTTACGAGTCGCATCATTTAGTTTCCTAAAGTCTATGCATACTCGATGACCGGTGATTAGCCTCACGGGAATTAACTCATTCAACTCATTAGCTTGCACCGCCAATCCTCCCTTTTTGGGAACTACATGGATAGGGCTTACCCATTCGCTATCAGCAATTGGAAATATAATTCCCATTTCTAGCATTTTTATAACCTCATCCCTAACCACGTCCTTTAATTGTGGGGTTAAACGCCTTTGAGGTTGTGCAACCGCTTTCTTTTCAGGGTCCACGGAGATCTTGTGCATACATATGCTAGGACTAATGCCCTTAACGTCAGCTATGGTCCATCCAAATGCTCCGCGGTACTCTCTCAGAACTCTCATTAGTTTCTCCTCTTGTAAGTCCGTCAAGGAAGAAGATATAATTAGCGGCAAAGCCTCATCTTGAAGAAATACATACTTCAAATTCGCCGGAAGAGGTTTTAAAGTCAAATTTGTGGGAGGTTCTTCCAAAGAGGTCTTCAACTTCTGACCAGTGAGTTTGAGTTCGAAGTACTTATGCCACGTTGGTCTATGAGAGAATCTTTCAATCTCCACAGCACTTACTTCCTCCACAGGTCTTGGTGTCCCTCTACTACATCCTGGCCATATCATCTTCTCCTCCTCACTACTCACGTACTTGACTTCATCTTCTTCTTCTAAGACAGCATCCAGAAAATCCTTGATACTTTCATGTTGTTGAAATTCTTGAACGATCCTATCAATGGAATCCAACATGAAACATGCATCCTCTCCATCATCAGGTTGCTTCATCGTGTCGAAGACATTGAATGCAACTCTCTCTTCGTTCACTCTTAACACCAACTCGCCTTTGTAAACATCAATTAGCGTTCTACTAGTGGCCATGAAAGGTCTCCCTAATATCAATGGTACTTCGTAGTTAGCTTCCATATCTAATACCACAAAGTCGACAGGAAATACAAAATTTTCAACCCTCACTAGCACATCCTCAACCACTCCACACGGTTCCTTGACAGAACGGTCAGCTAATTGCAATGTGATTGAGGTCTTCTTAAGATCTTTCATACCTAGCTTCCGAAAAATAGATAGTGGCATCATGTTCACGCTTGCTCCTAGATCACACAAAGCTTTGTTCAAACATATGTTACCTATGGTTTAGGGAATGAGAAAGCTTCCCGGATCTTTGCATTTTGGGGGTAACTTATGTTGAAGAATGGCTGAGCACTCCTCATTAAGGCATATGGTCTCTAAATCTAGAAGTTTCCTTTTAGTTGAGACGGCATCTTTTAAAAACTTGGTGTACTCAGGCATTTCAGCTAGTGCTTCAACTAGGGGTATATTGATTTGTAACTTACTAAACATATCCACGAACATCTTATACCTCTTATTATCAAACTTAGGCTTCGGCTTTGGTGGAGGATAAGGTAGAGTTGAAGGATCGACATCAGTGAAAATTGGATACTTGTTGTTATAAAGTTCAACTCTAGGGCCAGCAGGTTCTTTATACGTTCTTTGCTCAGAAAGTCTCGGAAGTATTAGTCTCATTGCTTGGCTCACCATCCTTATTCTTTGTGACTTTTTCTTTCAGGGATGGTGGAGTTACTTCTTTTCCACTTCTTGTCATGATCGCATTCAAATCCTTAGGGTTCTTCTCAGTGTTTCTTGGCAACCCTCAAGGAGGTCCAGTTGAGACTTGCTCAGCTAGTTGTCCTACCTGGTGCGTGAGATTTTGGACTAGAGCTTCTTGATTGGTTACCTTGGCATCGCCTCTTCGACAATATTGGCTAAAGTTAGTTGCTAATTCAGCCATAGATTTTGAAAGTTGTCCCATATTGTCGGTGACGACATTACTCGCTTTTTCTATCGCAGCCTTCCCAACCAAAAGTTTTAGTCCATTCGTGGTACATAAGTGGTAGGCGGTTTAGGCCTTTCTCCTGCATTAATGTCACTATATCGGAATCCAGGATGGTTATGATTAGGCATGTATCCTCCTCCGACATAATTCGCTTCTTCAGTACCAGCATTCTCACTTTGAGGTGCTACCTCGATTCCAGCCCCTTTCTCTACTCTTGTCATCCTCTCTTGCATCCCATCTACCTTATTATTGATAACATAAAGTTGTTCTAAGATTTTGGTAGATGCACTATCATCAAATATATCAGCGGCCATCTTCACAGTAGCTATGTCATTGCCTCCCTATTGGCTATTCATCGCTATTTGCTCCATCTTCCCTTGTGCCTCCTCAGGAGATAAAAGAACAAACGCTCCATTGCTGGAGGCGTCCACTCTAATTTTCTCAGTCTCTCTCAACCCATGGTAAAAAGTTTGCATTAAAAGCCAAAGAGAGATGTCATGATGAGGACACTTCCTCATAGCTTCCTTGAAACGCTCCCAAGCTTGATCAAAACTCTCCCCCGGTTGTTGCTTAAATCCTAGGATGTCTTGGCGTAACTTAAAAGTTTTTCCTAAGGGAAAATACTTATTCATGAATTTTTGCAACAATTGTTCCCAAGTAGTGATAGATCGGCCTCTAAAGAGAGAAGCCATTGCTTAGCTTTATCTTTCAAAGTGAAAGGGAAAAGCTTAAGACGAATGTTCCCCTCCGGGATTAATTCTGGTTTCACTGTACTGACGATTTCCAAGAAATTCGTCACGTGAACACCAGGATCCTCGTTTTGGACTCCATGAAAAGTAGAATAATTGGTCACCATTTGAATTACATTAGGCCTAGGGTGATAGACTTCCGCAGCATCTTGCGGTGCTACGATAGCGGGAATGAATTGTTCAATAGTGGGCGTTGCATAACTTTGCAAAGTGCGCCTCGCTCCTTGAACTAGGGCTTGGTTCTCATTATTAGCATTTGCATTCACATTATTAGCATTATTAATAACAGGATTAGGTACCTGGTTTGGATTGACTGGATTGCCTTCCATTTCTGTTTCAGATTCAGGATGTTCAGAATGATCGGTTGTATGTCCTTCTTCCACTCCTTGCTCGCTTTCCTCAAGATTTGGGTCCTCCTCTCCTTGCTTAACCAGTTCCCTAGCTAACTTCCTATTCCTTCTTGCAAATTTCTCTATCTCAGGATTATATGGCTCAAGCGGTTCCTTCGATTTCCGAGTAGCGTACTATAAAATAATAAACAACAATAAAACAATTAATCACTAGTAAAGGCTAGGCCTTTAACTAACTAAATAAAACTAAAACAGACTCGAAATAAGCTTGAGAAAAGAAAACGTAAATAAAACAGAAGCAGAATATTGTAAAACTAATACAGAACAGAAAAAAAAAACTAATTCTCGGTCGACCGAGAACTGTGGTTCGGTCGACCGAACGTTTTTTTATTTTTATTTTTTTTAAATTTTTTTTTTTACGACACTGTTTAATATACAGACTCTTATTCACAGAATATTCACGAATCCAGTTCTAACAAAATAAGCTATATCTTAATTTAATGACTCGAGTCCCCGGAAACGGCGCCAAAAACTTGATGGAGGTCAAGTTAAATTATTAACTCGATGCCTACTAACACACTAGCAAGAGAACTAGGTTCAATTGTAGTATAGCCAGATAGAGTCGAGGTCGATCCCACAGAGACTCGGCACAAATAAAACACAACTTTATCTTATTAGAACTAAATTGAAAGGGCGGTCTACGACCAACTAAATGCAGTAAATAAAATAGTGACAACCACAAGACACAAAAGATCACAAAGACAAACTAAAGACTACTAAAACACGGATAATACGGTTGATATTATCTAAACAAATAGTATGATTACGAGATAAAACAAACGTTAAAGATTATAACGAGATAATATAACAAACGCTAGTAGATTATAACTCCCCCATGTGAATTAGGATGATTACGAGATAAAACAAACGTTAAAGATCGATTATTATGACTACGGGAGTCATCCCCTAAGGTAGATTTAGCTCCGGTTAAGTCATCTAAATCATCGTGCCTCCATTACGTGACTTCGCTTTTTAATGCCTCCATCTCATATAACTTCTGACACAATTACGAGACTAGGGATGCCGGTATAAACCGTAACCTCATCTAAGCAACATTCCTAGGGTAAGGCGTACTTCTTAGATGCCGATTCAATCTATATCCTAAGTAACAATCACTTTTTGGGTTTCATGTTAAATTATCATGACAACTAATTAAGTTGATCAGGTTTAATTACTCGTTTTAATTCCAATTCAGAGAATCTGACGTAGTCGAAGCCGATCATAATATTGCCCTACACATCACCACGCTCGGTCGACCGAACGACAGCACTCGGGCGACCGAGTGACATGTCTAGGTTGACCGAACACAGTTCTGTGTCGGAACACATCATGATTACTTCTTAACGTTTCTAACCTAAACACATGGGTTCGTAAATAAATCTACATCACGCAATCAATACAAGAAAAACTACTCCATAATAAAATACATCAGATCTACAAATAAAGATTGCATAATTGAATAGTCATACCCTCGAAGACGAGAGTGACTTCCACTCTTTAATGCGCTCCCTAATCGGAGAATCCGACGAATCCACAATGAACGAACATAAAGAAAATAAAACTAAAACTTAAAAGCTAAAATTGTATGAATTGTTTTGTTTTGTAGTGGTGTGTCTTCTCAATTCCGTAGCTGCTGTTTATATAGGAGTTGTAGCCGACATAGGGAAAATCCAGAAGATTGACATGCATTTATCAACTTAGGCTCGGGTGACCGAACCTACACGCTCGGTCGACCGAATGGCATGGCTCGGTTGACCGAGCCTCCTTCTTTACGCGTTTTCAATTCGGTTCGTCTGACTTGTTCCCCACTCCATGCTTTTGAATTGATCTGATTAATCTTTTCTTCACTGCTCCGAATTTCTTCTCTTTTATCTTGAGATCTCCCGATTGTATGATAATTATCTTCCCGATTTATCATGATCTGCAAAATCAGCATTTATCACACAATTAACTGCTCTTTTATAATAAAAACAGCTAAATACCAATTATCATATTAATAATCACTTATCATTAAATAATAAATATAAACACGTGATTAAATATGAAATATATATAATTAACTCCGATTTAAGGTTATAATTGATGACATAAATGGGTATATTTTAACTGTCATCATGATCTTAACCATTGATGTGTTTAATAAAATCAGAGATTGTTATCTGTCCTTATCCTTGTGTTCTTCCGATGTAACCTTTGAATAATTCGAAATATACATCAGAAGGTTCCTGTGAATGTAAGTATGCTGAAATGCATATCAGTCAGCTGTTCCAAGATTGCTGTGTTTATAAAAACACATCAGCTGACTTATCTTATATCTAACTTTTTATTGTGAAGTTAGATTACACCATTTTGAATATAACTAAGTTCCAATCAACACTTAACTTGTGGAACTTAGACCTTGTACACAAGGTATATGTAATTCAGTTTAGGTCATCACAGACTTCCCTAAATTATGATTCCATATCCTTGACTTTAAATACTAAGTTTGATCCCTTAGCCTCTTGAGAATTGAGTTTGAGCCCTCGGCCTTCAGCCTTCAGTCTTCAGCAGGTTCCTAAACTAGTCTACTAACTCAGGTACCCTCTATCGTTATAGATGTGTCCGTTGACCTTTTACAGTGCTTGTTTGATCAAACCTATACAAGATCAAACTCTAATAAGCCTATACATTTGATCTAGACATCTTTTTGCCTTTCCTCTATAACAGCTAGTCTGGCACTCATCACTAAAACTTAAAATAAGTCCAACAATTTCCCTCTTTTTGGTGATGATGCCAATACCCTCCTTACAACAAAGCAAAAAGATTGAAAACAAAAACAAAACAAATATAGTCATTTCTCATTATAATCAGTTGTTCAAAAGTATTACAAGCTAGATTCAGCAAAAATCAAATGCATGTGTAGGTATGTTGATCTAGTGTCTTCTTTCTCTTTCTTCTCTTTCCTTCTCTTGCTGCTCATGATATGCTCTTATTTCTCTAACCATTTCTCTCATCAATTCATTTTCAATAAGAGAGAAATCAATGTGAGGATTCACTTCTTTCCACCATTTCCATGCCTCAGGTAGAGTAAGGTTGATCTGATGTACTCTAAAGCCTAAACGCATGTATACTTCATTGAATTCATTCAGTGATTCCTTTGCTAATGTGGTTGGAAGACTCCTTCCACCTCTACCACCTCTTCCACCTCTATGTGAAGATCTTAAAGCTTTAACCCTTGCTTCCCAAAACTTAAGTCCCAGAAAAGAATTTAGTCCCTCATGGAAACCCTTGTCATGGTAAGGTCTTCTCTTGTTGTTGTACAGCTTCTTATATTCTCTGAGAAGATCATCAATAAGTGGAAATCTGCCAAGTGCACGTTCTCTGAAAGCATTGGTGTCAGCTTCCCATCTCTTCTTTGCAAAAATCCGAGCTGCCTCTTTTGCTACTGCTGTTTGGCTCTCTTCCACCTTATTGACATCATCAACAAAACAGGATAGCAGGCCATGAACACTCATCTGTGTGATCACTAGATTGTTCAGTGGACCCTCCATAATTTCTATTCTAGTGTCAACTGCTTTGATTCTTTCTTGCATTGTTTGCTCCAGTAGATTGATCCTCTCAGTAAACATAGGATCCAATCCAGCAAGGTTAAGTGTTCCAGAAGGCTCAGCCACAGCAGGCTTAGGTGCATCAGCAAGCTTGTCAAGTTTCTGGTGAATAAACTCAAATTGGTCTTTCAGAAACTTGTCATTCAGTGTATTACCTTGTTTAATCCCTCTCACATCTTGAGCAAGGCCAGCAAGAGCATACTGAGTTGAAGTAATATTGGAAGAAACAGTTTCAGTTGTTCTTCCTCTATTCTCCACTAAATTCATCAAGTCTTCAAACCTCTGCTCTTGCCTGTCAAGTTGAGTTCTTAATCTTGTAATGTCACTCCTGACTGCCCTCAACTCATTCACAATCTATGATGGTACTCCACCAGCCATTCCTGCAGCCATATGTCCAGCAGACTCATCAGATGCCCTTTGTCTACTGACAACCATGGCCCATCTCATATCCCTTCCAGCAGGGTTAGGTCCTTGGAATTCCTCTAGTATTGGATCTAGGGCAGGTTCCTCAGAAATAGGTACCAATGCCTGTTGAGGTTCAGCATCTATAGGTTCTTCCTCAGGCACTTGAAACTCCTCATCACTATAATCATAGTCCAGCAGCTGTTCATCCTCATCAACAACAACAGTCTGCTGACTACCTTTACCCTCAGTGATCTTTCCTCCAGCATGCTATACTACAGCAGCATGTTCTTCAACAACAACAGGGGTTTTCTCCAAACCCATTCGAGTTCCAACCTGTGTCCAGGTGCTATTTGAACCTCAGCAACCTGTACCACCAGTTCCAACCTTTGTTCAGGTGCTGTCTGATCCCCAGCAGCTGAACCTCCTCAACAAGTAATGGTGATCCTTCAAATCCCATTACCATGTCCAATCTCTGTGCTACCACTATTTGTTCCTCAGTGATCAGCACTCCCTGTTCAAGAATTGCAGGTAATTCAGCCATACTATTGTTGAAATAGTGTCCTAAACCCAATCGGGTTGGACCGGATCCGGCCGGGTGGGATCATTTCTACTATTTCTTTATGTTTGTACATATATAAAATGGCTTTTCTGTTGTCAAATATATGTTCTTTTAAAGAACCAATTATGAATTGTTATATGATAACGTCCTTAGTATTAAACTGTGATAGAGAAACCATTATAGGCGATTATGGTGGATGAGATCTCTAATCACTTTAATAAGTTTGATACTTAAATGTCTCTAGGCTGATGTACTGTTAAACAGGACATTGATAGTATAAACAGACTAGCACATATTAGATGTCTTCTTTCTTTAGGGCAGGGATAGAACTCGTCTATCGAAGTGTGAGACACTTGGACTGTATGTGGACGTGTATTAGAGAATGCGTACGTTAGACTGACCCACTAACACGGATAAGTGTCACACTATGTGACGGTTGTGTAATTATCCTTAAGACCGGAGTCTTCATGGCATCACGGTGTGGATTGTCATGCTTTGACACTATTGAGGTTTCCCCTAGCCACGGGGCGATCATGCGGTATTGATTGGGTATGATACTGAAGCATGCGAAGTATACATGATTGATCGACTGGGAATCGCGTATCCTATAATTGGGATCGAATATCCGAAATGGCCTTCTTATAAGGAATGTCTAGCTCTCGTGAATCTTTGCAAAGTGGGAGTAAACGAGTTACTTCGAGAGAGCATGATATCCAGATTATAAGATACAGTTGTTAATGTTTGACACTCGACGTACGACCGTATGGATATTATTACAGCGATATGATTGTAAGTTACACGGTAACTGTTTCACATGAAAGGTAGTAGTCATTGCATTTGACTCTTCCGATGATTGGGGGTCACGGTGTGTTTCTAGACGCTATCCCGTGATCGTTAGGCATGAAGGGCATTTTCGTAATTTGCACTTTGTGTCTACGGCCAACATATTTGGAAGCCTATCGGGTCACACACATATGAACATCTAGCCGGATTAAAATGTGGTTATAGTTGATAACCAAATAAGGAAAGTTTATCTCCAGACTATAAAGGTTATAGTGGTAAATTAATATGGTGGTATTTATTTATTATTGAATAAATTAAATACAAGATATTAATAGTATTATATTAATTAAAGAATATTCCGGATGTCAATTTATTGGCATATGAGGCGCAACTTGTTAGTATATAAGATACACTTGCATTGTGCAATTTAATTAATGATATTACCATATATTAATATTAGATATTAATATTTATATATATAGGTTCACACATGCGTGTGTAGTGTGCATATGTGATGCATGCGCACTAGTAGTATGGATATTTAATGTATATAGATTTATGCATATAGTTTATATATGTGATATATTCATGTGTAAATTGATTTATGGTAATATAATAAAAGATAAATATTGTCAATATAAAATATTGACAATATCTTGGAAATATTCAATATAAGATATTGACAATATCCTAGATTTATTTGATATAAGATATTATAATAAATGAGATAAATCAATCAATTATATTTTCCTTATTTTATTGGGAAATTGTTTTCTTCTCCTCCACTTTAGTCAGGGGCGCCACTTTGCCTATAAAAATAAAGTGGGTGTCAAGCTTTTTTGTACAACACAATTGCAAGAACTAATAGTTCTTGTGTAAAATAGAGAGCATCTTTTGGAGAGTTGGATAGAGGGGAAAAAGGCCGGTCTAGCAACCGGAGTTTTCCAATAGCAATCCATGATGGGATTCCGGCGGGCTGTTCGTGTGGACTAGCGGTAGAGGCCGAACACTTGGGCGGCTCTATGCAGAACTACTCTCCTTAGACGGTCAAAGCATCGATCTTTTAGATCAACCAAGGTAACCACTATCTTTAGCTTATTTCATTATTGCTTAAACGAAGTCGATCCTGGTTAAAAGGAAATAAAATTTTAAATTCGGCTGCGTTACCGCGTAGATTTCCTAACAGTGGTATCAGAGAGAGCTTCGAGCTTAAGCAATAAGCATGTTATATTGCGTAGTTAATTTTATCGTTTAAATCACGTAATTAAAAGATGAAAGAATTTTTGATTCGCAAATCGATACACGAAAAGGAAAAAAAAAATAAAGGGGCGGCTTTTGGGGTGCTCGGCCGATCGGCGGCGGCACCCCCACCGGAAATTGCGCCGGCGGCGGCGGCTCCCCCTTGGGGCGGTCGACGTCGGCTGGTGCATCTTTTTGGTGGATCCCTAAATTTTGTTTAATGTATTTTGTGATTCAATATGGTTCATAGTTGTGATTTGTAATTCCTCTTTTGTTTAGTTGTGTCATGTGGCTAACAATGGTACAAATAGTTTGGGCCATTGGGATGACACATGGCATTAAAATAATATTGGTCTTTCCAAAATTTGTTTGGAATAGGCCTAGGCCCTTTCAAAATATTTGATTTGGGAAAAGGCCTAGGCCTACGCCACTTCCAAAATTTTGATTTTGGAAAGTGGCCATGCCTAAACCAAAATTATTTGGCCTTTCCAAATATTTGATTTGGAATAGGCCTAGGCCATTTTCAAATATTTGATTTGTAAAAGGCCAGGCCTAGGCCACTTCCAAAATTTTGATTTTGGAAAGTGGCCAGGCCTAAGCCAAATTTGGTTTAGGAAGATGCATTTTGGTTTAGGAAACCAAAGGCATCCCTTTTGATTAAGAATCAAAAGGAAAGAAACAAAAGAGAGTTAATTTTAATTTTGATTTATTTTTGGAATAGTTCCAATTAATTAAGATTAAAATTAAAATCGTTTAAAATTAATCGTTAATTTTATTTCGATTAAATCATTTATTTAATTAAATGTTAATTAGTTAATTGATTGGATAAAATTATTTAATAGATTAAATGTTAATTGATTAATTAAGACGCAAGTAGTTAAAATTTTAATTTTATCTTTTTCATAAGATGTTATTGTATAGACTAGATATAGTAGATATAATGTGATTATATGGACCCCGATTGATCATGGACTCGACCGATATGATAGATGTGAATGATTTAATTTTTCTGTTGGTTTAAAAATTGTCCTAGGCCGTTATGAAGAACGTGACCTAGTTTATTTTCTGCATTAATCTCATTCCCATTGGCTCTCCCCATGTGCGGCGGGTGTATTTATTTTATTAGATAGAAGTAAATGTAAAAAGAATGGAGCAGAAGATGAAGACCAAAGAAAGAAGAAAATAAAGATCTCATTGGAGAATGGAGCATTAAAGATCCTATTGGCAGTTGCAGCTACCCTTAGATTGTGACCCGCGGTATCGTCAGTTTGTATTCGAAACCGCACCTAGGAAAAGTCCATGATCATACCGGTTACTTTACGCATTTATTTATTTTGTGCTTGTATATATTTTATATGATACGATAGATGCATGACTAGGCACGATCTAGATAAATGTGTAGGATATATATCTATCGAGATAGATATGATTGATGAGACCGTAATTAAAATTAATTAAGTGAATTAATTTACGAAAAAATACTTCCACAACAAAAATCAAGTCGAAATATTGTCTCCCAATATTATAATGACGGTGAAGAGCCTGTGTTCGGATCCAACTGATCGACCACCGCCGGGAGTTGACCTACCTCGGGTATATCGTCGTTATTGAGATATGATCGCATGAGATCTCGTGAATATTGGGTTATGACTTGACTAGAGTCTTTCGGTGATTGGCCACCGTCAGGGCCGTCTGACTTTAGAGACAAGGGGTTGACTAACACATAGTGATGTGTATCGCCAAAGAGTTGACTAGTCAACCACCGAGAATCACATAGAGATGTGAATGGTAAAGAGTTACCTACCTTTCGAAATTATCTTGGTTGATCGACCACCGCCGGGAATCGAGGTAACTAGATTGGATCTCAGCCACTAAAGAATTTTGGAAAATTCTTGAAAGTCAATTGGAAGTAGTTGACTAGTGGGAGCAAAATCATAAACCAAAAGACCATTTTTGATTTTACGTGTATAAACAACAACACTCTTTTATCTTTATTTTTAGGTCGTAGTTTTAGCAAACTTTTATATTTATGTTTTAGTTCTCGATTAGTAAAACCAAATTATGACTGTTACTTTTCGAGAAACGTTCTCAAGTATGGTTAAGTAATTTTAATCCTTTTAAAATAAGCAATGACACGAGAGATCCCGTTATAGTAGTTAGAGACAAGGAGACTACATATTTGATGGAGTACTCCAAGGCTTTAATTATTATTGAAAAGCGGAAGCTCATTGCATTGGATACGATCCAATATGATCACTCAGTCATATGATGACAATTAATTCAAACGTTGGATAAGAATGACCACTCTAATTTTGGAAAGGTTGTTTTCAAAATTATAAGATTTAGGTATCGACTTAATTTTACCATTGCTTAAAGGTTAATTAAATAGTTAATGTTTTAAATATGATTGAAAAGGTTAAATGTTCTATTTAACTTAAATTTTCTTTATGAAAGGAAATTAAAGACATAGCTCTTGTAATCTTTCTTAAGTCTTATGAAGACTACACTAAGAAACATTTACAAGTGCTTAAAGGATTAAAATGAAAGTTAGGGCATGTGCTTAAATAGAGAACTTATTGAAGTTTCTATTATAGGCAAGCGAGTTGAGATAAATCTATCTAAGTTCACGTCAAATCTTAGATATATGATATCTTGCGAGTGTGATTAAATTAGAAAGATTAAATACAGATATGGAAGGTGATGCAAACGTTGTAGCACTTACCGCATTCTGGATCTAGCAAACTGATAATGGAACTAAATAAATGTTATTATGTTCCGGTTCTTATGAAGAACATACTTTCAGTTATTTGTTAGGATTTAGTAGACATATTCAATTGTAAAGAATAAATGTTATTCTGATAAAGTTGGAAGGTCACTGAATCTAACATACTAAATTGATGTCACTATATAGTTGATATACGTGATGAGATCTCAACTAAATATTTGTATGGCTGTTATCCTTGATTTGTGGCTGTTCTAGACATAGTCTCTCTGGAAGGGAAGCGTGTAATTAAACGTCATTCTGATGATGTTGAACCATATGATTATGAATCATGTGGGTAATACGTATCTTATTTAAAGATGACTGAAATACCCTTTTATGAAAAGGTTACAAAATCTAGAAAGTTGTCCAAGCCTAAACATACCGATGTTTGTTGGCTTATGACAATTAATGCCACAAATAATTGTTTATTAATCTCTGTGACTGTTTTTAGAAATAGTTGAATGTACTTATTGAAGTACGACAATTCGGAAAGCCCGAAAAGTTCGAGCTAGTACGAATATGAGATTGATGAGCTACTTAGGAAATAACCTTCAATTAGATTGAAGTAATTAATACCTGAAGGGTGTTTTAGAAGTCGTCTGAAAGGAATAAGATTCTCCCTTGAAGGATACCATCTTTGGGATACGCAATTAGATTGTGTTCCCAAAATGGAAACAACACTTTATATGATAAAGGTGTGACGCAAGCCATGCGAAGTATCCCTTACCCGTTTCGGGATAGTGCCCTTATACTTAACCGAGTTCCGAAGAATAATGGTTGAATAAATTCCATATTAGATATGGAAGAGGATAATGTCAAATCTATCTTAACCGATGATTTGAAGTTGTCGTAGGCAGAGTCAGAAAGGCTTGGAGCCTAGTACGACATATGCAACTTTGTGGAATATCTTAGCTAGTATGCTGGATATTATTTACTTGTCCGCGGAGCAAAATGTTTGTCTCCCAACATGCTGTCTTCCAAATGAAGTGTTTCTTCCAAAAGAAACAGTGGGAGTGAATCAGATCTCAAAAGAGTTTGAGATCCACAAAGATACATCAACCATAGGAACGTGAGCAGACGCCACATAGCGATGAGGTGTAGAACACTGCTCAGTGCACACAAAATTTCTGTAAGTCTGTGGATAACCTCAAGCCCAAAAGGGGCTGCTGGTATGTTCATCTTGAAGAATGAATATCTCACGACTTGTGAAAGAATGTTTGAGAGCCAAGATTGAGAGATATGGCTAGGAGCCATAATATCTGAATTAGATTCCATCAGTGACAACCAGGTTATGAGCCTAGTCTGTCTTACCTAGAGGGAATGTCCCTGTAAGGCTGAGCCCAGTTCTATTCAGACTATGCTTGTTGTAACTTCGTATCATGACTATATGATAGTGTTGAAGACGTTGGGCGTTGGGCATGACTCGATGTTCATAGACAATAACATGATATGTAAGCCCACGAGATCCATTTATGGACTCAAACAAGTTTCTCTAGACGATTTCTTTGTTTGATAATCAAAGGTGTTTGATTTAGTCAAAAGAAGGATATGCCCAATATGCAAGACGTATAGTGGGAGTGTGTTACAATTTTTGAGTAAGATATTAGATATCTCTCTCAGGAATTGCCACCCCATGTCACAGTCAATTAATATTTGGTAGTTCAAGGTCTTCACGAAAGCACTTGGATTAGCAGTTCTTATTTTGGAAATAAGAATCTATAGTGATAGCTTTAACTGCTGTTAGATTATAGTTTACCTATATAGATGTGATGCTAAAAGAAGTTTAGCATAGATCGCGACAGGGATACTGCTGGCCAGTGTTCTCAAGATCTATCTATGTTAGGACCTTAGTCCTAAAGATAAGGTGAATGATGATGCTTGTGGAAGGTTCCCTTTGCTACTGCTGCCGGATGTTCATAGTCCATGAATAGTCATGAGCAAGTATAAAAGTAAATCTGGTGAATGTCGAGAATATCCTTAAACAAGTTAAGGAAAGTTTCCTAGTTTATTGAAACTTGGAATTAAATAAATGTAGATATACAGACGTAAATCCTATGAAGGCGAGTGGGAGCTACTGTCTGGGTTTGCAATCACTTTGATTAAGTGATACAGTGAGCTGGAAATGTTCTAGCCTATGGGTCACTGTAAATTCTACAACCAGGCCAAAACACAGTAGTGCCTTAGAGGCATAGCGGGAGCAGTACATGGATCTAGAAGGTTCATTCCTGAACCTTGTACGGTTCTTCCACCTTTTCTATATAGCTGATGTAGTAAGTGGATTCATTGCTTGAAGCAAGGACCAGGGTCTCGTCAGAGATTCATGTGTGTGTTGAGGTGGTTCCTTTGACTTGGTCATTTGGAACATGATATGAAGATAGTCTGAGTCCCCATGGATAGCGATCCGTTCATGGCTAAGGCTAGTTGCGAGTATTGCATGAGATTCTTGTGTTTCAACTTGGTCTTGTGTGTGCTAGTGATTGGTTTTAGGCCAAGTGGGAGATTGTTGAAATAGTGTCCTAAACCCAATCAGGTTGGACCGGATCCGGCCGGGTCGGATCATTTCTACTATTTCTTTATGTTTGGACATATATAAAATGGCTTTTCTGTTGTCATATATATGTTCTTTTAAAGAACCAATTATGAATTGTTATATGATAACGTCCTTAGTATTAAACTGTGATAGAGAAACCATGATAGGCGATTATGGTGGATGAGATCTCTAATCACTTTAATAAGTTTGATACTTAAATGTCTCTAGGCTGATAGTATAAACAGACTAGCACGTATTAGATGTCTTCTGTCTTTAGGGCAGGGATAGATCTCGTTTATTGAAGTGTAGAGACACTTGGACTGTATGTGGACGTGTATTAGAGAATGCATACGTTAGACTGACCCACTTACACGGATAAGTGTCACACTATGTGACGGTTGTGTAATTATCCTTAAGACCGGAGTCTTCATGGCATCACGGTGTGGATTGTCATGCTTTGACACTATTGAGGTTTCCCCTAGCCATGGGGCGATCATGCGGTAGTGATTGGGTATGATACTGAAGCATGCGGAGTATACATGATTGATCGTCTGGGAATCGCGTATCCTATGATTGGGATCGAATATCCGAAATGGCCTTCTTATAAGGAATGTCAAGCTCTCGTGAATCTTTGCAAAGTGGGAGTAAACGAGTTACTTCGAGAGAGCATGATATCCAGATTATAAGATACGGTCGTTAATGTTTGACACTCGACGTACGAGCGTATGGATATTATTACAGCGATAGGATTGTAAGTTACACGGTAACTGTTTCACATGAAACGTAGTAGTCATTGCATTTGACTCTTCCGATGATTGGGGGTCACGGTGTGTTTGTAGACGCTATCCCGTGATAGTTAGACATGAAGGGCATTTTCGTAATTTGCACTTTGTGTCTACGGCCAACATATTCGGAAGCCTATCGGGTCACACACATATGAAGATCTAGCCGGATTAAAATGTGGTTATAGTTGATAACCAAATAAGGAAAGTTTATCTCGAGACTATAAAGGTTATAGTGGTAAATTAATATGGTGGTATTTATTTATTATTGAATAAATTAAATACAAGATATTAATAGTATTATATTAATTAAAGAATATTCCGGATGCCAATTTATTGGCATATGAGGCGCAACTAGTTAGTGTATAAGATACACTTGGATTGTGCAATTTAATTAATGGTATTACCATATATTAATATTAGATATTAATATTTATATATATATGTTCACACATGCGTGTGTAGTGTGCATATGTGATGCATGCGCACTAGTAGTGTGGATATTTAATGTATATAGATTTATGCATATAGTTTATATATGTGATATATACATGTGTAAATTGATTTATGGTAATATAATAAAAGATAAATATTGTGAATATAAGATATTGACAATATCTTGGAAATATTCAATATAAGATATTGACAATATTCTAGATTTATTTGATATAAGATATTATAATAAATAAGATAAATCAATCAATTATATTTTCCTTATTTTATTGGGAAATTGTTTTCTTCTCCTCCACTTTAGTCAGGGGCGCCACTTTGCCTATAAAAAGGAAGTGGGTGTCAAGCTTTTTTGTACAACACAATTCCAAGAACTAATAGTTCTTGTGTAAAATAGAGAGCATCTTTTGGAGAGTTGGAGAGAGGGGAAAAAGGCCGGTCTAGCAACCGGAGTTTTCCAATAGCAATCCATGATGGGATTCCGGCGGGGTGCTCGTGTGGACTAGCGGTAGAGGCCGAACACTTGGGCGGCTCTATGCAGAACTACTCTCCTTAGACGGTCAAAGCGTCGATCTTTTAGATCAACCAAGGTAACCACCGTCTTTAGCTTATTTGTTTATTGCTTAAACGAAGTCGATCCTGGTTAAAAGGAAATAAAATTTTAAATTCCGCTGCGTTCCCGCGTAGATTTCCTAACAATTATCTCTTTGAAATTCCCTAACATCAGCAATCCTTCGTAGAATATTGACAGTTTTGGATAGAGTGTCCTGAGTATCAATCCATGTTTGATATTGTGCTGAATCCTCAGAACTGACATCAGGCTCACTATGATCAGTAACCCTCTCATCATTTAGATCTTCGTTCTGCTGATCTTCAGTAAGTGCAGTAGATTCTTCAACGAAGACAGTATCTATCTCACCAACCAGCCTGTTTGCACCAATATATATACCCTCATTGATTTGTGCCGCAGATCATCCATGGTAAGATACTCCAGATCTTCCTCCATTTGACTAGTCTGCTAGCCCTCAGCGGACCTACTAGTATCAGTGGGCTATTGTATACTTGATTCATTTAATAAAGTAGTTCCACTGACTCCTCCTAGACCTGAGGGATGATCATCACCAGAATCAGATGATGAAGAGTCATCACTGTCTGATTCATCTCAGGGATCTCTGAACTTGATACCCTCTTCCTTCTTTTGCTCATCAAAGAGATCCATCAATCTTGCTTCCAACAAAGAGGTATCAACCAGATCAAGTAAATTCTCCACTCCCAACATCTCAAAAGCCCATTCCTCAAAATCTGTCATTGGCTCTGCAGCTGGCTTTTGTCTTTTATAAAACCCAAACTTCCATTGAAATTAGTTTGCAACCAGTAGGAGTTTAGGATCAACATATCCGTCTTTCTTCTTCTTCTCCTTCCTTTCAAAGGGCATGGTTGGCCTTCTTGGAACAGTTTGAGTACCTTGCTGACCTCCAAAGGTCTCAACAAGCAAGTTAAGAGTTTCTTCAACAGATGCTTCTAGGTCAGTAGGTTGCTCAGATTGTAAATTAGTGCCTACCACCTCCATCTGTTCAATACTTGGTTCCCCCTGACTAACATGCTCATCAGCAGGGTTAGCAATAACTTGCTCTTTCCCCTGAACTGTTGCAGAACTTGCAGGGTCTTGTCCAACGTTTCAATCACCATAGCAGGTGCAGATTCAGTAATCTACTGTGGTTCTTCAACAAGTTGCTCAACAGCAACTTGTGCAACTTCAGTAGGCTCAACAGCCTTTACAGGAGAGGATTCAACAGCTTCTACAGTAGGCTCAGGTTCAGCGTCTGTTGTGATTCTTCAGTAGGTTGCTCAACAACAACCTCTACTATCTCAGTGGGCTTAATAGTTTTTAGGGGCTCAGCCTCAATAGCCTCTTCTTCTTCTTCTCTTTGAGCCTCTAGAATCCTTAACTGCTTCCCCTTTCCATGTTTCTTTTTCTTTGCAATTTCCTTCATCCTCTTGGAAAGTTGCTCTGTTTCAATCTCAGTAGCCTTCCTCTTTCTACTGGATTCTTTCTGTTGCTCCTTCAAAACTTCAGCAACAGACTTCTTCTTTGCAACTACAGTAGGGTCAGTAACCTCAATTTCAGCTGGACCCTCAGCAGACTCAGAAGTCTCTGCTGTTTGCTTCCTTGTCTTTGTAGGCTTTAACATTTCAATTATCTTTCTTGTGTCAGCCGCCTTTCTCTTCTCAAAAACCTTTTTAGGTGCAGCAGACTTAGAAACTTCCTTAATCTGTTCACCACCAGCATCATCATCTCCACTATCATGATCACTTTCTGTGGCCTCATCATCTGCATATTCATCATCATCTAATCCAGGGATAGGAGTAGCAACTTCTGGCTTATACCTGGTTTTGTTAATCTTTTCAGATGAAATATCAGGTATCTAAGAATGATTCAACAACGTCTGAATCAGAAGACCTAGGGGCTTGGTTTTGGACTTCCTCACACCATCTCTGTCTTCAGTAAACACCTTCTTCATGTAGTGTATAAAGAATCCAGCCCAATCAAACTTCATACTTCTGCAGATGATGATCAGCAGATCTATCGTAGGTCCAGATAGTGTATCTAGACTTCCGATGAATGCCAAAATGGTCTTGGCAATTAATTTGCGCAGCAGATTTTACTCATATCCAATGTGCTTCACATTAATGCTTAGAGATGAAGATATCTTCTCATTTGTCTTTATTGCATCCACAAAACTTCATCCTTGGTAGATTCATTGCTTCTGGATTGGTAGGAGCATTATTTCCAGGCCCAAAATGAAAGACCTCTCTCAGTAGGTCTGAAGAGATTTCAATCTCTCTACCATTAACCGTTGTAGTGAAGGCCTCTCTACCTTCATGTATAACTATGTTCTTCCAGAATTTCAACACGTTGACATATGAAATTCTTTCCAGCCTCCTGTTGATAACGTTCTCCAATCCAGCAATCCTTCTAATTCTTCTTCCGATGTTGATAACTAACTCAGTAGAGTGACAGTCATTAACATATCCTCTCACACTCTGACTAGTTCCAATATGAACATCATCCTTGTTTGCCATTGTAAATGAGAAAGATGAAGAAGAAAGTTTTCAAATCTATGTTCACACAAAGGATTTGCAAAGAATAGCAATGTGAGAGTTGTGAATATCCTCTGTGTATAAGTCAGTTTATTTAACAGAGAGTAGTGGTTGGAAACTGTCAGATCGTGTACTTAGCATTAACCACGATTAATTTTGAATAAATGAGATATTGACACGTGGCCCATAACTTATCTAAAAAGTTTTGTAACCGTCAGATCGTGTAACCGCAGTTATAAAGATAAGATTAATATCCCGCTATTTTGCTTTTTGACTTTAGTAAAGTTTGACTGTAACGTATCCTTCAGAAGCCTTGTCATCAGTAGAGTTGGTTCAGCAGCCTGTTGATAAAGCTGCCTCAGCAGCCTGCTCATATAATTACTCTGCTGATCTTCAATTTTCCTTGTTTTGTCCAACTGATAATACAAGATGAAGTTTAATACCAATGACTGATCTGTCACGGGAGCTCACCCAACATGACAAAGACCAATCCCTTTGGCAACTTCATTTGCTCAATTTTCCAAACATAAGTACAGGAATTGTTGATACCAATGACTAATTTTCTAAGTGAGCTCACCCAACATAGCAAAGACTAATCCCCTAGGTGAATTCCAGTACATTGCTGATCATAGATGTATCAGTCAACTTTTATAATTCCAAGTTCAGTCCTTAGTTTAGCAAATCTTTCACTATCCAATGGTTTTGTGAAAATGTCAGCAAGTTGATCTTCAGTAGGGATGTAAAGAACCACCACATCTTTCTTTTCAACGTGATCTCTTATAAAGTGATGTCTCACATCAATGTGTTTGGTTCTTGAGGGCAAAATAGGATTTTCTGTGATTGCAATTGAACTTGTGTTGTCACACATTATAGGAATTTCTCTTTCTTCAATTCCATAATCCCTTAACTGTTGTCTTAACCAAAGTATTTGTGCACAGCAGCTTCCAGCAGCAATGTATTCAGCTTCAGCAGTGGAAGTTGATATAGAATTCTATTTCTTGCTAAACCAGGAAACCAGTCTATTTCCCATTAACTGACAGGTTCCTGTGGTGCTTTTTCTATCAATCTGGCATCCAACATAGTTAGAATCTGAGTAGGATATCACCTTGAAGGTTCCATCTTTTGAATACCAAATCCCTACATCCAAAGTCTCTTTTAGATACTTGAGAATTCTTTTGACTGCAGCTAAATGACTTTCCTTAGGTTTAGATTGAAATCTTGCACAAACACCTACAACAAAGGATATATCAGGTCTGCTGGCAGTAATGTACAGCAGACTGCCTATCATCCTTCTGTATAAAGTCTGATCAACATCTTTGCCTTCTTTGTCTTCATCCAATCTTATGTTTGTACTCATAGGAGTTGATACCTTGGTGTTGTTTTCCATACCAAATTTCTTCAGTAGCTCATTGGTATACTTGGTTTGATGAATGAAGATTCCATCTTTCATTTGTTTGACTTGCAAACCCAAAAAGTAGTTCATTTCTCCCATCATACTCATTTGGAATTCACTTTTCACGAGAATATCAAACTTCTCACATAGCAATTAATTTTCAGAACCAAAAATTATGTCATCAACATAAATCTGTACCAGCAGGGTGCTGTTTCCTTCATTGATTCTGAAAAGAGTCTTGTCAATGGTACATTTGGTAAAACCATTGTCCACCAAGAATTGAGATAAGGTCTCATACCACGATCTTGGTGCTTGTTTCAAACCATAAAGTGCTTTATTGAGTCTGTACACTTTATCTTCTTGATCTTTAACTTCAAAACCAGGAAGTTGCTGAACATAGACCTCCTCTTCCAGAATGCCATTAAAAAAAATGCCCTTTTGACATCCATATGATATACTTTGAAGTTATTATAAGCAGCATATGCCAAGAATAATCTTATAGCTTCCAATCTTGCAACAGGGGCATATGTTTCATCAAAATCTATTCCTTCTGCTTGAGAATAGCCTTTTGCAACTAGTCTGGCCTTATTTCTTACAATGGTACCAGATTCATCCAATTTGTTTCTGTATACCCATTTTGTTCCCATAATGTTTGCATGATTAGGCCTTTCCACTAATGTCCAAACATGATTTCTTTCAAATTCATTCAATTCTTCTTGCATAGCAATTATCCAATCTGGAACTGATATTGCTTCCTCAACAACTTTAGGTTCCATTTGAGATAGAAAACATGTAAACATTGCTTCTAATTGTCTTCTAGTCCTCACACCTTGTTGTATATTGCCAATAACTTGCTCAGCAGGGTGATCCCTTAACCATTGTGGATTTTGGTTAGATTGATTCTTAGGAACATCATCTTCAGAAGAATCTGCTGTTTCTTCAATAGGGGGCTCAGTAGATCCTTGAACTGCTTCAGTTGTTGCATCAGTAGTGTTACCAGCAGGGGCAGAGTCAGAAACCTTTAAGTCATTAAACTTTTCCAAAACATCAACACATTTTGGATCAGTGACTTGTTGATTCTCAGCAAGTTCTGAACCTTCATCTTCCATACCAGTGAACTTAGGTTCATCAAATACAACATGTATTGTTTCTTTATGTTTCAGTGTCCCTTTGTTCAGTACCTTGAATGTCTTGCGGACAGAAGAATATCCCAAGAAGATTCCTTATGATTTAGAATAAAACATTTGCTTCCAAATGGATGAAAGTAAGATATATTAGGTTTTCTTCCATTCCAAATTTCATAAGGTGTCTTCAGTAGCTTCTTGTTCACTGAGTTTCTATTTTGTGTATAGCATGCTGTATTAACTGCTTCAGCCCAATATCTTTCAGGCAATAATGCTTCACAAATCATAGTTCTTCCTGCTTCCTTTAAAGTTCTGTTTCTTCTTTCGGCAACCACATTTTGCTGAGGTGTACCAGCTGCAGCAAGTTGATGTAGTACACCATTTTACTCACAATATTCTCTTATAACTTTGTTGAGAAATTCAGTACCCTTATCTGATCTAATCTTCACAACTGTCAAAGTTTTCTCATTTTACAATCTCTTCAAAAGTTCAGGCATCTTTTGAAGTGTTTCAATTTTCTTGTTCATGAATACTACCCAAGTGTATCTTGAATAATCATCCATAACCACTAAGGTGTACTTCTTTCCTGTTACACTTGTTGGTGTTATTGGTCCAAATAGATCCATGTGCATCAGCTCCAAAAATCATTTTGTTGACTGCTTTGTCTTTGATTTGAATCTTGATTTTGTCTGTTTACCTTGTTGATAGGCATCACATATAGTATCCTTCTTGAATGTGATCTCAGGTAAACCAATCACCAGTTTCTTCTTCACCAACTGATTGATATCATCAAATTTTAGATGATTCAACTTCTTATGCCATAGCCAATTAAGTTCTGACTTGGTATGCACAATCAGGCAAGTTTCTGGAACAGCAGTGGACCAATCCACAATATACATGTTTTGTTGTCTACTTCCAACCAACACAACTTGATCACCTCTTTCACTAATGACAATACAGGTGTTTTTGTCAAAAGTGACCTTGTAACCCATGTCACAAAATTGTCCAGTGCTCAGTAGATTGTAGTCCAGTCCTTCCACATATGCAACATTCCTGATTGTTAATCCATTTTTCACAAGTGTACCATATCCTCTTGTGTATCCTGGTGTGTTAAAATTCACTCTTGGACCATCCTTTGCCACATAGCTTGATAGACAGTGCTTATTCTTTGTCATATGTCTGGAACATCCACTGTCAAAGTACCAGACACCCAACAAAACAAAGTTAATGCATTTTAGGTACCCAAAACTATTTGGGTCCATAGTGGTCAGTGGCAAGCATGACCCTTGGCAAATTTCCATAAGGTTTTCTTTGAAAGGTATCATACTTTTGTTCATACACGTATTCCACACATCCATAAGGTTTAACATTTGGTTGTGTAGGACTCACATATGATTTCTGGCCTTTTGGTATATAGTGTTGTTTGGAGTGATTTCTTTTGTTAGAAGCACTAGGATAACCATAGGTTTGCTGTCTGTTAGGAATATCCCTGTAATATGGAGTCTGCTGAGGTCTCTGTTGAGGTCTTATATAAGTCCTCTGCTGAGTCCTCTGCTGATTCCATTGCTGAGGTTTTACCCTAGCAGTGTGGTTATATCTGTTGTTTCTAGCAGTGGGGGCAGGAGTATTCCAATCATCATCAGTAGGGAACAATCTACCTTTCCCCTTGGATAAGTATCCCTAGAATGATTGACATTTTTAGGTTTAGGATTCTTATCCTTGGAATATTTCTGATTTTTACCCTTTTGTGGTCCAGCAGACTTGGTAGCAGGTCTGCTATCAGCAGGTCTAGAAGGTACAACAGTCCTATTTTTGGATTTGTTCTTTTTGTTAGGTGTTGTTGACCTTTTTGACTTCTGATTTTGCTTCCTTGAAGTCTTCTCAGTAGGTTTTACTGCCTCAGCAACCTTTTTGGGAGTTGGATCTTGTGCATGCACAAACTTAGGACCAATTCTGGTGCTAGGTTCAGTGACCTTACTGGATCCACTCTTATTAGATTGTTGAGTTCCAAATCCAAGGCCTGTTCTATCACCATAAGGCTTTCCAAATTTGAATGCAGTGGAGGAACAAGATTGTTCAGCAGATTCAGCGGCTACTGAATGTACAACAGACTTATGTTGATTTTGTCCAACTTCTTTTTCAGCCTTCACAATCTCATAACCAGATTGTATTATCCTCGGTTGATTAAGGATGGCATCCAAAGTTTCTTCATTGTCAGAATTTTTAGGATTTGAACCACAAGTTGATTCACAATCACTTCCAGCAGGAGTGTTAATAGATACATAATTGTATACCTCATCTGTTTCATCCATATTTTCCATTAAAGCATAATCATCCATATCAGCAACAAGTGCAGTATCATCAGATTCATTTCCCTTTTCTGATTCTACTTCATATCCTGATTCATCTTCAGCAACCATAGCTTTCTTGCCAGATCTTCTTTGTTGCCTTTTGCTCTTCAGTAGGTCTGGACAATGAGGTATGAAATGTCCAGGCTTCTTGCAATTGAAGCAAAGATAATCAGGTTCCTTTTTTTGTTTTAGTTTAGGACAGTCTGGTTTGAAGTGTCCTGGCTTTCTGCAATGATAACACAAGTAATCATTATCTTTCTTGGATTCCTCCTTCTTCTTTTCACTAAGTTCCTTTGTGAGATTACTTGGAGATCCCTTTCCAGTTTTCATCATTCTGATTTTCTTGCTCAGTAGGGCTATTTGCTCTGGCATCTCATCCAGTAGATCATCTTGAGCTCCTGATGTTTCTTCTTGATGTGCAGCAGCCAATGCAGTAGTTTTTGGTTCTTCTTTTTCTGTCTCAGGTACAAGCTTCTTGCTGAATTCATATGCCTTGAGATCTGAAAACAATTTGAAGGTGTCCTCTTCAGGTAGACTTCTCATTTCTTCTATGGAAGTCACCTTCATTTCCCAAACATCTTTTGCAGGTAATGCTTCCAAGATTGAATTGATTTCTTCCTATGAGTACTTCACACTCAGTAGGGTGAGTTCATCCATGATTGCATTGAATCTTGACTCCATTTGTTCAATAGTTTCATTTGGTTTCATTTTGAACTCTGGAAACTTCTTCTTTGCCACACTGATCTTGTTTTTATTGATAGCATCAGTGCCTTCACAGATTAACTGTAACTTGTCCCAAAGTTCTTTTGCAGTCTTGCAATCTTTCACCTTCATGTACATATTGCTATCCAAGGTTCTGTATATAATATCAATAGCAATATTGTTGAGGTTTGCTCTTTTTCTATCTTCAGCAGTCCATTCCCTTTTTGGCTTTGGAATGTATTGAGTTTCATTATCCACAGTTATGGCTTTTGTGATTTCCAGTGGTCCATCAGTCAGCACATCCATCATTTCATCATGTGTTGCAGCTAAATAAGCCTGCATACGACGTTTATACTCATCAAAACGATCTAAATAACATGTCATCATTGTTCTAGCATACTGGTTGTTATCCATGATGCAAAGCTTTGAAAATCAGAAACTTGAAAAAGTTTTCAAAGTATTTTCACAAGCACAACAAGTAGGATTACTTCAGAACAGAAGCTTTGCTCCGATACCAATTGTTGGTCCCTTGAAAAGGCTTTGGTTAAGTTTAAAGGGGGGGGTGAATAAACTTAACACTCAAAACTTTTGGAGTTAACAAACTCAGCAACTTCAGCAGCCTCCTGATAGCTCAGTAGTCTGCTGACACTCAGTAGTCTGCTGACTACTGACTTTACTGAATTTGTTGCATCGGAATATATTTAAATTAAGTGTTATTACTTGTTGTTAAAATATGATACCAAGTATTAGATACTCAGTAGTGTATGTGTGTGATTCAGTTGCTAGTTCAGTAAGTTGATGTGTTAAATATACTAAATGCAGAATATAATTGTAGAAAGTAAGTAGGCAATTTTTATAGTGGTTCCAGGTGATGTAATCCTGTCAGTCCACTCTTCTCCTGTGATGTTGGAGGAAATTCACTAGAGATTCTTGAGGTAGCAGTTACAAAAATCCCTAAGTTGCTTGTCCTTTCACCAATAACTATGGCTTCACAACCGAACACTTGGAACAGGTAGGATTCTTTGCTCCAAAGTCTTCCTTGGTCCTTGAAGGGTAGGATTGCCTCTTCACCAGCTCCACCACAAACAACAGTCCTTCACACCCAAATATGCTTCTCTGTCTTCAGCAGATTTCTTATAAAAGAAAGTTTGAATCAAGTAAGTGATTCAACTTTCAGCAGCTTGATCAGGATGATATGATCAGCAGCTTGAGGTCTTCAAGTGTGTAAACTTGATGTTGCTTGAAAGCAGATTACACTTGAAGATTTTTACTGGATCAGTAGCTTTATGCTCAGTATGGTCAGCAGGGTGTTTTATAGATCTAAATCTGATAGCTCAAGATAGATCCTTAGTTTTCATCAATGTTCATCACTTGTATCTGAATTTGGAGTCCTCTATTTATAGGTAGGAATCCTTGTGACTTATGTTTGAAATTCAAACATAGCTGTTTCAGATTTTGTCCCATTTGACTTGCTTTCTGTCACTGTTCATAGTACTGACACTGTCGAATGCTTTTTGCCAGTTTTCGGTCTGTCCACCCTTTGACTTGTATTCATTGGATAAAGCTCTGTTTCTTTCCAACGTCCTTTGATCTTAACCATTGATTTGTTTGATAAAATCAGAGGTTGTTAACTGTCCTTATCCTTGTATTCTTCCAATGTAACCTTTGAATAATTCGAAATATACATCAGCAGGTTCCTGTGAATGTGAGTCTGTTGAAATGCATATCAGTCAGTTGTTCCAAGATTGCTGTGTTTATAAAAACACTTCAGCTGACTTCTCTTATATCTAACTTTTTATTGTGAAGTTAGATTACACCATTTTGAATATAACTAAGTTCCAATCACCACTTAACCTGTGGAACCTAGACCTTGTACACAAGGTATATGTAATCAGTTTAGGTCATCAGAGACTTCCCTAAATTCTGATTCCATATCCTTGACTTTAAATACTAAGTTTGATCCCTTAGCCTTCGAATGGCGAGTTTGAGCCCTCAGCCTTCAGTCTTCAGCAGGTTCCTAAACTAGTCTACTGACTCAGGTACCCTACTGATATAGACAGGTATGTTGATGAAAGTCAGCTGACCTTTTACAGTGCTTGTTTGATCAAACCTATACAAGATCAAACTCTAATAATCCTATACATTTGATCTAGACATATTTTTTCCTTTGCTCTACAACAGCTAGTCTGGCACTCATCACTAAAATTAAAATAAGTCCAACAAGCTTCATCTTTTCATCAAGCAGTCTCAGCTTTTCTTCTTCAGCTTCCCCCTCTTTGGCTTCATATAACTGATTTACCAACTGATGGGTTGCTATTTGGTCTGCTGAGATAATCTGTTGAGAAGTGAGTACTTCATTCAGCTGATTTTTTAAACCATAGATACGCTGATTAAAATGTCATTCTGCTTGAGCATGCGTTTTTCTGTCTACTGAGGTTGTGAGTTCAAGAGTTTCTGTGAGACGGAGAATTTCTGAGGCTGAGCTAGAACTTGATATCTTAATAATACTTAACTTTGTGTCGACTGAGACGTCTGTTTTCTTTCGATATTCCTAATATCCAGAAATACTTGACAAAAGGCCATTGTATTCTTTCTTTTGGTTGAGCATAATCTTTAGATTTTCATGTACTTTTCTCAATTCATCTTTGGTCATAATATCAGAAGGATATGTTTCTTAATCTTGTTGGATTTCTGGCTGAGTATCATCCTTGATTACAATTAACTGCTTATCATCAACCATTCCAACTGCTTGCTGATTGTCAGTTGTTTTCTTTCCAACTAGCAATTTTTCTTGCTGAACAACAGTTTGCGTAGTTTGACCTTAAGGTTGTGTTTCAGTTTGCAAATCTTTAATCTTATCAGCTTCTTTCTTTGATTCATCATCTTTGTCATCATCCTACTTCTTTTAAATCTTCTGAAACAGTTTGTGAGAAACGCATTCATTGGAAATAGAGTATATAGGTCCTTAACTTCAAGTTTCTCCAACCATAACTTTTCTTCACTTGATAGAGTAGCTTCACGTTAGTTTTCGGTCTTGAGTTTCATCTTCATCAGCCTGATGATTCTTTTAGCCTCAAAAATATGAGCTGATTACTGAGCTGGTTGTTGCTGAAATTGCTGTTGCTCCTTTTCAGCATCCATAACGGAAACTTGTTTCTCTGAGATCTTCTGTTGTAACTGAGAAACAATTTCAGTTGCTATAATATCCTATCTTGTGACTCCAGTTGTCAGTTGTTCCCCCTCAGTTAGTGCTGGCTGACTTGAGGTGCCTGGGAACAAACATTTTCCAACTGGCTTAACTATCTCCGAGTCAGCTTTTCATTTGATTCCTTTGTGTTCAGCTATTTGCTGAGACACAGTTTTCTTCTTGGCTTCAGGTTGGGATGTCTTGGTGGTTTATTTCCTAGAATGAACTAGTGTTACATCTCCTGTAGATGTATCCATTCTTCTTATAGATCCACCAGTTCGTTCTGCTGCGTTCCCTTCCTTGTGTCTTTCCAGATAATGTTGAATAACGCCACTGAGTGTCTTTTTCAGTAGAAGTCTGCCAACAGGTGCTGTTTCTTCAGCTTGAGCTTTTCGAACACTTTCCAATTCCTTTGTGTTCATCTATTTGCTGAGACACAGTTTTCTTCTTGGCTTCAGGTTGGGATGTCTTGGTGGTTTATTTCCTAGAATGAACTAGTGTTACATCTCCTGTAGATGTATCCATTCTTCTTATAGATCCACCAGTTCGTTCAGCTGCGTTCCCTTCCTTGTGTCTTTCCAGATAATGTTGAATAACGCCACTGAGTGTCTTTTTTAGTATAATTCTGCCAACATGTGCTCTTCCTTCAGCTTGAGCTTTTCAAACACTTTCCAATTCAGCTAAGTGTTGATGTTTTAATTGATTGAACACATAAATTGCCCAATTGAACTCAAGTTCATCCCAGATTTTGTTCATCAGATAAATGCTTTCTTCAGATAATGTGGCAATGCCTTTGTATCGACCAATAACATTCCTGCATAGCCATTTGTTGAGGAGTCCAAACTCTGGTTTGAGGTTGTTGACATGAGAATCAATGGCTGTTGGTTCTTTAGTTAAAGAAATTTGTTTGAGAAAGACATCTCTTTTGAGTGGTAAACAACTCAAATATATTGATTTCACTAGTGGTTCTTTGAAATCAAATAGCATCTTGATGACTACTTCATTGAGAATAATTCTTTCACCCCGAACTTTTGTAATCAGAGATTGCTTTACTAATCTCAAGTTTTCCCAGAACTGTAAAACCATTCTACATCACGATCTTTGTTGAATTTTACTTCCACGATGTCTCTTAATCCTTGTTGACGCTTAATCTTCTCGCAAATGAGGCTTGCTAACAGAGTATTGTTGCAGAGTTCTTCATATTGTTCGAAAGATAGAGTATCTACTTCAGTAATGAGATTTTCTTCTTGTGACTTCTTGGAGACTGCCATTATGAATTTTTCTGAAATTGAAGTGATTTTGAGGAAAATAGAATTTTGATTTTTGTGAGAGACAAAGTGTGAATTTTTCTTTTGTGAGAGGAAGGATATGCAAGGGGTTGGATATATAGAGAATATAGAGGAGGTATGCAGGCGGTTTATGGATTTTCTGAAGATTTTGTACTGACTATTCAAATTCCATAATGGTTTGTGTAACCAATGCATGTACTGTTCTGACAATAGTGGGGGAAGTGTACACGCAACTGATTCTAACATAAACGGCGCTAATTAAATGTGATATAACCATTGTCGGTTTTATCCTTTCAACCATTTGTCTTTCTTTGACTAGTTAAACTGATGTTTGAAGTCAGTTTATAGAATAAATTCAGTTCCGTCACTTTTTCAGTTTCAGTTAGTCAGTTTGAGATTATTGATGTCAATGACTGATCTGTTAAGTGAGTGCACCTAGCATAACAAAGATCAATCCCCTTGACGAATCTCTAGGCTTAAACTGACCTAGCTGACTTTGATTATACCCAATTCAGTTCTCAGCTTGGCAAATCTCTCTTTGTCCAAGGGTTTGGTGAAAATGTCCGCTAACTGATCTTCAGTCGGGACATAGAGAACTCGATATCCTTATTTTCCACATGTTCCCTTATGAAGTGATGTCTTACATCAATGTGTTTCGTCCTTCAGTGCAAAACTGGATTATCAGTTATAGCAATTGCACTTGTATTATCACACATTATGGGATTCATTCATTCTTCTATTCCATAATCTCTTAATTGCTTTCTGATCCACAAAACTTGAGCACAACAACTTCCAGCTGTTATATACTCAGCTTCAGCTGTTGATGTTGAAATACAGTTTTGTTTCCTGCTGAACCATGACACAATTCTATTTCCCAATAACTGACATGTGCCTGAAGTACTTTTCTGTCCACCTTGCATCCTGCATAGTCTGAGTCTGAGTAGGATATTAGTTTGAATTCTCCTTCTTTTGAATACCATATCCCAACTCCTTATGTATCTTTCAAATACTTCAAGGTTCTTTTGACGACAGTATGATGGCTTTCTTTAGGTCTAGTTTGAAATCTGGCACATACACCAACAGTAAAGGATATATCTGGTCTGCTGGCGGTAAGATAGAGAAGACTTCCAATCATTCTTCTGTAGAGAGTTTGATCCACATCATTTCCATCTTTATCTTCATCTAATCTGATGTTGGTTCCAATTGGTGTTGCAATGCCAGCTGATTTTTCTAGTCCAAACTTCCTGATCAATTCCCTTTTATACTTGGTTTGGTGAATGAAAATTCCAATGTCCATCTGTCTTACTTGCAATCCTAGAAAGTAACTTAGTTCTCCCTTCATACTCATCTGGAATTTGCTCTTCATTAAACTTGCAATTTTCTCACAGAGTTGCTCATTTTCTGATCCAAAAATGATGTCATCCACGAAGATTTGAACTAGGAGAGTACTTTCTTCAATTTTCATTCTGAACAAAGTTTTGTCAATAGTTCCTTTTGTGAAACCATTATCCACCAGAAACTGAGATAGAGTTTCATACCAAGCTCTTGGTGTTTGTTTGAGTCCATAAAGAGCTTTTCTCAGTTTGAATACTTTATCAGTTTGATCTTTAATTTCAAATCCTGGTGGTTGTTGAACATATACTTCTTCTTCAAGTATCCCATTCAAAAATGCACTTTTAACATCCATCTGGTACACTTTGAATTTCTTTTTAGCTGCAAAGGCAAGAAATAGTCTGATTGCCTTCAACCTTGCAACTGGGGCATAAGTTTCATCAAAGTCTATCCCTTCAGCTTGTGAGTAACCTTTTGCTACAAGTCTGGATTTGTTTATGATAATATTCCCTTCTTCATCAAGCTTGTTTCTGAAAACCCATTTAGTTCCGATTATGTTGACATGATCTGGCTTGTCAACTAAATCCAAAACTTGATTTCTCTCAAATTTGTTGAGTTCTTCTTGCATGGCCAAAATCCAATCTGGATCGTTTAAGGCTTCTTCAATCTCTTTAGGTTCAGACTGAGACAAAAAGCATGCTATCATAGCATCTAGTTGGTGTCATGTACGAACTCCAGCTTGATAATCACCTATCACTTGTTCTTCAGGTGGATTTCTCATCCATTAATGTACTGGGGGTTGCATCAACGGGTCTTCATTCTATTGAGCTAGTTCTTCTTGAGCTAGATCATTTTCAACTGGATTGGTTTCTTTTTGTTCTTTGTTCGATTCTTTGGTTCGATTCATCGGTAACTGAGGTTGATCTTGATCTGAAGAATCTGAGAGGTTTAATCTTCCAGTATCAATGAAAATTGGTTCTGGAATCTTTTCTGACTGAGGCTGACAAACTGGTTCATCCTTGTCTTCAATTGTGTCTCCAGTAAACTTCGGTTCATAAAAAACCACATGTATCGATTCTTCATGCTTGAGTGTTCGCTTGTTTAACACTCTAAGAGCTTTACTGACACTTGAGTAGCCTAGAAATATTCATTCATCAGCTTTGGGTTGAAAAACGTTGAGCTGATCTTTGCCATTATTGTGAACAAACCATGTGCTTCCAAAGGCATGAAAGTATGAGACATTTGGCTTTCTTCCATTCCAAATCTCATAAGGTGTCTTTTCATGTCTCTTGTTAATGAGAGCTCAATTCTGAGTATAACAAGCTGTATTTACGGCTTCTGCCCAATATCTTTCTGGCAGTTTAGATTCACAGATCATTGTTGAAGTGAACCGAGGAGGCTCAATTCTGAATTTGCCCAAGGATTTGATTGTAGGAAGAATGAAAACGAGCTCCACGACCCCTAGGTATCCGTGTACCTAAGAACCTTGGATTAAGGACCTCGACCCCTAGATATCCTTGTATCTAAGAACCTCGGTTTGTGAACGCCACAATGTATGCTCACGACCTTGATAAGTTCGGGTTTGAATACTCTACTAAAGAATACTCACAAGTTCAAAAGAACTCAAATAAATATATTTCACTCAAAGTTTAACTGTCTGTAGAATGTGCTCCTAGTTTACCTTTTATAGGCTACAATCATAATGAAAATAGAAAACCTAAGCAATGTGGGATATTTTACAAGTAAAATTCGCCACTTTATCTTCTAATGGACCTAACTTGACTCTGTGGAGCCCAAATGACTCTTATTTGCAGAAAATAAATACTTAACCCAATATAGTATCATACAGGCACCTTCCCTAATGGGCTTTTGGCCTTTTAAATCCTAAAAACAGCAATAATTAACATAAGAGAGTTTATTCGGCTTTCTCAATCCCACTGATGCAAACGATAGCCTTCACGGGCTGTATGGACGCCCCATCTTCAAGCTTTGTCGATCCACACTCTTCTTGGACCTTAGAACTAGCAAATCCAAGCCTTCACGCATTCTTCTCTTTTGAAGTCTTGTCATTGGCCCATCTCGGATGATAAGTGGATCAGGTGTAGCTAAAGGGGCATGTGGATCCGGAACATCATCGTGGATCACATCATTCCCTCCCGGTTCGGAAGGATCTGACCTCAGATCATAAGGGTTGTCAAACGGGGTCAAATCAGCCACATTGAATATATTGCCCGTTCCCCAATCACCAGGAATGCCTATCTTGTAAGAGTTGTTGTTAACACGCTCCAACACATCAAACGGACCATCGCCACGTGGATGCAACTTGGACTTGCGCTTTTTGGGAAATCTGTTCTTCCGCAAGTGTAACCACACCCAATCTCCAGCTTAAAAATAACCTCATTTCTGCCTTTATTTGCATGCCTTTTGTAGCGTTCAGTTTGAGCTTCCACGTGCAACTTGGCTTTTTCATGCAACTCACGAACCAAATCAGCCTTCTTGTCACCATCCAAGCTAACCTGCATACCAGGGGGTAGGGGAACAAAATCGAAGGGGGCACTGGGGTTGAACCCATACACAAGCTCAAAGGGGGAATATTTAGTGGCAGAATGAACACAATGATTATATGCAAATTCCACATAAGGCAAACAAGACACCCAATTTTTCAAATTCTTTTTAATGACCACACGCAACAATTGACCCAAAACACGATTAACAACTTCTGTTTTGGCCATCAGTTTGAGGGTGGAATGCTGTAGAATATAATAGGGAAGTACCTAAACGCATCCACAAAACACGCCAAAAATGACTCACAAACTTAACGTCACGATCACTCACGATCGATTTAGGCACACCATGTAATCTAACAATCTCTTTAAAGAACAAATCAGCAATATGAGAAGCATCACTAGTTTGATTACATGCAATAAAATGTGCCATCTTAGAAAATCTATCAACGACCACAAAAACAGAATATTTTCCACTCTTAGACCGTGGCAAACCCAACACAAAATCCATAGATAAATAAATCTAAGGGGAGTTGGGAATAGGTAATGGGGTATACAAACCATGGGGGGAAGATTTGGACTTAGCCTGCCGACACTCAATGCATGCATCACAAATTCTGACAACATCACGTTTTATTTTAGGCCAAAAGAAATGAGATTTTAACATGTCCAAAGTCTTGGTAATACCAAAATGACACATAAGTCCCCCACCATGCGCTTCACGCACCAACAATTCTCGCAAAGAGCAATGAGGAATACACAATTGATTGGCACGAAATAAAAAACCCTCGTGTCGAAAAAATTTCCCAAAGGCCGACACCTCTGTGGCCAAAAATATCTCTCCAAAGTCAGAATCCAAAGCATACAACTCCTTAACATGTTCAAAGCCAAGTAACCTAGATTGCATGGTAGTGATTAAAGTGTAACGACGAGACAAGGCATCAGCTACTACATTATCCTTACCTTTCTTATACTTAATTACATAAGGAAATGACTCAATGAATTCCATCCAACGGACGTGGCGTTTGCTCAATTTACCTTGACCCTTTAAATATTTAAGTGACTCATGATCAGTGTGTATGAAAAACTCACGGGGTCGCAAATAATGATGCCATTCCTGAAGGCACCTAACCAATGCATATAACTCTTTATCATACGTAGCATAGTTCAAATGTGCACCTTTTAATTTCTCACTAAAGTATGCAATAGGTTTGCCCTCTTGAATTAAAACACCTCCTATACCCACACCCGATGCATCACATTCAATTTCAAACATCTTAGAAAAATCAGGTAAAGCAAGTATAGGTGCGGAAAGTAACTTAGCTTTGAGAGTTTCGAATGACTCCCTTTGCCTTGGTCCCCACTGAAACGGGACGTTTTTCTTCACAAGCTCGTTTAACAGGGCTGCAATGGTGCTAAAATCCTTCATAAACCTCCGATAAAAGCTTGCCAAACCATGGAAACTACGAACTTCGCCAATGGTTCGTGGTTCAGGCCACTCGGCCACAGCCTTGACCTTGTCTTGGTCAACTTCGACACCCTGCGCACTCACAACAAAACCAAGAAACACGACTCTATCCATGCAAAAAGAACACTTTTTAAGGTTAGCATATAGCTGTGCACGCCTAAGTGTGTTCAAAACGGCACGCAAATGGACTAAATGTGTTTCTAAATCAATGCTGTAAATCAGGATATCATCAAAGTAAACAACTACAAAATGACCAATAAACTCCCTAAGGACCTCATTCATTAGACGCATGAACGTGCTAGGGGCATTGGTTAATCCAAAGGGCATGACTAACCATTCATACAAGCCAAATTTAGTTTTAAAGGCCGTTTTCCATTCGTCGCCTTCTCTTATGCGCACTTGATGATACCCACTTTTTAAATCAATCTTTGTGAAATATTTAGCGCCATGCAACTCATCTAACATGTCATCTAACCGGGGAATGGGATAGCGATACTTTACCTTTATTTGGTTGATGGCTCGACAATCCGTGCACATCCTCCATTCTCCACCCTTCTTGGGCACTACTATCACCGGCACGGCACACGGGCTCATGGATTCTCGAATCTTCCCTTGGTGAGAAGGTCATTGACTTGCCTCTCGTATCTCTTTTGTCTCCTCGGGATTCGCTCTATAGGCTGGTCGGTTGGGGAGAGTAGAGCCCGGAATGAAGTCAATGTGATGCTCCATTCCTCTAAATGGTGGCAACCCGCTGGGTTCTTCTTCGGGGAAGATATCTTCGTATTCCTACAAAAGAGACACAAAAACACTTGGAAGAGAATCGGTTAGATCAGATATAAGAAGAAAACTGGGGTGGGGGAGGGCGGGGGGGTTGTTTCCTTATAAAGAAATAAGAAAACAGGATTTTCAGCCCGTAAGGTGCGTAAAATCTCACTAGAGTTGGCATAAAAGTTGCCCCTCACTTGTTCGATCTTTTCGACTTTATTTTCTCCCTCTCTAATGATGGCTCCCTCACTCACCTTTGACTTTTCTACTTTATTTTTTCCCTCGAATGGAACTAAAGCGCCCTCCTTTGCATTTCGTTTTTCAACTTTATTTTTCCCCTCATTTCTAACTAAAGCACCCTCTTGCTTTTTCTCTCCTTTCACAACATTTTTCTTTGAATTTTCAACTTTTCCTCCCTCGTTTAATTTCTCACCCTCACGTTTTTAAGCAAGGCGAAGTTTCTCCTCATGGGCTTCTTGTGGTGACATTGAAACAATTGAGATTTTTTGCGGCCTTTGTGTAGCAATGTGTACTTGTTCAGAAAACCGTCATAAATAACCTTCCTATCGTATTACCAAGGCATGCCAAGTAATAAGTGTGTGACATGCATGGGTACCACATCACAAAGTACTTCATCCTCCAACTTTCCAATGCTAAAAGGGATCAACGCCTGCCCCGTAACTCGGACTTCACCACAATCATTCAGCCATTGCAATTTATAAGGTTTGGGGTGTCGTGTAGTAAGGATACCGAGTTTCTCCACCACCTCGGTGCTAACCACATTAGCACAACTTCCGCTATCAATGATCATCGAACACACTTTGCCGCCAATGAAACAACGGGTTTGAAAAATGTTTTCCCGTTGCAAATTCTCAACCACCTTAGCCTTTACATTTAAAGCTCGTTTAATCACCAACGAATTATTATTTATTGGTATCACATCTTCAATATACTCATCATCGTCATCAAAATCAGCCCCTTGCTCCTCCTCCTCTTCAAAATCATCCTCTACCTCTGCCTCTCCAAAATCACCACTCGCAAACATAGCACGTTTGTTGCCACACTCGGTAGCTTTATGACCAATACCACCACATTTAAAGCATTTAAGTCCACTAGCAGGCTGTTTGGGGGAAGAAACAAACTTACCCTTGTTATTCTCCTTAGCTTTAGAAGCCTCATTGGAGTTAAAGGGGGTCGGCTTATTCGGGGGAAACTTGGTACCCTCGTTCTTTTGCGGAAATGAACGATAAGTAGAAGAGTTACCTGAATAAGGTTTTGTCACCGCTTCCAAACTATCACAATCTTGCAACTCTACTCGATGCGCAATTTCAGTCCGTAAACCACTCACAAAACGGGCCATAGTTGCATCGGCATCCTCGTTTGTATGCGTACGAATCAACGTAAGTTCCATTTCTTGATAATAATCCTCCACCGAACGAGCCCCTTGCGTTAGGGTTTGTAACTTTCTATATTGCTCACGGTAGTAAGAAGCTGGAACAAAGCGTCTTTTCATTTCTCGCTTCAACTCATTCCATGTGCTGACAAGGTCATCATGTGTTCTCCTACGATTCGCAATCAGTTGCTCCCACCAAATGGTAGCATAACCCTCAAACTCAAGTGTTGCCAAATTAATTTTAGTTTTCTCCGAATAATTATGACAACGGAAAATTTGCTCAACTTTGCGAACCCAATCTAAATAAACATCAGGATCATTCGTACCTTTAAACGACGGAATCTTCATCTTAACTTGACGCATATCAGCCCTTTCTTCATCATCTTGGTCAACAATAGCAGCCCCCGCATTCTCATCATCATCCTCCTCCTCCTCCTCAACTATCGGTACTGCCGCTCTCCGACGCATATCACCTCTACCACCACGGTTACCACGACCACCACGATTATCAACACCACCGCCACGGTTAGCAATAACACCACCACGGTTATCAACAACACCACCACGGTTATCAACAGGGGGGACATGCCCTTCCCTCAGCATGGTACGAAACTCCGCAATTAAATCCGCATGTTGACGTGCAAACCGGTCATCCAACATCTCGGCATTTTCCTGTTTAAACGCTTCTATTGCCTTTGCGACCCTACTCTCTATAGCCTCTGTATACATCCGGTAACGACCATCCGTAGTACTCTCATCCTCATATTCAGAACGCTTCGACATTATGCCTCACAACACTCGTGTTTATCACTCCCCTCGTGTAGAGTTCAAACGTAGAACAAACCAAAACAACGAGCAAACCGAGCAATCACAACCAAAGAACCTAAATGAGGACCTAGGACTGAGACTGAAGCCTTAAAAGAGGTTAGGATGAAATGAGGTGCAAGAAGGAAGAGCAAAGAAGGAAGGGAAAAGGAAAATTTGATGAATTATTTTGACAGTAAAATTTCACGGGTGTGAAAATTTTCACACCCGGGTGTGAAAGACTCGTATTTAATGGCCTTAATTTTTTATTTTTTTTTTTTTTTTGGGGACTACAGAATTTCACAGGTGTGAAAAATTGCACACCCAGGTGTGAAACCCACGTAAATATCTACTCCCTTTTTTTTTTTTTTTTTTTTTTGGCCCGACTAAATTAAATAAATCAAATGAAAATTAAACAATTAGGTCGAACTTTTTTTTTTTTTTTTTTGTTTCTCCTTTTTGTTTATACGGCAATGTGTAGCAGGCAAATCAAAAAATCAATTGACCACACACGCAACACTAACATAAGACGGATTTTTTTTTTTTTTTGATGGTGTGAAATCACAAAAGCTTTTGCTAGTAAATATTTTTTTTTTTTGAGCAAAAAACAAGAAACACGGACGGGTTCGAATGATAACTTTTTTTTTAGAAGAAAAACAAGAACACAGCAAAGAATAAAAAAAAAAAAAAAAAAAAAAGGATATTTGTTACCTACAATGATTGTCTCTGATACCAACTGAAGTGAACCGAGGAGGCTCAATTCTGAATTTGCCCAAGGATTTGATTGTAGGAACAATGAAAACGAGCTCCGCGACCCCTAGGTATCCGTGTACCTAAGAACCTTGGATTAAGGACCTCGACCCCTAGATATCCTTGTATCTAAGAACCTCGGTTTGTGAACGCCACAAGGTATGCTCACGACCTTGATAAGTTCGGGTTTGAATACTCTACTAAAGAATACTCACAAGTTCAAAAGAACTCAAATAAATATATTTCACTCAAAGTTTAACTGTCTGTAGAATGTGCTCCTAGTTTGCCTTTTATAGGCTACAATCCTAATGAAAATAGAAAACCTAAGCAATGTGGGATATTTTACAAGTAAAATTCGCCACTTTATCTTCTGATGGACCTAACTTGACTCAGTGGAGCCCAAATGACTCTTATTTTTGAAAATAAATACTTAACCCAATATAGTATCATACGGGCACCTTCCCTAATGGGCTTTTGGCCTTTTAAATCCTAAAAACAGCAATAATTAACATAAGAGAGTTTATTCGGCTTTCTCAAGCCCACTGATGCAAACGATAGCCTTCACGGGCTGTATGGACGCCCCATCTTCAAGCTTTGTCGATCCACACTCTTCTTGGACCTTAGAAACTAGCAAATCCAAGCCTTCACGCATTCTTCTCTTTTGAAGTCTTGTCATTGGCCCATCTAGGATGATAAGTGGATCAGGTGTAGCTAAAGGGGCAAGTGGATCAGGAACATCATCGTGGATCACATCAATTGTTCTTCCAGCTTCTTTGAGTGTTCTATTCCTCCTTTCAGCTACTCCATTCTATTGAGGTGTTGTTGTAGCTACAAGCTGGTGTAGAACTCCGTTTTCTCCACAATATTCAATGATAATGTTGTTGAGAAATTATGTTCCTTTGTCTGATCTAATTTTGATTACTGTAACACTCTTCTGATTTTGAAGTCTCCTGAGAAGTTCGGTCAGTTGTTGCTTGGTCTCACTTTTCTTGGTCATGAAAATAACCCAAGTATATCTAGAAAAGTCATCAACTACCCCCAAAGTGTATTTCTTTCCACTAACACTGATTGGTGTAACTGGTCCAAACAAGACCATATGTACCAGTTCTAAAACTCTGTTTGTTGAATGCTGAGACTTAGTCTTAAAACTCGCATTTGTTTGTTTTCCTTGTTGACATGCATCACATAGACTGTCTTTCTTGTATGTCATCTCTGGTAGTCCAATCACCAAAATTCTTTTTGATTAACAGGTTGATACCATCAAAGTTTAGGTAACTCAGTTTCTTGTGCCATAGCGAAGTGAGTTCTGACTTGGTATGCACAATCAAACAAATTTCTGAAATTGCTGTAGACCAATCTACAACGTACATATTCTCTTCTCTTCTTCCAGCAAGAACTACTTGGAAAGCTGTTTCGCTGATGACAATGCAATATTCCTTATCAAAGGTGACTTTGTATCCCATATCGCAGAATTGACTTGTGCTAAGTAGATTGTAGTGTAGTCCTTCCACGTAAGATACATTCTTGATTGTGAGTCCATTTCTGATTAAGTTTCCATAAAATTTTGTGTAACCAGGTTAGTCTATACTTCCAAAATTGACTCTTGGTCCATCTTTAGCTATAAAATCAGTGAGACAATCCTTGCTCTTTGTCATGTGCCTAGAGCATCCACTGTCAAAAGTACCAAATATCCTACAAAACAATTTAAAATGCTTTAGGTACCCAACTCTGTTTGGGTCCATAGTGGTCAGTTGTCAGTACAACTCTGGGTATATTTCCATAAAGTCTTCTCTGGAAATTGTTGCACTTGTTTTCATATATATAAGACACACTTCCATAATATATTTTCGTGGATTATGTCTCATTTATATGATTTCTCAGGTCTTCTGGTTTAGACTGATTTCCAAAATGTTTTCTGTTATTAAAAGTTGAATAATAGCCATCATTCCATTTGTAATGAGGTCTAGACTGACCTTTGTACTGGGAATTTTGCTGAGAACTTGGATAAGCTATCTGCTGAGTCTTGGACTGAAACTTGTGATAAGTTTTCTGTCTGGAATGATTGTTCTTATCAGTTTTAATAGTAGATTCAGTAAAATTCCAATCATCATCAGTGGGGTATAGTCTGCCTTTCCCCCTGGATGTGTGAATCTTTGAATGATTGACATTCTTAGATTTACACTGATTATAATTTTTCTGGTTCTTGACTTGATCAGTTTTTGTAGATCTTGCAGTTGATCTATCATTTCAGTTTCCTTGAGGTACAGCTGATCTACCATTTGGTTTACCTTTGTTGGTAGGTACAATTGTCTTCTTAGAAAACTGAGTTGTCTTATGTGATGCTGACTTTACCGGTTCAGCAATTTTCTTAGTTTGTGGAAGTTGCTCAGCTACAAACTTTATGCCAGTTTTGGTACTAGGTCCAGCAGCTTCGCTAGTTCCTTCCTTAGAAGATTACTCTGTATCAAATCCTAATCCAGTTATGTCTCCATATGGCTTTCTTCATTTGAATCCAGTAGCTGAACTTGATTGAGCAAAAGATTCAGTTGCTGATGCTAATACAGGAGGCTGATACTGATTCTTTCCTTTATTAGTTCTACACTACAAGAAAAACGGGTTTTAATAACAGGAATTCCCGTCATTATGTCATTTTCTCGTCATTAAAGGCTTTTAATGACGGGAAATCCCCCTCATGCCCCCCTCATAGTTGCCCTTCTAGTTAAAGCATTCAATGACAAGAACCTGCCTCGTCATTAAAGATATCAAGGTTTTAATGACGAGATTAGACTATTATTAAAAATATTTCTAGTGACGAGTAATGTCCTCATTATTATACTATTTGCCTCTCATTAGAACTAAAGTTGAATATTAGTTTTTATCCGTTAATGACGGAGATTACCGTCATTAATAAGTGAAAACGCGGTCATTAATTACCATGCAAGAATCAGTTATTACAAAGAAATATTACTACATATCAAAACCATTAAATACACCACACTACGAAAAGCTGCAACAACATCCTCCACTAAGTAGACTTCATTTTTCGGGAACACTACCTCCTCCACTAAGTGCACTCCAAGTCCCATAAAAAAATCTTAAAATGGAAAAGGTAAGTACCAATGTAGAAATACAAGTCCTCTGGGAAAAAAATTAAAGCGGTAAATAGCATATAATGATACAAGAAGGTAAAACTACTAGTATCTAGTTGTGGTGATGGGTGAATGACAATGCATACCCATGAAATATTACTTAGCTACATTTGTGGTTGCCACTTTCCATCGATTTGGAGCATTTGAACAATTTTCCCCCTTAATGTCATTCGGCTCATTAAATATTGGATTTTGTCATTATACAATTACAATCGTCAGTGAATATTTCTTCGCCCACTCTTCAGCATACCTGCATTTAGAAAAGACTCCTTCATTGAAAGCAGAATCTACATATAATGTATGATTTCACAACTGTCAATAAAAAAAAATCCAAATTCGTAAGGCTATTAAGTGTACATGGGAATCTCCATGATCCTAATACAGCTCCATCATTGATTGTAATAGGAATTTTCATTGATGTTTTTGATGATATTCATTAAGGAAAATGCAACATACAAGGAAGCTGCGATCTTTGGGTCAAAGAAATGAAAAACACAAACATATGAAGTTATATATTAAGAGGTTTTTGAGTAAGGAGTCGATAGAGGAGTGAAGATTTCATTCAGAGATAGAGGGATGGGGGTAGATATGTTATTTATAGAACGTTTGCGTAATTGCGTTCTATATCCAGACCTACACACTCAATCAAAGTAGCAGGTGGCTATGAAGTTCTTTTTTTTCTTTGATAATGGTATATGCAGACCAAATGATTTGGTTATCAATCCTTTTTATTCGCTATTTTTCTTTAATACATGTTCACAAATAAGACAAGTCACCATACTGTATAAGTCTACTACGATAAAATGAAATATAAACCATACACACAACCAGTGAAGTACTTACCAGTCATTTCAAAGTCGATCCAAACGAAAGGCAATATGTAATTGCTTGAAACCATGTCTGATTCTTTCATGAGTCCATTCTCTATATAACTGTACATAATCAATTAAACATATAATAAAAAAACAAAGCAATTCTCAAGATCTAATGGGCCATCACACAATCACCTACTACAATAAAAAAACATTAATTTCTACTTAAATTCTGAACAGAACCATAAACACCAGGACTAGAAATAGTCATAAAATCTCAATGTCATATACATGAGGTCTTCAAATCACTGCACCCTAAAAGTTGGATACTTATTCAAAAAAGAAGGAAAATTAAAAGGAAATAATTACCTCAAGTACGGAAAACCTACATGTGGCTAAAGCCTATTATTAAACTCATCAAGTAGAAGCAAATCTTCACTAACCTCAAATCGTCTCAAATCGAAAGCCTTAACTGAGGTCACTGAAGGTTGATGAAAGATTGAAATCAAGACTCCCAGATGAATAACCAGTCAATACCTGAAGAATATTGGATAATGCGTGAAGAATATGATAGAGGTGCACCCGAGAGTGAAGAAAATGGTGTCGGTGAAGAGTGAAGAACATAGTGGCGCTGGAGGTCATAGTTGTTGGATCGATATGGGCATAAACACACTCTAGAAGGGGGGTGAATAGAGTGTTGGATGAATTTTAACTTCTTTTTCGAATATAACACAAGTACTAATAAACTAAGCGCGGAAGCTTACTTAATTTATTATTCACTTGTATTAACAAAACATACGTTATCAAAGTGATTTATGTGATCAATACTGATATATCACGTTTGCAAGTTGAAGGCTGTTTAGAGACGATCAAACCAAAAAAACACTCAGGAATTTATAAAATAATATCAACACTAATTTATAAGACAAGGTTTGCAGGCTACAATTATAACAGTACTTAACAGGTGGATGGACAGAACCTGATAGTTAATTAACTAATATTTAATAGCAAATTTGCCCAGAAACACTTAAAACAAAATGTTTAATATATATAAAGATACAACACATATTATATCGAGTTGTACAACTGATATTACAAAGACATGTATGAAAATAATGTTCATGTCTAGGAATGATTCAGATACAAAAAGATTCGGATACAACTTGCAGATTACAAAAGATTGATATACATTTCAGGCTCAAAATATGCAAAACACAGAGCAGTGATCAACACAGCAGATTAGCTTACACTCAGATTATAAAATTACAAACCACCTCAGTTCAGATTGAATTATAGCATACTGATCTGAACAAAACTAATGTTGTCCACTAACTTTGAATATCATAAATGATAGCTAAAACCAAGGGCAAAAACAATCAGGACTATAATTCATAAATTGAGCACAAGATGGAGCAGCAGATCAGCAAGGTATTAACTAAACTGATTATAGATTTACTGTAACGCCCCGCTCCCGGATACCGAGCCCTTATCCGGAAGAGAACGTTCGTCGCGTATAACATTAAATAAATCCAATATTATACGCCAGCCTCTACGTCGTCGTATCAAAATTAAAGCAACGGAAGCCCAAAAGGCTCGGGTAAAAAAACTCATAAATGCTACTAGAATAGAATACCAACCGACTATAGCTGAATTGTATAGATTACAACAACGATTATCCAAAGGTTACAACGTACGATGTTCAGAAAGTACAAACTTGACTTACAAAAGTCTTAACAGAAGGTACAACAAATTATTAAAGAAATCTACAACACATTCTAGTACAACCTTAATAGAAAAGTAAAAGTAAGCATCATCATAGCACCAACGCCATCAAATCATCATCGAACTCCTCAACGATCTCAAGGTGACTGTTCGTCTTCTCACCCCAAAAGCACACAAAACAACATATGCAATTGAGGTAAGTACAAAGTACTTAGGAAGAGGAAGAAGGTAATGAATAATTAAGTCTTACAACGAAAGGTTCATTAATTATTATTAAAATATCTTTATGAGACCGACTCAATTCTAGGGTTCACTTCATGCTCATCAACATGTCGTGACTAAACGTTTCTAACTTAACTTATCTTTGTCACATCGGCACTCAAGGGCACAACGCATGGTGCTACCCACCACGAGGTATCGTTTGCAACCTATCAGTGGATCACACCGATAGCCACGGGTTAAGACCCGATGGTGTACACGTTCGGCGAAGTCCCACTGCCATTTAGCCGTTTATAGGCCAGCAGAGTTATTCACTTTATCTGACCGCCCACACATCGCGATATAGCTAGGTGCCTTACCAAGAATGTTACGATGATTAGTCTTTTAACTACACACGTACGTTTATTATTAGTAGTTAACTAGCCACCTAAGTATTTTCAAGTAAGCTCCCTCACCTCTACTACTCTCTTTCCTGGACCACTAGACACGGACAAGGCCTAGCACATACACAGACATCGATGAATTCTAATTCACCAAAGCACAAGCCAATCATACTCTTCCGACGGTCCCGAACTTCAACTCCCTTGAAGAGTACATTCGGTGCCGGAACTAAACGCATCAGAATCTTAATCAGTGCTTGTTCAAGTTCATTTAACGTTATTAGATCCATTAGAACGTTCCTAAACCAAGTATAGTATTAAAACACATATTTTCATGAGAAACTGGGTCAAGAGTGCGCTTGCCCTGGTCAAGCGTGCGCTTGTGTACCTATAGCATTCTGTTTTTCATTCAGCAAGCACAGGTGTACGCTTGCCTTGAGCAGGCGTACTCTTGCCTTGAGCAGGTGTACGCTTGCATTGAGCAAGCGTGCGCTTGTGCTCTCAGTAAACATTCTGTTTTTCATTCAGCCAGCGCAGGAGTGCGCTTGCCTTGAACAAGCATACTCTTGGGCATCAGAAAAACCTAAAACTTCCAATTTTCTGCACTTTACGATTTCCAACCCAAACCAAACATGTTCTTCAACCATATACTCATCAAAACAGCAGAAAAGTACTACTTTTACACAACTAAACATCACATATTCATCTAACAACAAGTAGACATGATATCTAGCATTTAAAACACCACAAACACTCAACCTTAAACATCATAAACCTAATTACGCATTAGGAAGAGCCCCTTACCTTATTAGCAAGCAGCACCAAAGCCAAACCTTCAAGAAAGACTGCAGCCCTCAATTTCCAACTCCAACTCAAACCTAATTGATCAACAATTAAACCTAAATTAATTGTGATCAAAGGTTCCTAAACAATCTAAGCTACGAATTGATCAACTAGAACACCAAAACAAGATCCAATCTTCATTATTCTAGATTTAGAACCAAAACCATACCTTTACGAAACTCTGAACTTTTGCTATCAAAACGGTCCTCTCTTCCCACTGATTCTAAATCTTCAAACGATTCCGAAAATCGACCAAGAACCAGAGAGAAATTGGAAGAAGTCTTCTTTGCTTTTCTTTTCTATTTTTCTTCAGAGGAGTTGAACGTTCTTTGCTAAAAATCAATTCTGATAACTCCCTCAATTAAGTGGGAGGTTTATATTGTAAAGTGTAACTCCCAAGGAGTTATTGTCTTGAAATCCCCCTCAAAATCCTTTTTAATACTAATCAACCCCCTTTTTTAAATATATATATCTAATATATACATATACATACTTTAAATCATTTAATTAAATTAAACAAAAATCTGAATTTTTGTTAGAAGACTCTTTTGCCCTTTTCTGAAAAGTCGGGATGTTACATTCTTCCCCCCTTAAAGAAGTTTCGCCCTCGAAACTTGCCAGAACCAACTCCACTTTCATCTTAGGTACCGGCTTGCCTACCTTCTAGTTCACCATCAAACAAAAAGTTATCTCCAACTCGATTTGAACCTTAGTATTTTCGACATCAAGGCTTCAATACGTCCAAAGACAACCGATCTTGTACTTCAAACCAAGCACAACTCTAGCTTATTCACACCTTTCATCTACCTTATACTCAACTCTACTATCCTAACTTCTTAGCTTCTCCTATAACACTTTGTCCCAAAAGTCATAAGTCACTCCATTAATCAACAAGTAGTATTCTTCTAGGTTCTTTGTCCATTTGTCACCCTTACAAATTTGCTTCCGTACTTATATGAGGGTTACTTTGACTTATACATCCGCCTTACCTTCAAGAAACTAGCTATTAACTTAAGGAACTTCAACTCCGACTTGTTAGCAATCCAGCACTAACCCATCTTTAGCACACCCAAACCACAGACATACTTCAATCTTTACTAGTCTTCAAAAAGGAAATCATATGAACATCTTCTACCAAACTTATAAGGCTATTCTATAGACAAGAAACAACTTTTGACAGTGAGTTTATCAGCAACCATAATTTTATAGTCCAACAGAAGACTGGAGTTGTAAAAGAATTTTTTTTTTCTTTAAGTAAAACACATACAAGAAACAAATGTTTAAACTTATTCTCACCTTGATTCCAGAATAAAGGTAAGAATGGTTGTAAAATTTCTTGGGAACTGAAACTACTAAAGAAGATAGCAATAGGAAATCTTGAGACATGTAACTAAAAAAAAATGAAAGATGGTTTGAATTTGGTTCACATGCATATAGTACAAAATTTGTTTAGGTAACCCAAAATGGATGATATGTAAGATTTACCAAGATGAGGCTACTTGTAATAAAATCAATAAAACAAAAGTTTTCGATTTGGGACATTTGTTGCAACCAAAAGATTATTCTATACAACCCATATTGAAAATATTTTCATTTCTCTTGAAGTAAGCGGTATGATTGAATGCAAAAATAAAATTTTCTTACTTAGCCATTAAAGGATTTAACAAAATAGGTCCGAAAGTAGAAGAGGTTTCAAATCTTATTCAAATATGTATATATATATATATATATATATATATATATATATATATATATATATATATATATATATATATATATATATATATATATATATATGTTTTTTTTTAGACGAGTAATATTCTCTCGAAAGGTTTCAATGGTAAAGGTAAATTGAAGAAGTGCTTCGTGGATAAATCATAAGTGGCGACTGAGTAAAGAAACAAGGACTTCAGATAATGCACATTTTTGTGTCGTTCAAAGACTAACACAAGAAGAACTATTGTGAAATCATTAAAAGGTTTGCGTCGAGGGTGCAAATGTTCAAAGGAATGAGGACATCCCTTTGTTAAAAAAAAATCAGAAAGCCATTTCATCCAATTTGAAGAAGGAAGGTTTAAAATAAAACAAAACAACTTAACACTTGTAGCAAATTTTGTCGAGGAATACTTTTAACAAAATAAGTTGCAGACTAAAATTCTTTATCAAAACATAACTTTAAAAGACATGCATGAGACGTAAAAGAGGTCCGACTACTCGCTTATTCAAAATAAATTTCGTAAGGGAGTAAAAGATGCAGTACTTTGAAAGTAATTATCGATAGGACTTTTGTCTTACCGGAAGACAAAAGGGTATGTAATTAAAATAGTTGTTTTGAGAAGGTTTGATCTTTCATCCGGTTATCGAAATGGTATAAAACTCTAACAAAAGAGTTGAGTCTTTAAACAAAAAGTTTTCTGCACTAAAACATCGTGTAGGGGATGCATTGAAGGTAATCACTAGGATGCAAAAGTGTATTGACCCGAATTTGCTAAACATGATGCAATGAAAGGATATGCAGTTGCCAGTTCAAATAGTTCGAAGGATGAGAAACTTGTTTCCTTAAATCAAGCATTTGACATGATAAAACGTCTTCATAAAAAATAAAAATAAGACACATCAAAGTATGTATACACTTGGAAAACAAAACCTTGCAATGAGAGAACATTTACCGAGTTTCAAAAAAATTTCAATTGGGTGGTTTATCTAGAACATGGGTTACAAATAGTGTAAATGGGAAAACATTTCAAATCGGGGTAACTGAGTAGGAAACCACATGATTATAAAAGAGCACTTCGTCAAAGAAAACGTGGGATTTGATAGTCACCATGTAATTGTTTCTTGTCACACAAGGGTATTAAGTCTACAACACTCAATATCTACCTACCGAACTTCTTATTACGGATAACCACTAAGTTAAAAGTCTTATTCTTCAAAGCCTTCCCAACACCTATAACCCCACACCTAAACTTCCAAGGTGAAAGAATGTTGTCTAGCCTTTTATGAACAAGTACTTAAATGGTTTTAAAAGTTTAGGTACATACCTCAACCATGAAATGATTGACTTGCACTGAGAACAAACCAAACTGATTTTGGACATGGCGTATAAAGAAAAGTTGTAGATATACAAGTTTTACAAATGCTACTCAAAATTCAAAAATTTTGGAAAGGCATAAGTTGGTTAAAATAATTATTTTCGTCGACTGCTGCTAGCTGTCAAAATTTTTCAGAAATTTATAATCTGCATTGTGTTGCAGATTGTGCTCAAACCAGAAAGAATTTGCACTTGACTCCAAAACAAAAATTGCAGATCAGAAAGTTTTCTACAACATATCAAAAATTCAAGTCATTTGGGGGTGCTTAGATTATTCAAAACAGATTCATAAGTATGAGTACCGCTGCAGAATTTTCTGAACAGGGTATTCCCCCTTGTTAAGCAATTTATGAACAATCCATATTGAAAACTAAGTTGATGTCAAAAGAGAAATTGTAGAAAAGGCAATTTTCTAAATGGCTGAAAATTTACAGAATTTTTTGAAACATCAGAAATGATATTAAAGACATATAGAAACGTGAACAAAATCGTTTACTCGCCTTGCATCACACCAAATTATAAAATCAAAGAAATGATTAAATCAAAATGTCGCAATAAGAAAACTTTAAAGCCTCCAAGGAAGGAGTAAAGCGAGAAAAGTCCGAAAGCTCCAAAAGAAGATAGGATTCTATTAAGGATCTGAGAAAAAACAAACATGAGGGCATCACATAAAAGATGTGAGCTTAGAACTCAACCTAACCTTCGCCTAAGAAGACTCTTCACTTGGTCCAAGTGCAACTTGACCACGGTCTAAGAATTCTTAGATTTACGAGGATTTACTACCAAGATTAAGGAAGGTCGGAAAGATTCTAAGAGATCTAAGATATCTTATCTTAAGAACTGAAACTTAGGTTAGCAAGGAAACTTCTACGGATTCCTGCCACTCTGAAAGATCAAGAAGGGATCAGAACAGTTCTAAGAGGTCTAATGAGATCTCATCTTAGGAAAGGGAAGCCTAGAAAAGCAAGGAACGCTTCTCTCTGATACCAACTGTAACGCCCCGCTCCCGGATACCGAGCCCTTATCCGGAAGAGAACGTTCGGCGCGTATAACATTAAATAAATCCAATATTATACGCCAGCCTCTACGTCGTCGTATCAAAATTAAAGCAACGGAAGCCCAAAAGGCTCGGGTAAAAAAACTCATAAATGCTACTAGAATAGAATACCAACCGACTATAGCTGAATTGTATAGATTACAACAACGATTCTCCAAAGGTTACAACGTACGATGTTCAGAAAGTACAAACTTGACTTACAAAAGTCTTAACAGAAGGTACAACAAATTATTAAAGAAATCTACAACACATTCTAGTACAACCTTAATAGAAAAGTAAAAGTAAGCATCATCATAGCACCAACGCCATCAAATCATCATCGAATTCCTCAACGATCTCAAGGTCGACCTGTTCGTCTTCTCACCCCAAAAGCACACAAAACAACATATGCAATTGAGGTAAGTACAAAGTACTTAGGAAGAGGAAGAAGGTAATGAATAATTAAGTCTTACAACGAAAGGTTCATTAATTATTATTAAATTATCTTTATGAGACCGACTCAATTCTAGGGTTCACTTCATGCTCATCAACATGTCGTGACTAAACGTTTCTAACTTAACTTATATTTGTCACATCGGCACTCAAGGGCACAACGCATGGTGCTACCCACCACGAGGTATCGTTTGCAACCTATCAGTGGATCACACCGATAGCCACGGGTTAAGACCCGATGGTGTACACGTTCGGCGAAGTCCCACTTCCATTTAGCCGTTTATAGGCCAGCACATCTGACCGCCCACACATCGCGATATAGCTAGGTGCCTTACCAAAATGTTACGATGATTAGTCTTTTAACTACACACGTACGTTTATTATTAGTAGTTAACTAGCCACCTAAGTATTTTCAAGTAAGCTCCCTCACCTCTACTACTCTCTTTCCTGGACCACTAGACACGGACAAGGCCTAGCACATACACAGACATTGATGAATTCTAATTCATCAAAGCACAAGCCAATCATACTCTTCCGACGGTCCCGAACTTCAACTCCCTTGAAGAGTACATTCGGTGCCGGAACTAAACGCATCAGAATCTTAATCAGGGCTTGTTCAAGTTCATTTAACGTTATTAGATCCATTAGAACGTTCCTAAACCAAGTATAGTATTAAAACACATATTTTCATGAGAAACTGGGTCAAGAGTGCGCTTGCCCTGGTCAAGCGTGCGCTTGTGTAACTATAGCATTCTGTTTTTCATTCAGCAAGCACAGGTGTACGCTTGCCTTGAGCAGGCGTACTCTTGCCTTGAGCAGGTGTATGCTTGCATTGAGCAAGCGTGCGCTTGTGCTCTCAGTAAACATTCTGTTTTTCATTCAGCCAGCGCTGGAGTGCGCTTGCCTTGAACAAGCATACTCTTGGGCATCAGAAAAACCTAAAACTTGCAATTTTCTGCACTTTACGATTTCCAACCCAAACCAAACATGTTCTTCAACCATATACTCATCAAAACAGCAGAAAAGTACTACTTTTACACAACTAAACATCACATATTCATCTAACAACAAGTAGACATGATATCTAGCATTTAAAACACCACAAACACTCAACCTTAAACATCATAAACCTAATTACGCATTAGGAAGAGCCCCTTACCTTATTAGCAAGCAGCACCAAAGCCAAACCTTCAAGAAAGACTGCAGCCCTCAATTGCCAACTCCAACTCAAACCTAATTGATCAACAATTAAACCTAAATTAATTGTGATCAAAGGTTCCTAAACAATCTAAGCTACGAATTGATCAACTAGAACACCAAAACAAGATCCAATCTTCCTTATTCTAGATTTAGAACCAAAACCATACCTTTACGAAACTCTGAACTTTTGCTATCAAAACGGTCCTCTCTTACCACTGATTCTAAATCTTCAAACGATTCCGAAATCGACCAAGAACCAGAGAGAAATTGGAAGAAGTCTTCTTTGCTTTTCTTTTCTATTTTTCTTCAGAGGAGTTGAACGTTCTTTGCTAAAAATCAATTCTGATAACTCCCTCAATTAAGTGGGAGGTTTATATTGTAAAGTGTAACTCCCAAGGAGTTATTGTCTTGAAAGCCCCCTCAAAATCCTTTTTAATACTAATCAACCCCCTTTTTTAAATATATATATCTAATATATACATATACATACTTTAAATCATTTAATTAAATTAAACAAAAATCTGAATTTTTGTTAGAAGACTCTTTTGCCCTTTTCTGAAAAGTCGGGATGTTACATTTACTTTCCAAACAAATCACTACAGCAACGGATTTTGCTTAGGATGTGAAACTCGGCGGAGTCGATCGGTGTCACAAAGCGGGTACAACAATATCAGCAGGTTTTTGCTCACAACAGCAAAGTGCAGCATGCACAAACCGGTACAAAAGATTGTTCAGGGTATCAATAACAAAAGCACAACAGATTCAATATGTATTCAGGAGTACTATGAAGATGAATAAAATCAGATTCAGCAAGGATGATTTCAGCAACAGGTAGAGAGATATCAGCACAGTAAGGCAACAGATAACGTGCACAAACAGTGGACTTATGTGCACAATGAATGCAGCAGATCACAGACAGATTAAGTGTAGCACAGCAGTGTCAATATGTAAAAACCGGTGCAGCAAAAGTACTTCAGCAAATTCAATAGAAGCAATATGGCAGATACGGATAGTGTGAATGCACAACAAGTTCAGCAGGTTATAGTGATTAAGCACAATAGATTCAGTAACAGATAAAATGCAGGATTGTGCAGGTGTGCAAGGTAGTCAAACAGCAGTTTATCAGATTGAACAAATTATCAGGGAAGCACAGATGGTGATAAGAATCTCAACACCGAAACTCAATGTGTTTGAGACAATGTTGAAATTCATATGATGGTAACAATGAAAAGGGATAAAAGAGACAGTGAATCAATCTGGCCTAATGTCACTTTGAGTTAACCACTTATTGTCAAGAATCAGTTCCTCAAGTCTCTTCCAGACAAGTCACCTTGGTTTATCAAACCAAGTGCACTTTTGAGACTGATTCTTTACGAGGATTAGATCAAATTCACACTAGCTAGATTTTTCACACAGCAGGTTGACTCAGTCAAACAAACACACAGCAAACACAAAAACAGTTCTTTCCTAGTACACAAAACTATGAAAAACTGTAAAAACAGGTAATCACTTACCGACCAATGGGAGAGTCTACAACCACGACGTTCTGCTCATCTGTATACCACAGTAAGCAAGAACTTGTATCACCTCCGGTTCTTGACTCAATAATGACGTACCAACATTAAGGGAATGACCACACTTTTGAAACAGACAAAGACTAGTCTTTTTGAGAGAAATGTGGGATTGCTTGTGTTTTCAACTGGTGGCGATCCTGTGTTTTGTGACTGGCTATTTATAGCCCTTGAGGTATGACTTGAACCTCAAAGGTGTGTGTGAACGGGATCCAAAGGAAAGTCAAGGCAGAGTTGTGTTCAAATCAGAGTAATAAAGGATACAATATTGACACTTAAATGATAAGATACAACCTTTTCATGCGTTGACTGAGAACACGTTCAGTTCAGAGGTTTAATGCTTGAATCAGCAACACATTAAGTCTGCAAATCTTCAGCTTTTAATACTATGAATCAGCACCAAGAGCCACGAGCAGCACCTCAATAATGAAGGAGTATATGTCCAAATCAATTATAATTAGTATAATATCATTTCAAATGGACTTGTATTTCACATAGCTATATTACAAAGATATATAAAAAGGATTGAGAGTAACAAATCATACTGGACATTTTATAAGGTACACACAACATTTCCAGACTATTAAAAATAGTAAATGTAAGAACTTATATTATTAATACATCTTATTGAATCTCTTTAAAAAAAAGCTTAAGCCAAAAGGTCAAGACCCGAAAACATGCCAAGAACACAACTAAAATTTAGTCTAGAGAGATTATGTGCTTATAAGAATTTAAAGACTATAGACTTAAACCAAAAGAAATGAGAGGTAGAGATTATATAGACTTTATACAAGGACATACGCCAAAAATATAAAATATATAGCAAGAATATATTACACTCAGGATTAAAAAAAGATTTATATTAGTCCACCACAAAGAACCCATACATAACATGCAGTCCCAAAATATATTTCGATTACTTCACTAAATCATACAGAGATTCATTATACAGAGCATGATTTGCAAAGAACTATAAGAAAATACGAAATATGCTACACAAGTGACGATGACAATTTATGTCACCTTAATGATTTGAGCCCTAATTTAATCTAGTGATGAACACACAAGAACCCTAATGCCAAAAAGAGGAATGAGGGGGTGGATTTTATGTATGCGGCTGAGTCCAAGACTGTATCTTGGATTGCCTACGTATCCTGTTTTGTTCCAGGAATCAAGCCTTACGTAGTTCCTGGAATGGGGGTATTTATAATGACAATACTTGCCTAAACTCTAAGGTTAAGACGGCTTGTGTTATTGTCATCTTTACCCTTAAATGGGCCTTCACCCTTGCCCAAGCTATCGCTGTGGGTGGGCCTGGACAGCTGGCGCGGACTCTGTCCTCGGTGTCGATACTGCCGACTTGCGGTGATCGACCCTAGACTCATTGTCCTACACTGCTAGCTGGTGTGGACTCTATCCTTATGGACTTGTCATCTCACACTGCTCGGTAGTCGATAGTCCATAGTCGTAGCCTGACTTTTATATGATGGCCTTGGCCTCGAGCCTGTGCATCGACATGAATACACTGGCGTTATTTTATAATGTGATGACCAACCGATAGACGACACGTGGAGGGCATGAAACCCCGTATCGTCATAAGCCCCCAAGACTTGAGAGAGGCGACTTCCGTTGTCCGAGGTCGGGTCTGTCACTTGAATCGTCTTCGAGTTGGGTTTTTCTTTGGGCGGGAGAAAGCCCGCCTTTTCACAACCCTAACTGCCTTGTAGCCACGTGGCCCGATATCTGGCATACGAAACGCTTCGAATCCCGCAAAGGACGCGTTACTGCCTTGATTGTCGCGATTTCCAGGGGTTATAACCCCCAATACCCACGTCTCTCCAAATCATTTGCAAATCTTTTGCTTCATATATGAAGGAGGAGAGGACAGAAGCTGCTGCAAAACCCGGTTTGTTATTTTCTTCATCTCATTCCCCAAACTCCAAAACACCAAGTAAGATCCTGTCTTTTATCTTAGTGTTCTTCATCTTTTTGTTTGATTTTATCTATGTCATGTAGTAGTAGTGCTACAGAATCCGATAGGGGTAGCGGAACGCCTTCCCAATCCCAAATTCCAGTACCTGCTGTCTCCGATCTTCTTCTCCGGCAAGATTCCGGCGAACCCTCCGCTTCTTCTTCTCCTATCCCTCACCAACCTAAGAAATTAGTGACCAGGATGGACGGGAAAGGTGCTAAGGGATGCCTCAGCGTACTCTCTTCTGAGGAGGTTGTCAAAATCTGCAGGAAGTATAACATTGTTAATCCTCCCTTCGAGTCTCGACTTCCTTCTGGTAATCACATGTTTGCCGATGAGCCCCCAGAGGGATTTTGTACTATTTATGAGAATCAACTGGCGAGTGGGTTAAGGTTTCCACTCTGTCCAGCCGTTCTGGCCATCATTCATCACTATGAGATAAGTGTTTCCCAACTTGCCCCGAACGGTGTCAGAACTCTGATGGGGTTCATCATAGCATGTCGAGTGGCTCAGGTCTGTTTTTCAGTGCCCGTGTTTCGATACTACTACAAGATTGCTGCCACGCCCGACAAGTTATGGTATTCCTTCCAGAGGAGAGCAAATCGACATGAGTTCATAACTAAGGGGCCTTCTTCTCACGGGGAGTGGAAGCCTCGATTCTTCTTTCTCCGTCATGGTTTGGATAACCCCTACATCGGTCAGTGGAGGTCGAGAGAGGGGAAACAAGACAAACTTGGAAAGGAACCGGCTCCTCCCGAGGCTCGACTCCTGAGTGGACACAACTTCGAGGTGTGTACTCGAGACCTGAGTCTCTTGTATCACCTGGCCCACTTGGAGGGAGCTGGGCCGATGCCATACGTGGGCCTCTGCGTCCCTGATCACGAGAATCGTAGGATATTCCTTATTTGCTTGTTTTTACATGCTTATTATTTGTTGAGTTGATAACTTTTTGTTTGTCGGTTAGAACTAACTTGTTCTCTTCTCATTAAGCAGTGGGCAAGTTCTCCAAGGTTACCAACCCCAAGCGTATCCCCGAGTCGACGGTCCCAGTTGCTCCACCTCTCGAGGGTCAGGCCACTCCCGATTTGCCAGTGGCCGAGACCGGGGTGCCTTCTTCTTCCCGAGAGGGGAGTGCTCTTCACCCTGAAACAAACCCTGCTGCCATCGAACCGTCTGCCGTGGCTGGATCGACCGAGCTACCTCCGACCGCTGGTAGCATAACTATTCGATTTGGTTCTCTTCGAGATGAAGACGAGGAGGAGCTTGTCGATTTGACCTCAAATGTCGAGATTAACGTCGAGGAGCATGCGACGCGGATAAAGAAAAGGCCAACCGTTGCCGAGGTGGTGAAGGGGCAGCTCCGAGAGGCGAAAAGGAATAAGGTTGCTGAGACCTCTACCGAGTCAGGGATCGGTGTGGACTGGGTCTTCGACGACTACGCTGGTGTAGATGACAAGGACCTGTCTGATGTGCTTCGGAAGTTGAATCGCCTCGTAAGTCGATTCTTCTTTTTATATTAGCTTTTCTCGAGGCCTATGCCTTGTCCATTTTTTGATATACTTTTTATGTTTTGTAGAATACCCTCGTTGGTCGGGAGGCTGCCCGGCGGCTAGCCAAGACTGGAGAGTCGGCGGACGAAATCAAGAGGGAGAATGGCAGGCTGCTCCAAGATAACGTCGCAAATTGTGCTGCCCTCTCTGCTGTTGAAAAACAATATAATTCGTTGAAGCGCGAGTCGGTCGCCGAGTGACAAAAATTGCAAGATAAACTGGCGGCGGCTGAGGAAAATCTGATAACTGCCGAGAAGGAGCTGACTCGACTGCGGGCTGAGAGACAAGATCAGGATAGGGAGCTACTCAAGGTGACCCATGAATTCGAGAAGGTTCAGGCATGGTACAAGGCTTCCTTGGAGGACGTGGCGAAAGCTCGACAGGACCGAGATGCGCTTCAAGTTGAATTGGACCAAGCGCGCGCGCATCTCGAGACTGTTTCGACCGATGCGATCATGGAGTATCGTACGTCGAGCAACCTTGAAGACGACCTGGAAGTGATCATGCGTGCCTCAATGATGGGCGGATACACACTGGCTGTCGATCAAGTGAAGGCCGTCGTCTCCGGATTCGACGTATCGTCCCTCGAGACGCCTATGTTCTATAATCCGGACTCGGAGAAGCTGTATGATCGGTACTTCGACGAGTTTCAGCGGGGAGATTCTTTGGTTATAAAGTATGCCCCTACCACGTCTGCCCTTACTGCCGATCCGACCGCCGCTGATCCGACCCCTGCCCATACTGAGCCGACCCCGGAAGCCGACCCCTGATCTTGATCTTTTTTAAATCTTCTGTTGATTCAAACTTGAAGTTTTGTAAAAATATTTATTTTAACTTTGGCTGGTCTTTTCGACCTGGTCTTGTCATGTAATAACTTTATTTTGAATTTGACTTGCTTTTGAAAGTCCATTTTTCTTTCTTGTGATTTTTGCTTGTCTTGATCTTGTCTTGATGTTTAATAGCCTTTTGCTTGTCGAGCCTTTGACTCTGTTTGCTATTCGCTATTCGTTTTATTTGCTGTACTTGTTGTTGATACTGTGTTGCCCCCCAAGTGTATTACGAACCCTTGGTTCTTATTGCACTTGAGATCGACTTGCTTGCCTTAGTCTTTCGCCCCTTAGGCTTATTTGACCTTAGGCTGAGCATTCTAATGTGAACTGCCCCTGGTTTTAGTCTTTTTTGCCACTTAGGCTCTTTCGACTATCGACTGGGACAGGTGGCCCGACTATGCGAACCGTCCTTTGTCCAGGCCTTTTTCGCCCCTCGGGCTTATCGGCTTTCGACTGGGACAGGTGGCCCGACTATGCGAACCGTCCTTTGCTTTAGCCTTGTTTGCCTCTTGGGCTCGTTCGGCTCTTAGCTTGGACTTTTGGCCCGACCCTGCGAACCGTCTCTATGCCTTTGCATTCGTCGCCCATTAGG